>CM016614.1:24857402-25234713 GCA_005393395.2 Gossypium australe | reverse complement strand
ATTGTTGCTATTTTGCCTTTCCAGTTTCCACTCTTCTTAAGAATCTCCGCTCCGCTCTTCCATTTTTCTTCTTTTCTTAAACAGTTGTTTTCTTTCTTTTAATACATAATAATAATAAAAAGGACGCAAAATAACGAAAAACACTTTCGTTTTCTCAAACATTTCACCATAATTTCTTATTATTTATTCCTCACTTGGGCTGCTGCTGCTGCCTCCCCAAACCCCCTAAGCTTTCTCTCCTTTGAGTTCCCTTTTTTTTTTAAAAAAATTTATTCTCGGAGGAAGAGCGCTTTTGGAATGGCTTTCTCTTCTCTCATCAGATCCACTGCCGCCGCCTCCCCTTTCCTCGAAGCCTCCGCCCGCTCCGACCTCTCTCCTTCACCCTCCCATCGCCTCAAGGTTCTTCGCTTCCCCCCCTGATCAACACCGTAGAGCTTTTTTTTATTCCTGTTTTAAATTAGTTGCATAGTTTATTCTTTTATTTCTCTTTTCTTCTTTTTATGTGTTTTTAAATGAAAAATAATAGTAACTGAGCTAAACTTAAACTGAACGACTGAAATTTGTAGCTTCGTCATTCTTTTCCTGCTACTTTTCTTGGTAACCGACTGAGTCTTAAGAATTACAATACCTTGTAATGCATGTTTTGTTTAGTAAGTTGTATATATAAATTTATATATATATATATATATTGGTTTTTTCAGTCACATTTCGTTTGTTTGGTTGTGAGAAAACATTGTTTGCTCGCTTTCGTTAATATAATGAATATAAAGGAAATCTGTAAAAACTCGTGTGCGACAGATTATTGCTTTTTAAATTAACTTTAAATTTAATCCTATATTCTTTTCACATTTTCTTATGTTACTAATGCTATATTTTTAGCGACCAATCTCAGCTTACTTCTGTGACAATCTAAATGATAATGCTTTTTCAGGTTTCAAGCATTGGTTTTGGTGGGAATCTCAATTCCTTTTTTGGTGCTGCAGTTTCAACTAAGTCTTCTTCCCTACAGTTGAGTTATTCCATATTGGCTGTTCAAGATTTTCTTCATTATTTCATTTGTGCATATTATTAGTCTTTTACTCTGGCATTGAAGGTTTCTTTTAAAAAAACTATTTGTCTGTTTAGGAAATGCAATTCAAGGAGTATCCAACCTATCAAAGCCACTGCTACGGAAATTCCTCCTACAATTGCAAGTAAGTGTTTTATATGATAGGGAAGGGTAAAAACGAGAAAGCGGCTTAATTTATTTCTGCTCAAATTAATTCAGAACTTGTATGGACTGATTCTCTGCTTTCGACTTATTTCTAATTTAATTTGACTAGGGTCACGGAGCAGTGGCAAGACAAAGGTTGGAATCAATGGTATGTTTCCTTGTTTTGATTATGGTCATGCTTTTTTTTGGTAGTTGTACGTATCTTCATCTTGTTGCTTCACTGATATCTATAGAAAATTACTTCACCTTCAGTTAGTGTGCATATTTTAAGTTGATGCTAGTGCTATTGCAAATAGAAGAGAACTAGCTTACTGAGCTTAGCTTATTACATTAGTGTGGATGGGGTAAGGTACTCACCCCTTTGGAAAACAAAGTTGTGAAAACTGCAGTCCTTATATGCTATTATAGTATGTATGGTTGTAAAGTTTCATAAGCTACATATGTGCAAATTGGAACCCAATTTGATGCTGACACTATTGTTACGAGTTTGATACATTACAATATCGTTAAGGTTCAATCAGCTTTTGACCTTTAGTTTAGATGCTTGTAGCAACTCATTTTTCACAATGAACCTTCACAGGTTTTGGTCGGATTGGAAGGTTGGTTTTACGGGTAGCAATCGCTAGGGATGATTTCGATGTGGTAGCAGTCAACGATCCTTTTATTGATGCTAATTATATGGTAAGCATTTTCAGTTGCACTCTTTGGTTTGACCCATAGTTCCTTTAAAGATATATCTCTTTCATGAATCTGTATCTTGATTTATCAAAGAGGCTAACAGTTCTGAAACTATGCAGTATTTTGTCTTTCAAGTATTACTGTTATTAAGTAAGCATTTTGTTTCTATTATGTTTACCTTTGAGAAGCTTGTTTCTATTCTGTTTACCTTTGAGAAGCTTAGTCATTAGAAAAAGGTGCCTTGATGTGGACCTTAGTAGATTTTATAATGTTCTTTAGTAGTTTTGGCATCCATGCAAATGCCTTTTAGGTTTTTATGTCCCTGCTTTCTTGTTGCCAAATTTTTTTCAATATAATAAGTACTTATGTTGCTTGGGCTTGGATATGAATACTGGATTTTGGCACGTCAAATGTGTTAACTCTGACTTGTCAATTGCCTTGAACTTAAGAGACGGGCATATGGAATAAAAGAGTTCAAGAGAAGGATGTGTCTGCAGGGAGCTATGTAAAAGACTAGCTGGTTATGATATTTTATCTTTTCATAATTTGGAAATTTAACCAGTTGCTTGATTTTTGTTGGTTCAACACTATGTTACCTGGACTTGTGATGTGAATCTATGGGATACGGTTATGTGTTTGCCATGGAATGTTAAATTTTTCTAGGCTCTCCCATGTATTTGTAGTGTCCTTGAAGAGTAATATCTCCATTCAAGTGTGAACTTGAGTTGGACATGGATACATAAAGAAAAAGAGTTGGAGCAAAATGGGTTCAACATGTACACTTTCTGAAGCTTTTCTTAGCAATTGAAATATTTAGGCTTCTGGTTTTTAGTTCTGATATTTCTCTTGGTGTCACAATGAAAACAACTTTATTATCAATACTCATTATTACCATTATGCTTATTTTGTCTGTGTAGCTCTGGGTGTTGGGTGGTTGTGTTTGGGCTCAGGGCTGCTCTTGTCTGTTCTGTTTATTACATGCCTTGAAAACTGCCCTTATTATTCTTTTGGTCATTAGAAAATTGTTGCAATTTACTATTATCTTTTGTTTTCTTATTCCAGGCTTACATGTTTAAATACGATTCTACTCATGGAGGCTTCAAGGGAACCATCGGAGTTGTGGATGATTCCACCTTGGAAATTAATGGCAAGGAAATACAGGTTGTAAACAAAAGGTATTGTTCTGGAGTATTTTCCTTGAATGATTTATTGGAGTTTGATTTAGCTACTCTAAGATCTGTTATTCTCATTATAAACAAATTGAAACATAGTTGATTTCATTAAATATTTAAAATTTGGCTATTAAACCATCTCAACTTGGACTAGCATTTAAACAATATCCACCAGGGACCCTGCAGAGATCCCTTGGGGTGATTATGGGGCTGAGTTTGTTGTTGAGTCATCTGGTGTTTTCACAACATTAGCCAAGGCCTCAGCACATTTGAAGGTTAGTTGTCTAATGTCCTTGGATTTTTTTTATATTTCTCCCTTTTTGCATAATCACATTAATGGAAACATATAGTACAAGCACTTCTGTGAGTGCGTGCATCATGCAGAATGCTCCAAATTGAACTTTAATGAATGTGTTCTTCAGGGTGGTGCCAAGAAAGTTGTAATTTCAGCTCCTTCAGCTGATGCACCAATGTTTGTGGTGGGAGTAAATGAGAATACCTACAAGCCAAGCATGGACATAGTTTCTAATGCTAGTTGCACCACCAATTGTCTTGCTCCTCTTGCGAAGGTCTAGTTGCATCCTTATATTTTAAGCTTTATTTTCGCACTGTTAACTGTTAATGGTCACAAGTCATGTGCTATGAGCAAAGACTGGGAAATTGTGTTTATTTTGTAAGATTCTGCTTTTGTGTGTTTTGACTTCTTGGTGGTTGACAATTCCATCTACCTTTGACAGTATTTCTCTGTAGCTGGTAGACAATCACATATGCCTGTTTTTAGTTCATGGTGGATGATATCTGTTTTCTTTCTGGCAGTTTTCCTTAGTTTTTGTCATAACATGTTGCAGGTAGTTCATGAGGAATTTGGTATCATTGAGGGTTTAATGACGACTGTCCATGCAACTACAGGTATGTGGATATTATGTACCGCTCATTCATTAGATAGTACATGATGTTACATTGTTATGATAACATGGTAATTTATGAAATCCAGCAACACAAAAGCCTGTGGATGGCCCTTCAATGAAGGATTGGCGAGGGGGGCGAGGAGCTGGGCAAAATATCATTCCTAGTACAACTGGTGCCGCAAAGGTATTAGATTTATATGACCAAATTTCAGACGATAAACTTTTTGATGGAAAATTTTAATTGTAAGTTTTCTTTTAGGCTGTGGGAAAAGTTCTTCCGCAACTAAATGGAAAACTTACTGGAATGGCATTCCGTGTCCCAACACCCAATGTTTCTGTTGTTGATTTAACTTGTCGACTTCAGAAGAGTGCCTCCTATGAAGATGTCAAAGCAGTCATAAAGTGAGTTTTCTAACGTGTGGCTGAAGTATCCGCCTTGATCATTTTTCTGTTTCATTTTCTTGAGTATATACCACGTTCACCGATATTCTTATTTCCTTTTAATAAAGGTATGCTGCAGCGGGTCCACTTATTGGCATTCTTGGATACACAGAAGAGGATGTTGTCTCGAATGATTTTGTGGGTGATTCGAGGTACTGTCAGTCTCTCCCTATTGTACACATTCATCCTCCATATACCTTATGCTGAAATGTAAAATGGGATTGTTTTAATCCAGGTCGAGCATATTTGATGCAAAAGCTGGAATAGGGTTGAGTGATTCTTTCATGAAGCTTGTTTCATGGTATGACAATGAGTGGGGTTACAGGTATGTTTTCCTCTCTTTCTCTTTCTCTCCTGCACTCACATGTGTACGGATGCAGGCACACAGATAAGCAAACACAAGAGTGCTGCATATGTTTGAATGATGGTGTTCTTACATGAAATACGAATCATCTTGTCTGACGGTTTTCTTAAAATTCTGTTGCAGCAATCGGGTTCTTGACCTAATAGAGCACATTTCACTGGTGTTAGCAACACACAACTAAATATTTAGAGATTTGTACTGCCATTTTTGTGTGGGTTAGAAGTTGGTTTCAGGGAATAGGCATAAATTCCACAGTACCGAAAGTGTATGTTTTTTTCTCTTTTTGGATTGCTTGTCCATGTAAGAGTTGGGCTTCCCATAATGAAATTGTGAAATAATGAAGAATCGAGCACCTTAAGACTGCTATTTGTGGCAAATCTAGGAGGGTTTTATCTTTGTCAATATATATATATATATATATATTTGGGCAGTATCTTTTATATGAAAATCTATGAATGATCTGGTTTGATGTTTCCTTCTGTTTTTGGTTAAATGGTTGTGGAAAGTACTTGTTCTATGCAGAAAAAGAATTCAATATTATTAATAAATTCGCAGTTCTAGAGTGAGCTCCCCAAAAAAGTTGACTACTTTCATCTGAGGGAATATTGATATTTCTAAAAGCATATCTTTAAATATTTTGGTGTTTCAAAATGAATATCAAAATTTCTAAGGAAAATAATTAGAAATTTTGGTATATATAAAACTTTGTAAGGAAATGCTAATATTTTTGTGGATAATTGTTAAAATTTTGGTATTTATAATAAAAAAATTTGGTATACCAAAATAGTGTTACACAAGATTTCTAATAAAATACCAAATAATTTTAGAGTTTAAACTTAGACATTTCGATATAATTTTAAGGACTACCAATATTTTCAAGGAATTTAGTTAGAAATTTTGATATATCAAAATTATGTTATACAAGCTTATTTCAAGATTTCTAACGAAATGCCAAATTTTCTAAGTGTTTATCGTTAGAATTTTGGTATATATTGATATTTCTATGGAACTTGGTTAGAAATTTTGGTATACCAAAATCTAGATTTATAAGTCTGTACCAAGATTTCTAACAAAATACCAATATTTTTAATAGTATATCATTATATATTTTGGTATACCAAAATATCAAGAGTTTGGACCCCTGAGTAGAATACTTATGATAAGCCGGAGGAAGGTGAGGATGACATCAAATCATCATGCCCCTTATGCCCCGGGTGACACGTGCTACAATGGACATGACAAAGGATTGCGATCCCGCGGGGGTGAGCTAACTCCAGAAAGCTCATCCTCAATTTGGATTGCAGGTTGCAAATCGCTTACATGAAACCAAAATCACTAGTAATTGACGGTTAGCCATGCGATGGTAAATCTGCTTCTTGGCTTTGTACAAACCTCCCATCACACTATGGGAGCTGACCATGCCCAAAGTTGTTACCTTAACTACAATGAGGGGATGTCGAAGGTAAGGCTAGTGATTAGAGTGAAGTCGTAACAAGGTAGTTGTACTAGAAGCAGAGGCGAATCTAGGGGACTGGCAAGGGCCTCGACCCTTCTTAAAATGTTAAATTGTTATTTAGGCCCTTTAAAAATTTTAAAATTTTAAATTAGTAAAGGTAAAAATGCACTTTGGCCCCCTTAAAATTATTTAAATTTGATTTAATCCTTTAAAAATTATAAAGATATAAACTATTACAAATTAAAATTTCATTCGACTCCCCCCTAAAAAAAATTTTCTGGCTTCGCCCCTGATTGGAAGGTGCTGCTGGATCACCTCCTTTGCAAGGAGAGCTAATCCTTGTTGGGAATTTTGGTTTGACACTGCTTCACACCCAAAAAGAAGCGAGATACGTCTAAATTAAACTTGGAGATGGAAACCTTCTTTCGTTTCTTGATGGTGAAGTAAGACCAAGCTCATAAGCTTATTATCCTAGGTCAGAACAAGTTGATAGGATCCCTTTTTACGTTTTTGGGTCCCTTCCATGTGGCAACATAGGAGCATAGAAAGGAAAGAGAAGATGGGATTTCTCTCGTTTTTGGCATAGCGAGCCCCTAGCAAGAGGCCCGCATGACGGGCTATTAGCTTAGTAGTAATACCAAAATATATAGTAAAGTACCAAAATTTATATAAAACCTCATTATAAATATCGGTATATCAAAATCAAAATTTATAAATGTTTACCAAAATTTTTAACGAAATACCAAAATTTATATTCTGAAAAACATTAATATAAGTTACTCAAGATATACATTTTTTAATCAAAATACCAAAATTCGAATCACTTAAAATATTTTTCATTAATTAAATAATTTCTTTAAATATTTGAAAAAGTCAAAATTTTTGCATATACAAGGCTACAAAGAAAATTATAAATAAGTGTTATCTGTTAATTTAATTAAAAGTTAAATATAGATATAACGAAATATATGAAAAAAAAATTAATGTAACCCAAATATGAATTAACAATTATATAACTAAATATTTTGGTGGATATCATCTAAAAATACCAAAAATATACCATAAGGTATTTTGGTAAATAATACAAATTCTAATGTGATACCAAAATTTCCAAAGCAACCGTTAGAAATTGTGATATACCAAAATTTTAAGCACACATCCTTAGATGTTTTGGTATATACCATAATTTCTAAGGGAATACAAATATTTCTATGGGACCTAGTTAGAAATCTTGGTATACCAAAATCATGTTTACACAAATCTGTACCAATATTTCTAATAGAATACCATAATTTATAAGCACATGTTTTTAGATTTTTTTTTATATACCACAAATTTTAAGGGAACATAAATATTTCTATGGGACCTCATTAGAAATTTTAGTATATCAAATCATGTCACACATCTATACCAAGATTTCTCTTGAATTCAAGTGTGTGTAAATAATGACCCAAGACTCTTAGAGAGTTCAACTATGATTAAATTTAATTTATTTAATACTAAATCTTATTTAAATAATATAATGTTTATCTACAAGATAAACATTAAATTAAATTTAATATTAAATTAATAAAATACTATTAAGATAAGTATTAAATTTAATTTAATATTAAACTATTAAAATAATATTATTTTTGAAATAATTAATCTGAAATCAAATTCTATGGTAGAGTCCTAGTAGGAGTGTAACTCTTCCACTGCTCAACCACCGATGACCAATCACCGTGTCTGGTGATGTAGGTGCGATACCCTTACGGCACCCCAAGTCGATTCGGTCCGGGTCAATGACGACCCAACCGGTCCAGTCTAGCAACCGGTTGGACCGTCGACCCGGTTTTACATACCGAGCCTGGTTCAACTAGTTTTTGGATCTTGGTATCAGTTTTGGGCTCCCGAACCCAATTTACGATCTCAGGTCCAATTTTCAAGTTCAATTACTTATTGACTCAATTGTCTGACTTGAAAATTAACTTCCAAAAATATCATATTAATTTTAATTGATTTAATTAATTTAATTTTACTTGATCAAAATTAATTTTTCCAAAAATCACTTAGATTTTCCAAATTAAATTTTCAAAAAATTTCTTTAATCAAATTCTCTAGTTGAACAATTCTTACGACCACCTAATTTAATTCTACATCGAGTAAATCGACTCAATTAAATTATTCCCAAAGTCTTAAAAATTTTTTCTAATTCAAATGTAGTCCGATCAAGCTTTTGTTGAGCTAGTGAAGGGACCAATCAGATATATACAATTAGGCTCTAATGATTGCAATTATGCCCAGAAGCATCGTTCCTATAATTCGCAATTACTTAATCATAGAGTCAGTCCACAAGAAGTATCATGATTGAAAAATCCTTATTGTATACTCTTTACGAAAGCAATCCATCCAACTACTTTGTCCAATGACTTCGTCATGTGTGTGTTACCCTTATATGATATCCTTGATTCCTTTAAGTTAAATTTGTTCACTCAATACAATCCTACTTTATCTCATTGTCACCATTGTGCCTTCTTAATGATTAATATGATCACTGTTAACATATGACTATGATAAATTGCTCGTTCGAGAACAAGCAACCCGTGGTCACGTTCCATATTTATCAATCTACACAATGCCAATGAGAGAATATCATTAACTCTTTAATTGAGCTATGAATTAAACTGTTCCTAGTAAAGCCATGCCATACACAAGTCATGTACCCAACATACTGGCTATGGGCTTGATCATCTTTAGAGCATAAACCTTCACTTATATCAAAGCACATGATTTGTATATGCATGGTTAGTAACTAACCCAGGATTTAGGTAAATCACACCATGAACATCATAAGTGAGTTAATTCGCAAACGGATTCAGTATTAATTCATCTTGGGTCCAGTCCAATGTATCATTCTACCAATGAATACATCTATATCTCTACCCATGGATTCAACTACTCCGATAGCCAAGACTAGCCATCTCCCCAATTGGAATTGTAGATGACATAATAATCCTTCTCAGTATTTGAATCAAATGCTCACTATGTTTTTTTTACGGGATTATAGACTCATTTAGATTATCTACTGAAGTAAGTTGTCTTTCTCGCAATGTAAATGTTCTTTATAATGCCACTTATCTTCAGTTTGAACTTTAGACAATCAATGAGCCAATATTTGCTTGTCACAATTTTGCTATTGTAACACCCCATACCCAACCTAGGCGGCAAGGCCAAGCATGGAGAGTTACAACAAACCATAATCAAAACACATTTTGCAATTTATAATAACACACCTTTAAAGTCTGATATAGTTAAATAAAGACAAGCCAGTATCTCAATATTATCTTTCAACTAATTGAAACTACTAAAATCCTAGCATGGTTCCTAATACTAAATGGTATAAACACATTACCAAGCTTCTCATCCGCTGACCCGATCAAGTCTGTGATTTACCTAAAATTCATTCAACAATAACTGAGTTAATATACTAAAAAAACCCCAACTATTTACATATTTAATAGATTATGGTAAAACCAAGATATCCAAGATGTTGATTTAGAATCAAGAAACAATTCATTTACTATAATCAGATGCATAACAAAATAAAACAGATGCAATTACTTAATACCAACCGCTACACACCATCTTCGACCAACCTAAGACACCAAATAGGGTATTCATTACCCATCCAGCCTTACACACCACTCAGTGTCGGTTTGACACATTTTAGAGATTGCAGACTAGCTGTCAGATTAGAATACGAATACTAGGGATTTAATGACTGGTTTACAATATAATACTTCATCTATAATAGCCCGTTTTCTGTGGTGTCAGAAATAGTAGTTTCGGGACCACAATTTTGATGAGTGAATTATTATTTTAGTATTTATTAAATGTCTACGAGATTATATTAAGGTCATAGTAAAATTTTGTTAAGAAATTTTGAAGTTTAAATAATTAATTAAGTAAAAAGGACTAAATTGTAAAAGGTGTAAAATTTGAATTCTATTAGTTAAAAGGGTTAAATGACTATGGAAATGAAAGTTAATGGACTTGAGTGGTAAATATACCATATTTAAATTTAGTAGATGTGTATGGAAAGATTTTATTGAAGTTTTTTATTATAATAAGGTTAAAGTAGTAAATTGGTAAATAAAAGAAAAAGTAAGTAAATAAAACACAAAATAAAGATGATATCTTCTTCATTTTTCTTTCAAAACCTAAAATAGCCATTGGAAAAGAAGAAATATTCGGTCAAGCTTATTTTGATGCATGTAACTGAATTCAAGCCTCAGTTTTAATTATTTTTATATTTTTGAGTTCGTTTTAGCTTAGTCTAGCTAGCCATGGTTTAATTTGCGAAACTGTTAAAGTTTGAGGGGCTTTCCATGGATGTTTTTGAATTTTTTTATGTTAGTTGATAGATTATTAATTTTGGTTGTTAAATAAACATGTTTTGTTAAGTGATTTTGATGAATTCTGAAATAAGGATTAAATTGTTAAAAGTGTAAATCCATGAGTTTTATTATGAAATGTTGGTTTAAGTGGGTTGGTATAAGCCCCTATGAAATTCGACTAGCTAGTATGGAGGATTAAAATGGTTAAATTTCAAGTTATGAGCTTAAGGACTAAATTGTGAAAAGTTAAAATGTTAGGGGCAATTTCATAATTTTGCATAAATATGAATTATGGATTAAATTTAATTCTAGAAGTACTTAATTGAATAAAATTATTTATTTAGATCAAGATTAACCACAATCGAATTTAAATCGAGGAAAAGCTAAAGCTTCAAATTAGTTCGACTCTACTACTATTACCTTAGTTATCGAGGTAAGTTCATATGAAATATGATTGTTTTAATGTTAGATAAATTGATTATTTTCTATGTTGTTTTAATATAAATCAGTCAAAATATAAATGTATCAATGTTATGAATAATTGATGGATAACGAATCTCGATTGAACTTCAAGAATTCTTATGATACGAATGACATGTCATTTGGGATTTTATATTTCGGGTGCTGGTCTTGAATGTCCTACCAATGGATGAGGTCATGCATTTGTTGCGGACTCTCCACAGCTCGTGTGAGCAGCATCTTGTACCTTACATTCTGACGCACAGCTCGTGTGAGCAGACCTATTTCACAGCCTGTGTGAGCATTGATGTAAAGGAAATGTTATAGTCATATAGAAAGGCACACTATGTGAAAGTATTCCCGAGTATCCGATGTAATTCTAGATGGTTCAACGGGTAAGAAAAAGAAATGAAATGGTAAGTAAGCAAATGGAATGAATCATGATCTTATGAAAAGATTGATGAGTTAAATGATGTATTTATATATGAAAATCTATTTATCTTATGGTTAAATTCATTTGCATCATGGACAAGTGTACTAACTTGTGAGTTTGATGATGTTGTATAGGCTTATACTAAGCTTATGGCATTGGTAATGATTTCATGCTTAATATATGAATTGTGTTAATGAAATGATAAGTTGTGTTTAAGTTTATATGAGCTTACTATGCACTCGTTGCTTACATAGTTACTTTTCCGTCTTTTATAGATTATTGGAAGCTCGTCGGAGACCTATCACAATATACATCAACCATTTCGGTAGTTTTTGAGTATTTTGGCCAAGGTTAATAATGGCATGTATAAGATCTTTTACAATGGTAGCTTATGAATGTGTTAATGGTGATTTGGTATGTATATGCTTTGAAGTTTATGTTTGGGTTGGTGAACCTTAACACCTCACCAAGTTATGTCATTTTGGTCACTTTTAAATGCTTGTATATAAGGTCTTGTTGGCATGTATGTAGTGATATACAAATGGTCATATGTGATGTTATTTGGTAGTTAAGGAACTAGGTTTGTATGCTTGGAATATAGCAACATTAACTTGTTTTGGGAAATGATGTTTTGGTATAATTGTGGTGCCTTTGAATGGCATGTTGGTTAGATGAATTAGAATGTTTAAAATGACATGTTTATGTGTGTTTGAATGATGTTTAAATCCTTTGAATGTATGCCCAAATGGTATGGATGGCTAGGTATGATTTGGCTTTGAAATGGCATGAATTTAGAGTCAAATTATGGATCACACGGCCTATGACATGAGCTGTCACACGACCATGTGACACACACGGCCTAGCAACATGGCCGTGCGTCATTTGAAATATCTTTGTGTTTCAAGTCAGTGAGTTACACGGCCTAGCACTCGGCCGTGTGTGGCAACTAAGAGAGTTACACGGCCTGCGACACGGTCGTATGACCCTACTCAGTGAGTTAAAAGGGTGAGAACACGGGCTGGGATACAGTCATGTGTCCTTTTGTTCGAATGTTACACGGCCTGGGCTATGTCACACGGGCTGGCCACACGGCTGTGTGACCCCTGTTTTTTTTCAAATTTTCCATTTTTTTTAAACTTCTATTTTGTTTCAAATTAGTCCCGAATTGCTTATAAGCTATTTTTAGGGCCTCGAAGGCTTGATTTAGGGACCAAATGCTTATGTTTGATATGTTTTGAATGAGATTAAATTATTGAATGTTATGACAAAATATGTCTTCTGACTGATCGGTAATGCTCTGTAACCCTAATTCGGCAACGAAGACGGGTTAAGGGTGTTACATCCTTCTGATTCAATTCCCATCCATTGCATACACATACTTCACATAATAGTTAATACAGAGTTTTATGTGAATATTCAAATATAGCTCATACTAATAGACAATAGCCAATTCCAGAAATTTTAGTCAAACACAATACGTACATTGAAAATGTAACACCCATATCCCGTTTCCGTTACCGAAATAGGATATCGAATGTTACCAGTCAAGTTGGAACAATTAATACGATTTACATTCAATAATCAATACAATTCCATAATAATATTCATTATAAAAGAGATCATTCGGTTTTGGGTCTTAAATTGAGCTTTTGAAACTCTAAAAATAAGTTACAAACATTTAGGGACCAAATTGGAACAAATAAGAACTTTTAGGAGAAATTCAAAAATTTTCAAGTTAGAAGTCACACGGTCGTGTGTCCAGGTCGTGTGATAGAGTCCAGACAGTGTGACTCCAAACAAGGCCATGCGGTTAACCTATACGTCCGTGCGTGACCTTACACACCCTTGTGCATGAACCGTGTAACTATCTGACTTGGATCACACAATCGTGTCGCAGGTCGTGTGCCAGCCCGTGTAACATTCGAAATATCCTCACACAGCTGTGTTGTAAGCCATGTGTTTACCCGTGTGAGATCTGTATCTATACTGTTTAAAAACAAGCTCTAGGCACACGCCCGTGTGTGTTGCCCGTGTGCTTCACACGACCGTGTGACAACTATTGCCCCAGGCCATATGAGCCCAAAAATGACCCATTCCATGCACGAGTTTCATCCATTTGCTTAGGTACATAAAACATTTTCTAACATACAATTTTATAGGTCATTAGACACCTCCAATGGCATCCAAAACATATAATAGAATCAATTCAAATGCCCAACCAATGTGCCATCATTGGCACCTCAATATTTCATGACAGAACACTTCCATACTAACATATACAAAGCAACATACATAATGAATTACTTCCATTTCATCACATACCATAATTCAATATAGGGTCATTGATTTCACTTAAATCATTCATTTCAACTTAAGCAAACAAGCATACTTTCTTAGTTATTCAACCTAGCAACACAAATTTAAAGATATCACTTGCACAACTAGGATTCAATATCACACATACAAAAGAGTTCTAGAACATGCCATATATACCAAACTAAAACAAAGTTTACCAAAGATCTCATGTATAGTGTGATTTCTTGTATTGATCTTATCCTCTAAACCTTCAAAACGTAATATACAAAATGAGACAAATACTGGTAAGCTTGAATAAAGCTTAGTAAGTTCATTTGTATATATTGATAAATCTTTCCCATTAAAATTAGTAATAAATTAAAACTAAATATTGAAATTCCATAAAGCACAACCTTTATCAATAATTAACCATTAGTATAGTAGTTCAATATATTTAGCGGATAACGCTCGTTTGAGCTTTACTCAGTATATCAGTAGATCCCACTCGATTGAGCTTCTTCAGTATACCAGTGGATAATGTTCCTTGAGATTTATTTAGTATACCAGTAGTTTATTTTACTCTCTAGAGCATTCTTTTCAATAAATTCAATAGGTATGGCTTAAGAGTGCATACGTTTCAGTAGATTCAATAGGTATGACCTGTCTGAACACCAATCAGTATATCAGTAGGTAACGCTAACTGATCTCATTTGATATATAATATAACATTCAATAACAATATATTAACATGAGTATAAGGATTATTAGAATCATAATTAAATACATGAACTTATAGGATTAATTTGCAGTACCGACTCATAATATCTCAATCAGTGATCAATGTCATTTCAATTCCTTATTTCCATCTCCAATTACACACGTCAATATAATCCAATATTATGCAATTAAGTTCTTATAATACATTTAAAAAATGTACTAAAATTAAACCGTACGAACTCACGTGGCTAAATTGTAGCAATGACAAAGGTACATAGACTATTCGGTAATTTCTCTTTCCTTCGGTTTTCCACTCGTTCATGATATAAAATAATATTTCTACTCAATTAACTAATTCCAACAGTAAAATTAACTCATTTCATGCAGTTAAGTCCTTTTTAACATTTTACAAAATTACCCCTAATATTTCACTTTTATTCAATTTAGTCCCTAAGCTCTACTCATGCAAATTAACCATTTTTATTTAAAAATATCCATGGCCGAATATTCAATGACTTCAATACAGCCCATATTTGCAATTATTTCTCATCAAGTCCTTGTAATTTTATCACTTTAATAATTTAGTCCTTAAACCTTAAACTAATCAAACTACTTTACAAAATAGTCCTATCTAACAACCAAAACCAATAATCTAGCATAAAACTTCAAGAATATCCAGAATTCATCAATGGTACAATCCTTAATCTTTTACTGTTTTGAAAACAGAGATACAGATTAATTGGATCTAATTGCAACAATCTCAAAAACATAAAATTTATAACAAATATATGAAAAATCGGCTTACAAATTTAAAAGGCAAGCTTGGCTAAAGCTTTTTCTCCCTCAACCATGGCTGTTCGGGTTCCATTTCCCCCAAAGAAAGAAAAAAAATGATATATTTACTTTTATTTTTCTTTTATTTTTATCATTCTTTTCATTTAACTTTTATTATAAAATTACTAACTTTAATTTATTTTATTATTATTATTTTAAATTAATAAAATAACATGTGATAAGCATCAAGAATCGCCCCACATAAACAACCATGGCTTAATTTCCCTTTAAAATATTTTTAAACTAATAGCAATTGATTTTTATAATTTTTTATGATTTAGTCTTTTTTTTCTTTAATTACTAATTAATAAGGACCTGATTGCAATTAACACAATCTAAAGAGTTCCACATCATTTCTATTGTTAGACCATTTAGGTAAAGTCCAATTCCACAATTGATCCTTCAATTATATAATATTTCAATTAACTTTATTACAATTTAACCCTAAACTAATTAGACTAAATGAGCAAATAGCTCAAAAGCTAATGGATTTAATCATCTCCACCACTGCTTGGACTTTTTGACCATGGTTTAATTACCATCTTGGTCCCTTTAGTAATTTAAATCTATAGCAATTAACTTTTACCTCTTTTACAATTTAATCATTTTACCTTAATTTAGCAGTAAATCATCAAAATTACCAAATCAAACTTCAATTCACATATAATACGACTCTGTAAATATTTAATAAAAATATTTACAGCTTTATATTACTGAAATGAGGTCCTAATACCTCATTTTCGATAACCACTTGACTTTTGAACTCACTCACTTACACTAATTTTTAACTCAATTGTTTAAAATCATCAAATCAAAATCCAATATAAAAATTACTATTAACTCGTATAATTTAAATATTAATTATACGAGCTTACTCGTCGGATTTATGGTCTCAAAACCTCTGTTTCCAACACCACTAAAAAATAGGTTGTTAAGATAATCAGTATTCAAATTCTAGATCACAAAATATTAGTTTATGTAGTCAAATTCAATTCAAACGACCTCACAGAAGGCTTTTATTTAGTTCGAGTGATACTCAGTATATGGCGAAATTTATAATCTGGCCTACATGCCCATATAGTCTCACACGGCCTAGGTAGCTAGCTTGTACGATCCCACACGGCCTGGCACACACCTATGTGCTTGCCCGTGTGTCTTACACGGCTTAACACACAGCCGTGTCCTTCGCCCATGTGATCCTTATTTTCAAATCAGTGGGTTACAGGGCCTAGGCACATGCCTGTGTCCTTGGCCCATGTGATCCTTCTCTTACAATCAGTGAGTTACACAACTTGGACACACGTTCGTGTTCTTGGCCTGTGTGAACCCTGCACTAACATGACCACACATGGTCTGGACACACACCTGTGTTCCCTGCCCATGTGGCTCTTACTTGGTAGACAGTGAGTTACACGGCCTACCATACGGTCTGTCACTCGGCCGTGTGGCTTACACAGCTTACCACATGGCTTGGCACAATGTCGTATGATGTCGACAGTCATGTTTTCCGACGTTCGATTTTCGTAAAAACTTAGGTTTTCGGTACGCACCTAGTACGAATTCGACGTAAAAGCAATAGGAATGATCCCAAAACCTAAAACGGTAAACTAGAGACTAATTAAGCAAACTTTCCCCTTCGTGATGCTAGAATAATCTCTTAGAGATCGAATTAAGTCGACCACTTCAACACCAAAACTCCCCAAACTAAAAATGGTAATTACCTGCGCACGACTCAGAAATCTACAGACCTAAGATTGTTGGTGAGTTGTTATCCTCGAGGCTTTCTCCTAGAAAACGCCAATCGTACACATAAACAGATAATTCGAGTGAGATAATCAGATAACCCACATTTTCGACAGGGACAAAAAACAGCAAATTTTAACAAAATCCAACAACAAAACTTACAAATTTACCTTCCAGACGACGCAATGATAAAGTAGAACTTCCAATTCGACTAGATAACAATTCACGAGGTAAGCAAAAAGGAAAAAGAAAAGATGAGTATAAAGAAAATAAAAGAAAAGATGGTAGGGAAAGAAGAAAGAAAAAGAAAAGAACGTACAAAGGTTTTAAAATTAACCCGAAAACTAACACTTTCCCGAGTCACATAAAAAATATTCCTTTAACGCATGCGCAGAGACTTAAACACAAGACTAGAAGGTATATAGAAGTTTAACCATTGAACTAGTAGGCTCATTCTTGATATCAGTTCACACAGAATTAAACTTATGTTGATGGTTCAAGGATTAGGTTAACTTATAATAAAATAGCAAAATTTTCCAAATATACGAGTCAAACACATAAGCAAAGCACATAACCACAAAAACAAAGACTTAATTATGGCAGGATTCAACATTTTTGGGGCGATACAGCTATGCATGCAGAATATAAAAGATATAAATATAAAAGACATAATAATAAAATGTGAAATTAACTTTATTTATTTATTCATCGTTCAAATAAATAGAAAACAGTTAATGTTTACTACAATATGAGCATATTTCCCGACAGTTAAAAATTTTGGTATACCAAATCCAGAGTTTACAAAACTATACAATAATTTCTAATAAAGTACCAATATTGCTATGGAATCTCATTAGAAGTCTTGGTATATAACAGAATTTTGTCATTGACCAAAATTCATATAATTAGATATTTTGGTATTAGTTTCTCTAATTACAATAGAATTCTAATGAAACCAAAAATTTTGAATATTTTCAACCAATTTTTTTTAATTAGTTAAATTTTAATATTTTTAAATATATTTGTATTAATAATAAAATGAATAAAATTATTTTATTTTAGTTAATAAATTCTATCAAGAAAGCTGATTATTTAATTAAAAATTAAATTACTATATAACAAAATATCTTAATATGAAAAAAAAATCTCTAAGAATGACTCAAATAAAAAATTTCAAAATCCTAAAATTATATAATTAAATATTTTTGTATCTACCAAAATTTTTAGGATAGTAGTTACAATTTTGATATACCAAAATTTTTAATAAAATATAAAAAATTTTAAGCTTATATCCTTAAATATTTTGGTATATACCAAAATTACTAAGGTGATATCACAATTTTCATACCATAATTTCTAAGGTGATACCACAAATTTTAAAACGTTAAAGATTGTAGTATATCAAAATTTATAAATGCATATCCTTAAATATTTCGGTATATATCTTAATTTCTAAGGATATGTCTTAGTAATTTTGGTATTTTGTAAATGGGCGTACTAATTTTTTTTATCATAATTTAATTTTTTTATTAAATTACAGATTATCTTGATAACATTTATTAACCAAAAAAGTTTTCAATTTATTATTAAATCAAATGTATTTAAAAATTTGAAAATTAACTACATTTAAGAAAATTAGTTGAAAAGAATCGAAATTTTCGGTTTTCATTAGAAAATTTGGTAAAGCTTGAGAAAGCTATACTAAAAGTTCTTATGATTTTCCTTTCACAATTTTTACATAAACCAAAATATTTAAAGATATGCTATTAAATTTTTTGGTAGAGACTTGTGAAATAGAGATTATAATATACCAACTTTTTAAACAATTTTTCATAGAAAAATTAGTCTTCTCTTAAAAGTTTTAGTATATATCAAAATATCTAAGAATATGCTTGTAGTAATTTTGATATTTCCTTAAAAGAATTGATATAAACTTGTTTAATCAAATTTTTGTATATCAAATTTCAAATAATTATGTTTTAGAAATTTTGATATATGTATTAAAAATGGTTAAATTAGCCATATATGTCCAAAAAAAAGTTAATTGGTTGAATAGGCTTTTTTTTTTAATTTAGGGAAATAAGCTATTTTTTTGAAGAAAGTGTGAAAGCACATCCAGCTAGACGTCCATTCTGCACAGTTGGCAATAAAACTCTTATAGCTGGGCGAGCTTTTTGCATAGTTGGTAAGAAAGCTCTTCCAGCTAGGTGAGCTTTCTGTTGACATGTTAGGGAAAGTGTGCCCAACGAGACGTGTTTTTTTTAGAATTTTCAAAAAATACTTCTAACTAGACGTGCTTTCCCGACATGTCAACAGAAGAGCACATACTCTCTCCAAAAATGATTTATTTTCTTAAATTTTCAAAAAAACTAATCTATTTAATCAATTAACAAATTCAACCTTAAAAAAGAGCTTAACCCCACCAAATATTTATTTAAAAGAAAACACATATCACATTTTTCAATATTACCTAATACGCTCATGTTCACCCTAAAATTTTATATTAAGGGTATATTTGGTATTGTTTTTAAGATAAAAAAACACTTTAAAAAAATGTTTTAACTAAGTCAAAAGTTGACCCAAAAATAATTTTTTGAGAAACTACAAATTTTAGATTCTCCCCAAAAATACTTTTTCTTTTTCAAAAATACATCTATAAAAACAAACATTACTAAACTAAGCCTAACAAATGACTCCCTAATTACAAAAAAATAGACCATAGAAGAGTTTGTGATGAAGGTTAAAGGCATGGTAGTATGCACGCCATTAAATCCAAAACAACCATAATAAAAGTTAGTGTACGCACACCCACGCCATTAAAACCCCCAACAACCAACCATACAAACAAAGGTTTTAATTCTAGAAAAGGGGAACAACCAATCACCAGAGGGATCTGAAGCTTTGGCAAGAGCCAGCCAGTCTTCCCCGTACTCAGGGAAGTGTCAGTGATTCCGGGCAAGAGATTTAATGGCTCCAAAACAAACCAACTTCAAATTAACCACCAAGAGCTACAAAACTAAAACGCTTAACAAACATATAAAAATAAACGGCCAGAAAAGATCTATGAGTAGGTCGAGAAACAGATGATCCATTCCAAGCGCCTTCGATCAAAGGAATGGAAAATCCATGAGCAACCCCATAACCCAAACAAAAAACTGAACTCAAACCTTTAAACTAGAAGACGGAGATGGAGAGAAAGGAGAGTAAGAAGAGAAAAAAAAAAAAAGGAAAAAGGAAGAGAAGAACGGGAGCAAAGGAGATGCTTAGGGAGAGAGAGGAGGCTTAGGGTTTGTTCTTCTGTGCTTAAAAAAATTATTTTTGCCTCCAAAAGTATTTTTAGAAGAAAAATTGTGCAGAACAAACTATTTTTAGCTAGAATTTTTGACTTTTCAGAAGTACTTTTTAAAAGCACTTTTAAAAAAGGAAGCTTTTTCTCTCCCAAAAACACTTTTAGTACTTAATTACTTTTTTACCCCTCCAATAACATAAATAACATAGTACGTTCCTTTTTTTTCTTGGTGTTTAATTACAAATATGTTAAAATCATTAATTAAAAATAAAAAAATATTTTTTAAAATACTAATTACAAATATTTAATGGTTATATTTAAATATTTAAAATGTAGTTTATATATTCTAATTAAATTTTATAAGTAATTAATATTTATTACTTAAAAATATTAAAATTTATTTCATAAATTAAAATATTAACAAGTTATGGTAATTTTTTATATTCTTACTAAAATAATAATATATTAACTAATTTAAATTTTATTTAAATGTACATTTGTTACTTGATAATAACATGTCTAAAATGAACATTTTATTTCTCAAAAGCATTTTTTGACAGCAATGTTAAACACTCAAATTTTAAACCAAACTTTTAAAAAGTACTTCTCAAAAGCACTTTTCCACAGCACTTTTCAAAAGCATTGTGAAACTAACCCTTATTCTAAAGTATCAGTAATATCCAATTAATTATGGGTAAACTGCAAGAACAACTTTTGGTTCAACTTTTAATTTTTCTAATTACTCAATTTTTGAAATTAAAATTTTTATTAAATGATTAAAGTGAAGTTGATGTCAGCTTTTATTAATCTAATAAAAATTTTAATTTTAACATTATACATTTTATCAATTTGATTTTAAATTTAAAAAATTTAATAAATTTAATTCTCAATATTTATAAAAATTTGTCAGTTTAATTATAATTTTAAAAGATTAAAAAAAGATAAAATATTAAAAAATCATTTTTAGATAAAATTATAAAAATAATTTAAAAAATCTAAAAAGTATAAAAATAAACAAAAAACATATGTATTAAAAAATAAATAAAAAAATATCAAATTATTCAAAAGGAAATAAATACGAAATGGATTGATGGTATTAGAGAAAGATGAACTTGGACATCCCCTTAAGATATGGAATCAACAAAGTTATTCCATTGGTTTAATTCAGCTCGTATTTTCAATTTTTAGATTAAATTTTTTGAGACTTTGGTCGTTCAATTGACGTACTTAGACTACATAAGTTTGGAACTGACTAATGACATGTTCAAGTTGAAAAAAACATTACAATTTTTTTTCTAGGTTTTTCATTTGACGAAAGAGTTTACATTGCATTGTTTTCTATACTTGAAGATTGGATCTTTATATATTTTTAAAATATAAAAAAATTCAAAATAATTGTTTTGTAATAGTTTAAAAAATTTTAAATTTTTTAGAGAAATCTAATTAAATAATATAATATTAATCTAAAATATGACACTTAGATAGTTGGATTTAAACCAACTTGATTTTTTACCGTATTCATAAAAGTGACATTAGTTTAAAATGAGCACAATATGAATGGTGTTAAATATTTTTCTTGTTTAGCGAGTTTTGGAGGTACATTAAATATTAAAAATGGAGTTTCTTAAATATTTTTTTTAATTTTTTAAGAAGTATATTTAAATTGATAAATTTTATAGATGTTGAGGGCTAAAATTAATGATTTTTTTTTTAGAATTCGAATTAAAATGACAAATTTTATAGACATTAAGGGATAAATTTGTTGATTTTTTTGGATTTAAGATCAAATTGATAGAATGTATAAACATTGGAAGGTCAAATTTGTTATTAGGCTAAAAGACCCATATTAGCTTCCCATCACTCATCTAACAGAACCTCACGGGAAAGTGACTAAATTATTTAGTTTCAAAAATTTGAGTGACTAATTCAAAAATAAAATAAAATTGAGTGACCAAAATAGAACCAAAAGCATAGTTAAATGATTATTTTTGTAATTTACCCATAATTAATAGTTATAATAGAAGTTATAATGGGTAAATTACACAAAAATGCTGATTTTAAACCATAATTATTGGATTTGGCCGGTTTTTGCAAAAGTTGCTGGATTAGGCCGATTTTGGAGAGAGAAAGGCAAAACGTGCCCAGTTGGACGCGTTTTCAGTGGATATGTTAGGAAAATGCTTCCAACTAAATGCGCTTTCAACTTTGGCTAGATAGTTAAATACTAGTGCTTTTATCTTTGAACGGCTTCGATTCCTCTCCTACTCATATTTGTTGGTATTTTAACATATTAGTTCTTTTGTTAGATGGTTAGATAATTGTAATTACATCCTTGAGTCTTAAGTTCAATTCCTCTACTACCCACATTTCTTTTTTTTTTTAATTTCATGTTGCTTCAAACTCTTTTTTTTTAATTAATATTTTTAACATATTAGCTCCTTTCATTAGATGGTTAGATAATTGTGATTACATTCTTGAGTTTGAGGTTCCATTATTTTTAGAAGCATATTAATGTATTTTTTTTATTTCATATTGTTTCAAACTTTTTTATTTTTAATTAATATTTTGATGATATTTTTTAATTATTTTATTTTTAATTAATGTATTTTTTTTTTAACTCTTTTATTTATAAAATCAAATAATAATTTCAAATATCATTTATTGAAAGAAAAATATAATAGCTTATAAAACAATTAAAATAAAAATACATTAATTAAAAAAATAGTTTTAAAACATCATCAAAACATTAATTAAAAATAAAAAAGCTAGAAACAATATTAAATAAAAAATACATTAATATGCTTATAAAAATAATGGAACCTCAAATTTAAGGATGTAATCGTAATTATCTAACCATCTAACAAAATGAGTTAATATGTTAAATGTAACACCCCAAACCCGGCCCATGCGTTTCGACCGGATCTGGCATGTCACTGCTTGTACTTTGAAAACTTTTGCTTTGTTGGTTTTTGAAATTGTGAGTTTATTAGACAATATTTAAGTAAATAAGCGGCATTTTAAAAAAAAATAACCTTGTATTAATTATTATTAAGTATAAATAACCTATCATAAAATTCATAAGTTGCTTAACATTGTAAACTCATAAGTTGAATAAAAACTAGGGGCCTTATTACAAAAATATTCCCATAATAAAAAAAATAACTTAAAGAAACTCCAAATTAACTTGTCAAAAGAAACTTGATGGCCCCTCGAGTCTGTCTCGGCTCCCATGTCCACGATCTACTGTTCATCTGGAAGAGTAGAGAAAAAGAAAGCGCGAGTCACAAAGACTCAGTGTATAAATCTCAAAACACACATTGACCTGAGCCCACAAACACATTATGGGCCCTGGCCCATACAGGAAGGCATCAATCATAATCACATAATAATAATAAAGAATGAATAACCCAACCCATCCTAGGTTTCCATCCTCTACACACCATCCCGTACCAACCATCACACCGTGGGGATTTCTACAATCAACCCTCCATCCGCTACACACCAAAACGACAGTCGTACTGCCTATTCCTATTAAGTAGGAATCATTAAACGTGGCATAGCCACCGGTCACTACGTGACCTTACATTTAAAATTATGTGGGATTTCTACCACCGATCACCAAGTGACCTATCATGCACTTCCCCTTTAATTATCATCATTCCCACCCCATGCATACATACATAAAGAAACATCAAGCAGATATATATATTCTTCGATACACATAGGGAGTTCTATGTTTACGTACTTGGCATCCTTGCCTAACCCTTTTTAGGGTTTCATTCGACTGTCTATACAGCCTTATTCCGGCTTTTTAGCCCATAACATACAAAATAAATATACATACAGGTTTATCAGTAGCGTGTTAGAGATCTACACACCTGATTAATGTTGATATCCTTGCTAAACCGATCTACAACTTTGCTCAAAAAGCCGGAAGGATGTGAAACTAGGGCCTCTCCTATATTCGGCCATGGTTAGTGTTTTACCCAATTTTTATGTATTTGAATAAACAACTGTTCTTACCTTAAAATCCCGAGGTTGAAGACTAACGATTTTTGGCTTTTAGATCTAGTCGACCAAGCTTCCTTCAAATCCCAAAAACCATTAAACTATTAGCTTTCGGCTTTTGCTTTTCAAAACCCGGGAATAGATTATGAGAACTAAACAAGAATCGACTCTTACCTTAGCTTAGGAGATTCGGCTAGCACTAGAGAGAGGATTCGGCAATGCCAATGGAAGATTTAAATGCCGGAAGTATAGAATAATTTCTTAAATAGGATGAATAAAAGAAAAAGCGATGGATGTTTCGGCTTTTTAGAGAAATCGGCACAAGGGAAAAGAAAGTGGGGAAAAGTTTCGGCTTTTGAAGAAATTGAAGAAATAAATTTGGAGAGGGAGAGGCTAGGGAATTTTGGCACCAAGAGAGAGGATTTTAGGGTTTTTCAATGTCAGAAACAAGGAGCTAGCCCCCCATATTTATAGATTTTTGACACCTACTGCTAAATACCGAAAACGTCCTTAAAATTTAAGCTAGAAGAGAGGAGAATTTCGGCACCCTCTATGCCATGCAGTAGCTGAATTTTACACTCCTCTAGGTGGTGGATTTTCGGCCAACACTTCCTTTGAAGATAAGCTCCTAACTTTTCTCCTTTTTATCTATGATATTATCACTTAAAAATCCGTATATCTTCCTATTTTTAAGCCTTGTAGTGTCCACCTCATTAATTCTAAATGCCGAAATTTAACTCATTTAAATTAAAAGATTTGGGCTTCATTAAACTTCAATTTAAATCCCTTAAATCCCTTGTTGTGGCGTCACCCTTGCTCCCATTTAATTGCCGAAAATGGCCCAAAAACATGGGCTCCTTGCGACCCAAAACTTGTTCCTTTTTAATTGTTAATGATGCCACCTTAAAATAATTTAATCTGGGCCTTTGCCTAATTCTAAGCCCAAATTTAGACCCCTATCACTTAAATTAACAAATTAATTCTATCCCTACACTAAATGCATAGGCCCATAATTTTAGGATGTTACAGTTCTACCCCTTAAAGAAATTTCATCCTCGAAATTTCCAACTAACTAGTAATCATACTACCTAAGTCTCACTACTATGCTTTCGCTGCGCCCTCTAATTCTAAAGCCAAAATAAGCACTTAGTATACTATGGTAGGGTACGCACCGGTATTCACATCTAGAGCGTCCTCGACCCCTTGTACTCATTCTACCGATTCGCGTTTATCTGATTAGAAATTTTATGAACTATTAGTTTTCTTCCACTGTTTTAACCACGGACAGTCTTATGAATAATAGCTTTAAGAGTAGTTCTTTCGAATTCGCATTCATATCCTCTAAGAAACATATACATGAACTCACGTTCATTACAGAAAAGGGTTGTTGTTGGTGTTGTTGTTGTTGTTGTTCTCACTACCCAGGGGTATTTTCGTAATTTTTATCCTATAAGGGTATTTTCGTAATTTTTTAAAATAAGGTTCCTTGTTGATTTTGTCAAATAAGGGTATTTTGGTAATTTTGCATTCCCGGGGGTATTTTGGTAATTTTGAAAATTGGGGGTATTTTGGTAATTTTGAAATCTGGAGGTATTTCGGTAATTTTGAAATTCAGGGGTATTTTGGTAATTTTTGAAATTCAGGGTATTTCGGTAATTTTGAAATCTGGGGGCATTTCGGTAATTTTACCAAACAAGGGTAATTTGGTAATTTCTTCAAACCAGGGTTATTTTGGTCATTTTGCAAAACAAGGGTAATTTGGTAATTTCCTTCATGGCTGTGAACATTTCCAAATCAAGTATTTTTTTTTGAAGTGTACAAAACTTAGGGGTTTTTTTTTTTCAAAATAGGGTGGTTAGTCCCTTTCGGGTTTTAATTATGGGTTCAGCCCGTGAACAAGTCCTTATTGCTAGAGTGAACAGTCACTACGCACTAGGTAAGATTCCAGCGAAGAGGAGGTGAGCCACTTGGACTGCTTAAATACCAAGCTCTTCCGGATCTACTCCTAGACATGCATATGCCTGTTACCACACCTTAGTCTTGCGACTTGTTTACAGGTTTTGTTTAGTAAAAATTAAGTCTTATGTAATTGAAGAGTTGTTTGTCTAAGCCTAGAGTCCATCAAGTTCTAATCTAGATAGTCTACGTCCCATAAAGCCCATTAAGCCCACATTTATATCACAATCAGGAGTTGAGAATACTTACCTGGGTGGATTGGTTGCCGGTAGACTCGAAGGCCATGTCTTCAAACCAAAAATTTTTCTTAAATACAATTTTTTTTCTAAAACACTTCTAGACCCATTTCACAGCCCGAGTTTTGAACTGGGCTCTGATACCAAATTGTAACACCCCAAACTCGGCCCATGCGTTTCGACCGGATCTGGCATGTCACTGCTTGTACTTTGAAAACTTTTGCTTTGTTGGTTTTTGAAATTGTGAGTTTATTAGACAATATTTAAGTAAATAAGCGGTATTTTAAAAAAAAAAACCTTGTATTAATTATTATTAGGTATAAATAAACCTTATCATAAAATTCATAAGTTGCTTAACATTGTAAACTCATAAGTTGAATAAAAACTAGGGGCCTTATTACAAAAATATTCCCATAATAAAAAAAATAAAAAAATAACTTAAAGAAACTCCAAATTAACTTGTCAAAAGAAACTTGATGGCCCCTCGAGTCTATCTCGGCTCCCATGTCCACGATCTACTGTTCATCTGGAAGAGTAGAGAAAAGGAAAGCGTGAGTCACAAAGACTCAGTGTATAAATCTCAAAACACACATTGACCTGAGCCCACAAACACATTATGGACCCTGGCCCATACAGGAAGGCATCAATCATAATCACATAATAACAATAAAGAATGAATAACCCAACCCATCCTAGGTTTCCATCCTCTACACACCATCCCGTACCAACCATCACACCGTGGGGATTTCTACAATCAACCCTCCATCCGCTACACACCAAAACGACAGCCGTACTGTCTATTCCTATTAAGTAGGAATCATTAAACGTGGCATAGCCACCGATCACTACGTGACCTTACATTTAAAATTATGTGGGATTTCTACCATCGATCACCAAGTGACCTATCATGCACTTCCCCTTTAATTATCATCATTCCCACCCCATGCATACATACATAAAGAAACATCAAGCAGATATATATATTCTTCGATACACATAGGGAGTTCTATGTTTACGTACCTGGCATCCTTGCCTAACCCTTTTTAGGGTTTCATTCGACTGTCTATACAGCCTTATTCCGACTTTTTAGCCCATAACATACAAAATAAATATACATACAAGTTTATCAGTAGCGTGTTAGAGATCTACACACCTGATTAATGTTGATATCCTTGCTAAACCGATCTACAACTTTGCTTAAAAAGCCGGAAGGATGTGAAACTAGGGCCTCTCCTATATTCGGCCATGGTTAGTGTTCTACCCAATTTTTATGTATTTGAATAAACAACTCTTCTTACCTTAAAATCCCGAGGTTGAAGACTAAAGATTTTCGAGTTTTAGATCTAGTCGACCAAGCTTCCTTCAAATCCCGAAAACCATTAAACTATTAGCTTTTGGCTTTTGCTTTTCAAAAGTCGGGAATAGATTATGAGAACTAAACAAGAATCGACTCTTACCTTAGCTTAGGAGATTCGGCTAGCACTAGAGAGAGGATTCGGCAATGCCAATGGAAGATTTAAATGCCGGAAGTATAGAATAATTTCTTAAATAGGATGAATAAAAGAAAAAGCGATGGATGCTTCGGCTTTTTAGAGAAATCGGCACAAGGGAAAAGAAAGTGGGGAAAAGTTTCGGCTTTTGAAGAAATTGAAGAAATAAATTTGGAGAGGGAGAGGCTAGGGAATTTTGGCACCAAGGGAGAGGATTTTAGGGTTTTTCAATGTCAGAAACAAGGAGCTAGCCCCCCTATTTATAGATTTTTGACACCTACTGCTAAATACCGAAAACGCACTTAAAATTTAAGCTAGAAGAGAGGAGAATTTCGGCACCCTCTATGCCATGCAATAGCTGAATTTTACACTCCTCTAGGTGGTGGATTTTCGGCCAACACTTCCTTTGAAGATAAGCTCCTTACTTTTGTCCTTTTTATCTATGATATTATCACTTAAAAATCCGTATATATCTTCCTATTTTTAAGCCTTGTAGTTGTCCACCTCATTCTAAATGCCGAAATTTAACTCATTTAAATTAAAAGATTTGGGCTTCATTAAACTTCAATTTAAATCCCTCAAATCCCTTGTTGTGGCGTCACCCTTGCTCCCATTTAATTGCCGAAAATGGCCCAAAAACATGGGCTCCTTGCGACCCAAAACTTGTTCCTTTTTAATTGTTAATGATGCCACCTTAAAATAATTTAATCTGGGCCTTTGCCTAATTCTAAGCCCAAATTTAGACCCCTATCACTTAAATTAACAAATTAATTCTATCCCTACACTAAATGCATAGGCCCATAATTTTAGGATGTTACATTAAAAATATTAATTAAAAAAAAAGCTTAAAGCAACATGAAATAAAAAACAAAATATGAATAGTAGAGGAATCAAACTTGAGACTCAATGATATAATTACAACTATTTAACCATCTAACAAAAGAACTAATATGTTAAAAAAATTAATTAAAAATTTAAAAAGCTTGAAGCAACATGAAATAAAAAATACAAATGTGAGTAGGAGAGGAATCAAACCCAAGACTCAAGGATGTAATTGCAACTATCTAACCATCTAGCAAAAGAACTAATATGTTAAATAAAATGAATTAAAAATTTAAAAAGCTTGAAGCAACATAAAATAAAAAAAATACAAATGTGAGTAAGAATTAAAAGAAATTAAACTCAGGACTTAAGGCTAAAAGCACTAACATTTAACCATCTATCCAAAGCTAAAAGTACATTCAATTGGAAGCATTTTCCTGTTATATCCACTGAAAAGCGTCTAGCTTCTTTCTCTCTCCAACATCAGCCTAATTTGGTAAATTTCGAAAAAAAGGGGCTTAATTCGATAAATATAGTTCAAAATAAGCATTTTTAGGTAATTTGCCCAGCTATAATAGCAATAAAAATTTGGAAAACCTTTTCTAACATTCCATAACTTTGAAGAGTTTCACGGACAACACATTCTTTTAGGGGGTTAAAATGTGCCACAACTACCCACAAGTCCCTGTACTTTTATAAATTTAAAAGTTAGTCCTTATACTTTTATTTTTAGGAATTTGATCTTCAAAATTCAAAGTTAATTGTTAACATTGTTAGAATTATTTTGTTAAATTTAAGTTCATTACAATGTTATTTTTTAGTGACATGGTTACCAAGAGAGATTTTTTTATTATTTTAAAATGTCACATCAATAAATTTAACAAAAAATTTTAACGGTGTTAAAGAATTTGACTAGAAATTTAAATTTTGAAAAAATAGATAGACTAAATTCTTAAAAATAAAGGTACAAACATTAAATTCTAAATTTTTGAAAAGTATAAGGACTGATGGCACTTATTTTAACTTTTTAAATGCAACGTTAAGATTTATAAATAAATCTAGAATTTAAGGTTTAAGGGCGAGAGTTTAAAATTTTAGTGTATACTTTTTTTTGTGTGTGTGAAAATAAAGGAAACATTACAAAATACTAGAAAGAAACAAGATGAGAAGTTGCATATAACTGTAAACCCTTCTCCCTACCAAAGGCCAGCTTGGTGATACTATTAGCTTCAATGTTTTCTTCTCTAGGAACATATTCAATTGACCAATCTTCCTCATTTTGCAAAAGTTGTAAAATACACTTGATTAATGTAGAATTTGATCCCTTCGATAAAGGCTCCTTGATAACTCCAATAACTTCCATATTATTTGTCTACACCAAAACTCTATCATGTTGTCTGTCGTAACCATTTTTTTTTTATAAAACGGGTCGACTTTGATTTTAAAAATGAAAATAAAAAAACGGGAGTCGCCACCAATCTTTTTTGTCGAGGTGTGATCGAGTCACCTCAAAAAGTGGTTGTTTTTAATAAACATTTTGATTTATCGAAACAACGATTTTTGGTCTACGAAAACTAGAAAGACAGGTTCGGGAGTCGATTACGCACGAGGAAGGATTAGCACCCTCGATGCGCCCAAAATTGGTACCTAGTTGATTAATCAATGTTTTAGTGTTGAAGATTTGAAAACTTGAAAGAATTAAAAATATGATCCCTCTTTTATAGTGATGCTAAAAAATCGTTTGAAAAAAATTGAAAATGTTTGCCAAAGGCTGTCTCGTCTCAAGGTAAAATGTCATATCCAATACGTTAGGACACAACATCTCGACCTTCGAGGCTAAACTTACTTTTTATTCAAAACTTATGTATTTAATTTTAAAAGGATATTCTATTACTTAGAATGGCCGAGAAAGTTGAAGACCCAATACATTAGGACACGATTTCTCGAGTTTCTAAATACAGGACATTGCCTTGGTTTAGAAAATCTTATCTCGAAATAACAAAACATCACATCCAATGCGTTAGGACACGACATTTCGAATTCTCGAGAATAAGCTTTTTATTTAAGATTCATGTATTTGTTTTAAAAGGATATTCAATTATTTAGATTAAATGAGAAAAATCGAAACCCAATACGTTAGGGCACGGCCTCTCGAATTTCTAAATACGGAATATTACCTTTATGAAAAGAATCAATTTTTCTATCGGGTAAAAGTTAGTATAACAATAAAATATAAAAACAATTTACAATACTAATGTGTACAACAAAATAATAGTAAATGCATTAATGTGAACGGTTAATAACAAAGACGAATATAAAATGGAATAAAGAAACAAAACAAACTAATTATAAAAGAGAAAAATAATAGGTAAAACTGAATAAATAAAAAAGATAAAAAAGATGTAGGTAATAATAATACTAAATTAACTAGTTTAATGATACAATAATGATAATAGTAACAGTAATAAAATAATAATACGAATAATCTTGATAAAAAAAGTACTAGTAATAATAATGATAATAATAGTGAAAATAAAATGATAGTAGTGATAATAATTAAATAATAAAAATAAAATAATGGTAATAATAAATAGTGATAAAGAATAATATATCATTAATAACAATAGTAGTAAAGATAATAATAATAAAATAATAAAAGTAATAATAATAATAAAATGATAATGAAAATAATAATAATAATAATAATAATAATAATAATAATAATAATAATAATAATAATAAATAATAATAATAATAATAATAATAATAGGACGATAATAAATAGAATAAAGAATAATAACATATAAAATAATAATAATATATAGTAATAATAATAAGCCTGATAATAAAAATAAATAAATAAAATAGTAGTAATAATAATATTAAAAGCAAAATTAAAATAATAATAAAATGGCAAAAATAACAACAAAATAAAGAAAGGGGACTAAACTGAATTAAAAATAAAATTTCGGGGCAAATTTAAAATAAATAAAAGGGGAAAAGGACCCTAATGTGATGCGCAAAACAAAGGAGGGACCAGAGGACAAATTATCCCATCCTCCTGAAACACAGCGCCTCAAAAGGGACCAAATTAAAACAAATATGAAACTGTCGGGCTAGATTTGAAAATAAAAAAAGATTTAATTGAAATAAGCTGAAAAAGCGGAAGGACTAGGCGCATAAATAGCCCAAAAATTGCAAAAACGTGCGGATCCCTTCTGCAGGCGGGTCGGATTTCGGGTCGGCTCTTTAAACGACGTCGTTTTGGTGTTTAAGGCCAGTCCCAAAACGACGTCATTTTAGGGGGCCTATATAAGTTAAAAAATCCCAAAAAAAACTTCATTTTTTAGCTGCTCTTGAAAAAAAAACCTTAACCCTTTATGTTTTCTCTGCAGGGCCTGGGTATCCGGCGAGATTCCGGCGTAGCTCGTCGCCGCGCCACCGTCGTCGACGCTGCTACCGACACCGCGCACGGTGGCTGAAACTTTAAAAAAAGGGTAAAATTTCGTATTTTATATATATATATGTGTGTGTGTGTGTGTGTGTGTGTGTGTGTGTGTGCTATTTTTAGTGAACAAAAGGGAAGAAAAAAAAACTATGCATACATGTATATTCGAAGAAAGAAAAATAAAAAAAATGTTAACCTTCCGATTGTATTGATATATTTGAATGCTTGTTTTTTGGTGCTTTTGATTCTTCCCCTTTTGTTTAATCTCAATCGTTCTTATCTGTATTTTGGAAACTATATCTTGTATTGATAATCTGTCAACCTTCTACAATGTTTTTTTAGATTAGCATTTATGGACGATTCTTTACAATGTCTTTTTGCTTTCTGTCCTTTCTTTTTTAATTCTTGTAAGCGTAAGTGGCGGTGGCGACGTGACAGGGCTAGTTAGTTGGGTCGTAATGGGCTTATTATTGGTTTTGGGTCTTGGTTTTTCTGATGTTTGTTTGGGTTAAGTGCTGATTTTGGGTCTTTATTGGGCCCGGGCAATAATTGGGTTTTACAGCTGCCCCTCTTTGCTCATTGTCGTATAATGGGAATGGAGCAAAGACTTTTAAGAAAGACCAATTTTGCCCGGTCTCACTGAGTCTTGACTTCTTTCGTGCTCTTTTTCTTTAGGTAGCCTCGTTCTAGTCCACCGCATATTGTAGCTTTGATCCACTTCACCGCTACTTCAGAGAGATAGGACCTGTAGCTTCAATTTGCTCCTACTACAACTTTGAGGGGAAAAGATTGGTATCTTCAACCTGCTCCACTGCAACTTCAGGGAGATGGGATTTATAGCCTCAACCTTCTCCGCTGGAACTTCAAGAAGGTGAGAATTGGTAATTTCAATCTGCTCCGCCGTATCTTCAGGGAGACAAGATTTGTAATCTTCAGCCTATTCCACTGCTTGTCGGGGAGATAGGATGATGGCTTAAATCATGTTCCACTATTATTTAGGGAAATAAGATTTGCCTTCGATCTTGCCCCAAATTTGCTTAGGGTGACAAGATCTACAATTTTCAACACTGTTGGTCAGAGAGATAGGATAGTGGCTTAAATCATGTTCCACTACTGTTTAGGGAGACAAGATTTGCCTTCGATCTTTGTTCCACTACTGTTTAGGGTGACGAGATCTACAATGTTTGATCTATTCCACTACTAGTCAGGGAGATAGGAAGGTGGCTTAAAATGTTCCACTACTGTTTAGGGAGACAAGATTTGCCTTCGATCATTATCCCTTTACTGTTTAGGGCGACAAGATCCACAATCTTCGATCTATTCCACTGCTGGTCAGGGATATAGGATGGTGGCTTAAATCATGTTCCACTACTGTTTAGGGAGACAAGATTTGCCTTCGATCTTTGTCCCACTACTGTTTAGGGCTACAAGATCTACAATCTTCGATCTATTCCACTGCTGGTCAGGGAGATAGGATGGTGGCTTAAATCATGTTCCACTACTATTTAGGGAGACAAGATTTGCCTTCGATCTTTGTCCCACTACTGTTTAGGGCGACAAGATCTACAATCTTCGACCTATTCCACTGCTGGTCAGGGAGATAGGATGGTGGCTTAAATCATGTTCCACTACTGTTTAGGGAGACAAGATTTGCTTTCAATCTTGTCCCACTACTGTTTAGGGTGACAAGATCTACAATCTTCAACATATTCCATTACTGGTTAGGGAGATAGGACTATGAATTCGCCGATGTTACTACATTGCCCTCTAGGGAACCTGTCCTGTAGAATTGGTTTTACGGTTCATGTTTATGTCAAATAATTAGGATGCCATGATCAGAATGAGTCAGATGCTTATGACTAGATGATATATGCATGCAGAATGTTATGAGAATGATCCTTTTTATGCCTAGGATTGCTATTGCTTGTCCATTCATCAAGGTCGCGTTACGGAAGTAATATCTCATTTTCTCATGCGACTGATATCTTTGACAGAGAATCTGAAGAGATGATCATGATTTTGGACTCATCTTCCTCGAACGTTTCCAACCCTTAAGCGTGGTGATTCTAGACAACAGTCCTGTTTCAGGTCCCTGCACTGTTTAGAGACTTCCAGAGTAATAGACAGAACTCCTTTTATGGAAGCATTATGGGACCATTAACCGTTATTTCAATTGCAAACTGCTTAAATGATTTAAATGATGGACAACATTGGAATTTATGAAGAATATAGTTGAATTAATCAACAAAAGTGAACATTTTTGGAATACAAAATGGGCAAAAGGGAAAAGTAGGTGCCCCCGATGTTGCAGTCTGAGCTTCACTATCCAATCTTTCTTAAGATCATTTTGAGCTGGATAAATGTTGGGAGATCTGTGGTACTTTGTAGATGTCCTAAGGTGTAACATTCCTCCTTTTTTTCTAATTCTGAGAGGACAAAATCATCACATACCCCTTCTTTTGTCAGAATTTGAGCCGCCCTTTTCAGGTTTTCGACTCAAAACCCCTTTGATCTCAAAGCGCCCTTTGTGGGTTTTCGCTCTTAAAGCGCCTTTTGCGGGTTTTCGCCTTGGCCTCTCCTCTTTTAGGCAAAGTATTTCTTAACCGAGTCTGAGTTGATGGGATTAGGCAAGCTTTTACCATCCATTTCGGCCAAAATCAATGCTCCTCCAGAGAATGCTTTCTTTACCACATAAGGCCCTTCCTAGTTCGGTATCCATTTTCCTCTGAAATCTTTTTGTATGGGAATGATTTTTTTCAACACCAGGTCTCCCTTTCGAAATTCTCTTGGGCGAACCTTTTTGTTGTACGCTCGCATCATTCATTTTTGGTACATTTGACCATGACGGATGGCTTTCAGCCCCTTCTCTTTAATCAAATTTAACTGGTTATATCGAGCTCGGATCCATTCTGCTTCGTCTAACTTCAGTTTGAACAAGACTCGAAGGGACGAAATTTCGACTTCAATGGGTAAAACTGCCTCCATTCCGTAGACCAATGAGAAAGGAGTTGCCCCGGTAGAGGTTCTGACCGATGTTCGATAGGCGAAAAGGGCAAATGGTAGCTTCTCATGCCAATCTTTGTAAGTCTCATTCATTTTCCCCATTATCCTTTTGATGTTCTTATTAGCTGCATCCACTGCACCATTCATTTTTGGACAATATGGTGATGAATTGTGGTGTCTGATATTGAGTTGCCTGCAGACCTCTACGATTATGTTGTTGTTCAAGTTTAACTCATTATCGGATATGATCCTCTCAAGCATTCCATATTGGCATATGATTTCCTTTTTTAAGAACTTGCTGACTGCTGATTTTGTCACGTTAGCATATGAAGCAGCCTCTACCCATTTAGTGAAGTAATCGATTACCACGAAGATGAACCGATGTCCATTGGAAGCTTTTGGCGAGATTGGTCCAATGACGTCCATACCCCATATAGAAAAAGGCCATGGGGAGGTCATAACATGTAGAGGTGAAGGTGGTACGTGAATCTTGTCCCCATAAATTTGGCACTTATGACATTTCTTGGCATAATCAATGCAATCACTTTCCATGGTAGACCAATAATACTCAAATCTCATGATTTCCCTAGCCATTGTAAAACCATTGGCATGTATTCCACAGACACCCTCATGGACTTCTTCTAGGATTTGCTTAGCCTCGGTGGCGTCCACATACCTCAGTAGTACTTGATCTTTTCTTCTTTTGTATAGGATCTCTCCATCTAAGACATAGTCACAGGCTAGTCTTCTCAACGTCCTTTTGTCATTCTCAGTCGTTTGATCAGGGTATTCATGATTTTTCACGTATTACAATATATTGTGGAACCACGAGTGATCATTTTTCTCTTCTTCTTCGACGTTGTAGCAATGGGTTGGGGTCTCATAAATACTCATTTGGATAGGTTTCATATCCTCATTTTTGTTTACTCGGACCATGAAAGCTAAGGTGGCCAGAGCATCAGCCATCTGATTTTCGTCTCTTGGCAGATAACTGAAAGTGATATCATCGAACTCCTTGATCAATCCTTGGACCAATCTTTTGTAGTCGACCAGCTTGGGATCTCTTATCTCTCATTCCCCTTTGAGTTGATAAATTACCAGTGCAGAATCTTTATATACCTCAAGTACCCTAATTTTGCGTTCTATAGTGGCACGAATACCCATGATACAAGCTTCATATTCTTCCATATTATTCGCGCAATCAAAATCCAATTTACAAGTAAATGGATAATAATCTCCATTTGGGGATACTGGAACTGCCCCAATTCCATTGCCCACAGCATTTGATGCCCCGTCGAAGTTCAGTTTCCAAGGATGATCTTCTGCGGTACCTTCTTCGGTGGCTACCACATGTATTAGGTCTTCATTAGGGAAATCGAAGTCCAAAGGCTCGTAATCTTCCAGAGCTTTACTGGCTAGAAAATCCGCTATTGCACTCCCTTTCACCATATTTTTGTTTACATAAACTATGTCAAATTCAGAAAGCAGAATTTGCCATCTGGCCATCATTCCATTCAAAGCAGTCAACTCCATCATATATTTCAGAGGGTCTAGCTTTAAGATGAGCCAAGTCGTATGATACAACATATACTGCCTCAATCTCCGAGTTGTTCAGATCAAGGCACAACACAGTTTCTCGATTAGAGAGTACCTTGTTTCACATTCAGTGAACTTTTTACTAAGGTAGTATATTGCCTTTTCTTTCTTTCCTGACTCATCGTGTTGGCCAAGTACACATCCCATTGAATTATTAAGTACTGTCAAATAGAGGATTAATGGCTTATCTGGATTAGGCGGCGTCAATACTGGGGCATTGGACAGGTACTGCTTCACTTTGTCAAAGGTCTTCTGGCATTCCTTATCCCATGCACCTGGATTGTGTTTCTTAAGAAGACGGAATATGGGGTCACATTTCTCACTTAGTTGTGAAATGAACCGGGCAATGTAATTTAATCTTCCTAGGAAACCTCAAACTTCTTTTTGAGTGCGCTGCGGAGGCAATTCTTGTATAGCTTTGACCTTGTCTGGGTCAACCTCAATCCCCTTTTCACTGACTATGAATCCTAGCAGTTTCCCTGACCTGGCTCCGAAGGTACATTTTGCTGGATTAAGCTTTAGCTGGAATTTCCTCAACCTCAAGAATAATTTCCTCAATACTTGCACATGCTAATTTTCAGTCTGGGATTGAGCGATCATATCGTCGACATAAACTTCAATTTCTTTGTGCATCATATCATGGAATAGGGTTACCATGGCTCTCTAATATGTCGCTCCCATATTTTTTAGCCCAAATGGCATCACCTTATAGCAAAACATTCCCCACATGGTTACAAACGTAGTCTTATCCATGTCTTCAGGATGCATCTTTATCTGGTTGTATCCTGAAAAGCATCCATGAAGGAGAATAGCGAATAACCAGCCGTACTATCCACTAAGGTGTCGATGTGAGGCAACGAGAAATTGTCTTTCGGGCTAGCCTTGTTCAGATCCTTGTAGTCTACACACATTCGTACTTTTCCATCTTTCTTAGGGACGGGGACGATATTGGCTACCCATTCCGAGTATTTAACCACTTGCAAGAAACCTTCAAAGTTTTTGTTGGACTGACTTGTACTCTTCTTTTATAGGCAGCCGGTGTACCACGATATCAGTGCTTAGCCCAGGTATATCTTGACACGACCACGCGAAGACATCTTTGAATTCTTAGAGTAACTCAATGAGGTCTCGCTTTGTCTCTATGGTAATACAAGCTCCGATCTTCACTTCTTTCTTTTCTTGCCCGTCTCCCAAGTTCACTCTTTCTACTAACTCTTTGTGAGGTAGGATCTGTTTCTCTTCTTGTTCTACCATCCTTGGTCATCTTCAAAATCCTGAAAATCTTCCATACCCATATCTTGCTTGAAAGGACATTCTGAGTCATTGGTAGCGTTAATCAAATCATTGATATTTGGGGACCTGTTATGGAGATGAATAAAGGTCGATAGAACAAAAGAATCTAAGCATATTTATTGGTATGGTATGATTTATGAATGAAGAATGAAAATATTTAAAAGAACATCTAAAGAATAAAAGAATGATGATAAATGAGGTGAAAAGAATAGAAGAAGATTTGCTCAACAGGTAGCGGAGATGCATTTTATTGAAAATAACGATATTTTAGACATAAACCATGCTTCACAAAAGGGAATCTCATTACTTCTAGACTTAAAGCAACAAGTGTGCTCCGAATATTACTCTGAATAAGTTCTAAAAGCTACAGGAATTTCCTCCGCGGTCCAGTTGTTTAGAACGCTGCAAGGCTCATAGGGGCGGATGTCATTCCAGTTTTCTTCTTCAATTTTTCCTTCGGATATAGCATTGACGTGCATGTTTCCCCATGTTTTTTCTGTGGTTTCTTCATTTTGAGTTCATCGTTCTGGATGGATAATCCCTCCTGATATAAAAGTCTTACAAATGTGGGGAATTATCATCGGTTCCCATTTAATCTCATGCCCACTCAACCGCGCCCACTCAACCGCGCTTTCCTTCTTTCTTGTTTCTTTTCTAACTCTTTCTTCCTTTACTTTACGTCCGGCTTGAATCCTAAGCCGAAGAGGTCTCATTTTTCTTTTAATCTTGGGGCCTCGATCTTTCCTTAGAGATATCTTCCAAGTCCTTTCCCAGGTAAAGCTCTTTTCCCAACCATCAGTTGTAAACCCATTTTCGTAGTTTTGGATATTTGAGGTACTAGGATCTTGTTCCCCTTAATGACGAATGTTGCGTTGACAAATTCCAAAGAGCGGAAGGAACACTCGGTCACTTTGTCGCTCACCTCTAAATATGGCAGACCGTTAGTTACAGTCGCGATGATATCCTCTTCAGCATTATCGTCATCAGACGACCCTCTATAACTAATTTCAATTTTACCTTTCTTTCAGTTCCATCGAATGCCCTCACTACATTGTGGCAAGCCTTCATGTGAGATCTATCTATGGGTAATCGATTCAGTGTCGATAGTGGCAAGACATTGAGCGCCGATCCATTGTCGACCAGTACTATTGTTAATGTGTACCTTTTGCAACGTGTGGTGATGTGAAGAGCTTTAGTGGAGCCCATACCCCCGGCGGGATCTCGTCATCATTAAAGAAAATAAAGTTATCAGCAATTATATTGCTAATCAGGCAATCCAGCTTGTTAACGGAAATATCGTTAGCAACATAAGTTTCATTCAGTACTTTCATCAGTGCGTTGCGATGCGCCTTCGAGCTGAACAGTAAATCTAGCACAGATATGCGAGCCGGTTGTTTATACAGCTACTCTATAACACTGCACTCACTATGCTTTAAGAATTTTAAGAATTACTTAGCCTCTTCTTCCTTTACTGACTCGTTTATAGGCGATTCTTGTTTGGTCGCATTTTCCTTCTTTTGTTCGCCCATCAAGGCTTTCTCTTTTGTGCGCTCTATTCGTGTGTTTGTCGCGTCATAGCACTTTCCGCTACGCGTATAGGAACCTACCTCTTGATTTCCCTTTGAAGTGCTGGACGAATCTTCGTTCCCAGGAATTGTCACATTGCAGTCATAGTTCCAGGGAACCTTTTTGTTATCTTTATAAGAAAAGACCGCAGGTTTTTGAATCACGACAGTTGGTGTTATCTTTACCCCGAATTCATTGTTCTTCGGTCGCGAGATGATGACCAATGGATAGCTAATTTTTGAGATATTTGCTGCTGATTCATCTTTCAACGCGCAGATGTTTTCTCCTTCTTGGCTTTTATCGCTTTCGTAAAATTCTATCTTTTTATCGTCCATTAGCTTTGCACCAGAATTCTGCACTCAATAAAATTTTGGATCTCGTGCCCCTCTATGTTATGGAACTCACAGCCATTTCTCATTTCTTCATATTCTCCCGTCGGATCTGATACAGTTAATCCCCTCTTCATCATTTCCTTCCAAACCCATCTCATCGGGGTTTTCACCTCCGCAATATCCGTTTAACTCTTTTCCTCACATTCTCACCTATCATATTTACCCCACTATTAGCATGATTAGGTAGCGGGTGCTCAGCGCTAGGGGCATTGTCAAATTTCACAATGCCCATTTGGATGAATTTTTCTACCAATTTCTTGAAGGCAAGACAATGCTCTATTGAATGCCCCGCAATCCCTGCATGGTATTCACATTGTGTATTTGCGTTATACCATTTAGGGTATGAGGGCTGCAGGGGCTTTAGGTAATGAGGGGAAACAACATGTGCATCGAATAAGTTCTGGTACAATTCCCTGTATGTCATTAGGATCGGCGTAAATTGGAGTTTCTCCGCATTCTGCTTTGCATTAGATTCCTGACTAGGTGGGCTTTGATGATCGGTAATTACAATTCTGGGCTAGCTCACAATGATTGGCTTCGAATAACTTTTTTTTACGGGTACTTATGTTATTTACCTCATTCTTTCTTTTCTTCGGGATCGTCTTTCTAACACTTTCCCCTGTCTCTATCTTGCTGCATCTGATTGCGTTTTCTATCATTTCTCCTGACATCACGATATCTGAAAAACTTTTAGTAGCACTTCCCAGCATGTGATTAATGAATGGAGCTTTCAAAGTATTGATGAAAAGCATGGTTGTTTCCTTCTCCAGATGAGGTGGCTGAACTTGTGCTGCTATCTCTCTCCATCGTTGGGCGTACTTCTTGAAGCTCTCGCTTCACTTTTTCTCCATATTTTGCAGCGTGATTTTGTCGGGCGCTATGTCAGCCATGTGGCCATAGTGTTTCATGAAGGCCTGTGCCAGGTCCTTCCATGTCTTAATCTGGGCATGACGGAGCTGATTGTACCATTTGGCCGCAGATCCGACCAGACTGTCCTGAAAACAGTGAATCAGTAATTGGTCATTATTAACGTGTCTTGCCATCCATCAATAGGACATCGTGATGTGCACTTCGAGACAGCTAGTCCCATTAAACTTTTCAAAATTCGGAGTTTTAAACTTTGGCGGAAATACCAAGTCCGGGATCAAACCTAAGTCCTTAGTGTCTACCCCATAACAGTAGTCAGCAGTTTCCATTGCTTTGAACTTCTCTTCTAACCACTTGCAACGGTCCTCGAGTTGTCTTGGTAGGTCCACTCTTTCCTTGTCTGTTTCTGCCATTTCATCGAGATCGAGGACCACAGGGTTAGCTGGACTATCTCCTGGGTTAGGACCCGAGCCTGTCGGAAGGTGCTCAGGTATCGCTATATCGGCCTGATACTGAGGCCTGATGGTGATAGGCGTCCTTTGGGGGTACATATCTGGTTGTGCTGGGGTGTTCGTTGGGGTAAAACCCAGAGGGTGAGGAGGTTCCTCATTGTTATCACCAGGGTTGGTCATAGGGCTTTTTCCTTTGTCGGGACCTCCGGCCAGTAATTGGGCTAGCTGGTTCATCATATTTCTTTGAGATTTCAACATCTGATATTTCATGTCTTGTTGTATTTTGGCTAATTGCTCTTGCATTTGATCCTGCATATCTTTTTGCATCTGCTCTAATCTTTCTAGTCTTTGATCCATTACTTTCGTTTTGCCTTGTGTACCGTAACGATGTTCCAGGGTAACTGCCATAATTTTATGGTCCCTTTGTGAGATTTAATGCGCATGATACAATGTAATGCTGATGCATGAAATGTATGCAACAAATAGGCATTGATTCTGATTCAATTTCATTAGGATAACTTTTCTAGAAAACAAATTTCTTTACATAAAACGGATTCCATATATGGCCTTGCCCTAATACTTAAGGCCTTGACTTTCTTAAGAAACCAAGCTAACTCTCGGCCTCGCTCTGACTCTGACTCGTACTTTAAACTTAGTACATCAGCCTGTACCGCTAAGGTTTATATGTGATCCACCACCTCTCGCACTTGGGCCATGGCTTCGCGCATAATGTAGTCCCGGTCTCTGACTTGACTCTGAGAGTGATGAAGCTGTTCCTTCCAACGCTCCTCATTGACTTCAAGAAGCTCCACCCGAAGCTCACAACCATGTAAAGCAAACTCTAGCTCTTCTATTCTTCATTTCATTTCTTCAACTTTGCTCAGACTAGCCTTCAACTCGACTATAGAATTACGGCAACGATACTGATACAATGATCTTTCTAACTCTGACACCTGAGTCTTTAATTCCTCCTTCTCATTTTGACTTTCTACCAAACTCCTTTTCAAAGTATCCTCTCAAACTTGAGTATCTAAGAGTTTCCTTTCCCATTGACTGGCTCTATTCTTTTCCTCTTTAATTTCTTGACGCTATTGCTCTGATGTTTTTCCCAGTCCAGCAGTTTTCATTGACCTTCGCAGCTTCTTGTAGTTCATTTTCAAGCTGTCCATATCCTCTTCAGCCTTATTCTTCCCCTTTCTTAGCTTCTCGGCTTCTAGTTTCTGAATGTCGAAATCCAATCCCAGCTGCATTTTCTCTTCCTCTAATTGCTCTATCATTTTCCCTAATTCCAAACTCTTTTTCTCAAAGTCCTGTTTGATGATTTCGAGCTCAGATGGGATTACCTGCAAGTGTTCTTCCAGTGATCGGGTGTTTTCTTGGCCTGATGTAGGGATGTTGTCATTGATTCTCTGACTCTACCACCGGTCATACTCAAGAGTTTTCATCGGGTTAGCAGCAAACCTTTTCATTCTACGAGTTCGGCTCCAAACGTTCGATATTTCATGAATTCTCCTTTTGTAAATATCTCTTTTATATTCAAACTCGCACTAAATTAAACCTTGTGTTGCTGGCGTAAATTGTCTCGATCTGTACTATCTTAACGCGAGGAGAGGAGCGTACCCGACAGCTCCCTATATTTCAAGCAGTGGAACCCAGTCAAAATCTCCACACCGATATAAGATCTCGTCAGGAACCATCAAAGGGGCTCTCCATTCTATATTTTCTTCTTGCAGATTTTGCCAAATCATCATCCAGTTTTCTTCTGTAATGTCGTCCCGTCTTGACGTGGCTACTAACTCTTTCAGCGGACAATAGTTCTCAGAGAAGATTCGATACGATACTTTTTCCACTTTCCAAAAATGACTGTGGAACCATGCTAGTAATTGTTGTGCACAACCGTTGAATCTCCCTTCGCCCGCTCTTCAGCATACGCTTAGGGACCTGAAGGTTTCGGCTAGGATTGTAGGAACGGGTGTGATCCTTCTATCTAATCTGTCAAATAAATCAGAGACCGCCTCGTCTGTATGCCCTAGAGCTTTGGAAAAGACAACCAGTCCATAAATGCTCAAAGCAAAAACGTCAACCCTTTTCTTCACATCAGGATGCGCTATGGTCAAATCCTTTAAAATTCTCCAAGGGATGCACTTACAATATCCTTTTTGTTTTATCCGAGCCGTAACCCACTGCTCGCTCATCCCTGTAATATTCATCAACTTTTTTAAAAATGTGGGGACATTAACAGCTCTCAAATAAGCCTTGTCAATTTGAATCTTCGGGCAACGGAGTAAAGCTGTGTATTCTTCTATGGTAGGTACCAAATCCACCTTCCCAAAAGTAAAGCAACTATAAGCAGGGTTCCAAAACTAGGCTATAGCTCAGAATAGGTGCTGGTCTACCTTGATATTAAGTAGATAAGACAAATCACCATAATGACAGTAGAATAGTTGTTTGATCTCGTCGTCTCATTAACTCCATATTTCTTTCATCTCTTGAAGATTATTTTGGGTTACGCTGATGCGTGTGAAGTCCCACAATTCTAATATGTACCCTTCTATAAGACTATCACCTTTCTCTTGCTGCACTGTCTCAGCCCATATCCGGACGGCCGCATTATCCTCCACTTTATCAAGAAACCCCTTTTCCATGACAAGTTATCTATTTAGCAACCGAATATGAACCAACACCTTTTTGATGAATATGCCATGCAATCAAAATAAAAATGAAGCAAGTTAGTATTTCATACACAGTAAGCAGAGCATAAAATACCTAGGTGGGTAACCACTAGGGTTTGGCGCAGCTCTACCTAGGGTGGCATTTAAGGCTCGCTATATGGGGTTTGGTTCTAGAGTAAAGGCACCTAAACCAACAGATTCCTCGATCTTCACCCATTATAGGCTCATATAGGCCGAGTTTAATTTAGGGGAATACATTTCCCTATGGCTGCACGGAGATGAAGATCTCATGAAGACATAGGTACGGATGTATCCCGAAAGAGATCCACTATCCTGCACGGAGGTGAAGACCTCACGAAGGAATAGTTTCCCACTCCCACTTAAAGGGTATAATCAAGCAGTCATGTAATGCAATGTGCAGAGACATATAAAAAATCAAACCAGAATAGCGAGCCAAAATGATAAAAGTTTTAACAAAGATGATTGACATGTAACAAAAGGATCGTATATTTAAAACAAGTCTTCAATTTTCGACAAAAAGACAAAAAGTAATCAACTTGTGGCTTGACTCTCTTATTTACAGATCCCTAGAGGAGTCGCCAAGCTGTCGTAACTATTTTTTTTGTAAAACAGGTCGACTTTGATTTTAAAAATGAAAATAAAAAAATGGGAGTCGCCACCAATCTTTTTTGTCGAGGTGTGATCGGGTCACCTCAAAAAGTGGTTGTTTCTAATAAATATTTTCATTTATCAAAACAATGATTTTTAGTCTACGAAAACTAGAAAGACAGGTTCGGGAGTCTGTTACACACGAGGAAAGATTAGCACCCTCGATATGCCCACAATTGGTACCTAGTTTATTAATCAATGTTTTATTGTTGAAGATTTGAAAACTTGAAAGAATTAAAAATACGATCCCTCTTTTATAGTGATGCTAAAAAATCGTTTGAAAAAAATTAAAAATGTGTGCCAAAGGCTGTCTCGTCTCAAGGTAAAATATCATATCTAATATGTTAGGACACAACACCTCGACCTTCGAGGCTAAACTTGCCTTTTATTCAAAACTTATGTATTTAATTTTGAAAGGATATTCTCTTACATTAGAATGAACGAGAAAGTCGAAGACCCAATACATTAGGGCATGATTTCTCAGTTTCTAAATACAAAACATTGCCTTGGTTTAGAAAATCTTATCTCGAAATAACAAAATCTTATCCCGAGTCGAAGACCCAATGCGTTAGGAGACGACATTTCAAATTCTCGAGAATAACCTTTTTATTTAAGATTCTTGTATTTGTTTTAAAAGGATATTCAATTATTTAGATTAAGCGAGAAAAATCGAAACCCAATATGTTAGGGCACGACCTCTCGAATTTCTAAATACGGAATATTACCTTTGTGAAAAGAATCAATTTTTGTATCGGTTAAAAGTTAGTATAATAATAAATTATAAAAACAAATTACAATACTAATGTGTACAACAAAATAATAGTAAATGCATTAATGTGAACTGTTAATAACAAAGACAAAAATAAAATGAAATAAAGAAATAAAACAAACAAATTATAAAAGGGAAAAATAATAGGTAAAACTGAATAAATAAAAAAGATAAAAAAGATGTAGGTAATAATAATACTAAATTAACTAGTTTATTGATACAATAATGATAATAGTAACAGTAATAAAAATAATAATACGAATAATCGTGATAAAAAAACAAATAAGTACTAGTAATAATAATAATGATAATAATAGTGAAATAAAATGATAGTAGTGATAATAATTAAATAATAAAAATAAAATAATGGTAATAATAAATAGTGATAAAGAATAATATCATTAACAACAATAATAGTAAAGACAATAATAATAATAAAATAATAAAAGTAATAATAATAAAATGATAATGAAAATAATAATAATAATAATAAGACGATAATAAATAGAATAAAGAATAATAACATATAAAAATAATAATATATAGTAATAATAATAAGCCAGATAATAATAATAATAAATAAATAAAATAGTAGTAATAATAATATTAATAGCAAAATTGAAATATTAATAAAATGGCGAAAATAACAACAAAAAAAAGAAAGGGGACTAAACTGAATTAAAAATAAAATTTCGGGGCAAATTTGAAATAAACAAAAGGGGTAAAGGACCCCAATGTGATGTGCAAAACAAAAGAGGGACCATAGGGCAAATTATCCCATCCTCCTGAAACACAGCTCCTCAAAAGGGACCAAATTAAAACAAATATGAAACTGTCTGGCTAGATTTGAAAATAAAAAAAGATTCAATTGAAATAAGCTGAAAAAGCGGAAGGACTGGGCGCATAAATAGCCCAAAAATCGCAAAAAAGCCCGGATCCCTTCGGCAAGCGGGTCGGATTTCAGGTTGGCTCCTTAAACGACGTCGTTTTGGTGTTTAAGGCCAGTCCCAAAACGACATCGTTTTGAGGGCCTATATAAGTTAAAAAAAATCCCAAAAAAACTTCATTTTTAGCTGCTCTTAAAAAAAACCCTAACCCTTTATGTTTTCTCTACAGGGCCTGGGTATTCGGCGTCGCTGCCCGCCGCGCCACCGTCGCTGGTGCCGCTCCCGGCAACCGCGCACGATGGCCGAAACTTCAAAAAAAGGGTAAAATTTCGTATATATATATATATATATATATATATATATATGTGTGTGTGTGCTATTTTTAGTGAACAAAAGGGAAGAAAAAAAAACTATGCATACATGTATATTCGAAGAAAGAAAAAAAATGTTAACCTTCCAATTGTATTGATATATTCGAATGCATGTTTTTTGGTGCTTTTGATTCTTCTCCTTTTGTTTAATCTCAATCGTTCTTATCTGTATTTTGGAAACTATATCTTGTATTGATAATCTATCAACCTTCTACAATGTTTTTTTATATTGGCATTTATAGCCGATTCTTTACAATGTCTTTTTGCTTTCTGTCCTTTCTTTTTTAATTCTTGCAGGCGCAAGTGGCGGTGGCGACGTGACAGGGCGGTGGAGCAGAGGCGGTGCCAGACTGGTGGCTGGTCAGAAGGCAGACACCCTAGGCGCGGCGCACCTAGGGTTTATTTTTGGTTGTTTTGTTTTTTTTCTTTTCTGTTTAATTGGAATTGGGCTAGTTAGTTGGGTCGTAATGGGCTTATTATTGGTTTTGGGTCTTGGGTTTTCTGATATTTGTTTGGGTTAAGTGCTGATTTTGGGTCTTTATTGGGCCCGGGCAATAATTGGGTTTTACATTGTCTTCCTTGTACCAGTGTCACACCATCAAGAGTACCCCACAATTTAGCTTCGAAAACAGAATATTTCCCCAATCTGTGGTTGAAGCCAAGTATATATTCGCCAATATGATCTCTCAATACTCCATTTGCAACAGCGCAACCTGTACTAACTTTAATAGCTCCACCATATTTTATGCGAATTCAGTTTTCTGTTTCCACCATCACCGCTCTCAAGATAAGTCTCATAGAACTCCCTTCCTTGCAAGCAGAAATGTATTGGTTAGCTCAATTGTGAACACCTTTGACAATGCCCTCTGTACCCAATGACACCCCTTGAAAGGTGCAAATATTCTGATTCTTCCATATCCGCCAAGAAACAAGGCAAAAGAAGCATGACCAATCAACATTCCTCTAGGCTATATTGAGTCGATTTTCCAAATCAGACTCAAGCCACTACTGCAAATTACCTGAAAAGAAAAAAGGTTAGCTTATGAGGTGGGATGATTCGGTACCATACATTCTTTGCTGCATCATAATCCTTTATAGCATGTAGTACATCCTCTATTTTATGGCCACATATTCGACATCTTGTGTCACTACCCACACCATGCCTTAGCCACTCAACCTGAGTAAGAAACCGTTGTTTGAGAGCCAGCTAGAGAAAAACTCGAACCCTTTGAGGATCCTTAACCTTCCAAGGCTCATTCTTAGGATTCCACGAACTCTCATTAATCTTACAATAAACACTTTTAATAGAGAAACAACCTGATAAGGTTTCCAACCAAGCAATTCTGTCAGGCCCTACTAAAGGATGTGGAGGTGGAATGTTAGTAATACGTCTAATTAAATTGTCTGATAACCAAACCCGAAAAAGTTCCTGACTCCTTAATCTATAGTCATCTCCTTTAGACAACAACCCGTGGCAATGTTGGCACTTGCGGGGATAAGATTAATCAGTGGGCCAATCTTCTAAATCAAACTGTCTCTCTAACACTTAATGATGTTACCATTCCCAACTAACCATAATATGTTTTCTCTAAGCAAAGGCCATACCTTAGATAGAGCTCCCTAGAGGAAAGAACAATTACTGCGAGAGATACTGAAGGGTAAACCATCATTGGTCCCATATTTTGCATGTAGAACACAAACCCACAAAGCCACTGAATTTGACAGAATGTTGAAACCCAACTTTAATAGAAAGGAGGTGTTTTGATCTTTCAGCTGTCAAATCCCAAGCCCTTCACAAACCTTTGGCTGACATACTGAGTTCCAACTAACAAGGGCCATTTTTTTATTACCTTTAGTCGAACCCCATATAAGCTGTCTAATAATACTCTCAAAAACGTTACATATTCCTTGTAGTATTCTCAAGGACTGCATGAAATAACTAGGGATTGTAAGAAGGACTGATTGAGTTAAGGTAAATTTGCCAGCTAGAGACATTTGCCTAGCATCCCGCCTTTGTGAAAAAGCTTCAAAGAGCTAATGGTTACCCTTTCGTGAAAGAGGGGAACTCCTAAGTACAAACCCAAATTATGGACCTTACAGAACCTAAGCATGTGACATATATGCCTTGCCAAATCATCATCCACTCATTTGGAAAAAAATGTTCGTCTTATAAGTGTTCACCAAATGGCAAAAAAAACCAAATAAGGTATCTAATAGACCCTTAATTAATCTAGCCTGGTTCATATAAGCTTTCCCAAAGATAAAAAGATCATCAACAAAAAACAAGTGAGAGAGAGATGGTCTTGACCTGGATAAGTGAATGAAAGACCATATATCGGAGTTTATAGATGAATTAATACTCTGACCCAACCATTCCATGCAAAGAACAAATAGATAAGGAGATAGAGGACACCCATGTTGAATGCTCCTAACTAGACTGAAATTTTGAGTAGGCGCCCAATTCTAGAGGATCTGCATAGTTGAACATGTGATGGCTGACATAATGACATTTCTAAGGAAATCTGGAATGTTTACCTCTTGGAGGGAGGCATTAGTGAATTTCCAACTAACCTGGCCATAGGCTTTCTCCAAATTAATCTTAATAGCCATCCATTTTTGTGTTTGTTTCACATTGAGTAGATAACTTCTTGGGCCATTATGATGTTATATGTGATGCTTTTTTCCAGCAATAAAGCTAGCCTGCTTTGATCCTATAATTATGGGAAAAGCCACCTTAAATCTATTCACAATAATCTTCATAACGAATTTTTAGAGAACAGAACATAAGCTTATTGGGCAAAACTGTGTAAAGCTTTCAGGATTGCAAACCTTAGAGATAAGCACAAGCAAAGTATTGTTAAGCTCCCTATCAATGACTTGGCCATCAAAGAATTTCTTGACCCATTCGCAAATGGAACCACCAATTAGCTCCCAATGACTCTGAAAAAAGAGTGCATGATACCCATCACTGCTGGACGATTTCAATGGAGCCTTGTTAAACATGGCGACCTTTATCTCTTCATTCAAAACTATTTTTCTTAAGAAAACCTTATCATTATGGTCAAGGTTAGGAAAAGAACTAGTAGGTATTATTGTCGTGGAATCCAGAAACTCACCATACAGTTTTTGAAAAAACTTAACTACCTCAGACTAAAGACGTTCATCCTCAAAAATCCATTCACCCTCTTCATTATTCAAAACTAAAATTTTGTTGTGATTCCTTCTTTGAATCGTACGAGAGTGGAAAATTTTAGTGTTTCCATCTCCAAATTTGTAACACTCCAAACTCGGCCCAGACGTTATGGCCGAATCGGAAGATGTTACAAAAAAGGGTTTTGAAAACAGTGTTACTTGAATAAAACTTTGTAAAAATTGTTCGATAAATCATCCAAGTTTTACAACCCATATCCATTTATATAACTTTTACTAAAAATGTTATTTTATTAATTCATTTGCCAAAACATAATTTATAGCGGAAGTCTTAGAGACCATTATATTTTGGAAATCCAGTTCATATTTTTAGAAAAACCTTTGTTTGCATGAAACCATCGTTTTCATAAATCATTTTTTCAAACTGCACAAGATAACAGGCAAACGAAACCAAAACCAACTATTAACCCATACAGTTTAGAGAGTCTTAGAAATTACAAACTCTCAAATAAATCCAGAATTTTAAATAAAAACCATTAATTACTAAATATAAACAGTTCTCAGTCGAGTAGTCACCGCTGAGCCACCGTCGCACCGATTCGCCTAAGTCTATGGATTACCTGAACAGAACAAACAAGTAGATATGAGTTTTCGTAAACTCAGTGTATAACCCAATAGAAATAGGCATGCAACATACACAGATTTCCATGATCGGTCAGATACAGATTCAGAACTAAGTCCATAGCAGATACAATTATCAGAATCAGTTAAACAGAATAGATATAGTGAGTCCTACGCCCAACCTCTGCACACCATCTCTGACCATCCCATCACATCATGTGGGGTTAAAAACACCCACCCATCCCTACACGCAATAAAGTGTCGATGCGACACATACAGATAATATGCAGTCAAGCAGCCAAAATATAGGCGAAGTTCTGCTATACAGATCACTTCTTCCATATATACAAGACCCACCCCAAACACAAATACAGCATACAGATACAGAAATAACAGATTTAACATGCTTAACATGCTTGTATACAAATAACATGCATACTTAAACAGTACAGTTAGACATACATTTAGTATTCTACTCAGATCAGTCTATTAGAATATCATAGCACATAAAATAGAGTTTGGTTAGCCCTTACCGACCCTACGGTAAACCCACAGTTGATTGGAACGACCCGTGCGTCCTTAGGGAAATTTTCAAAGTTATAGGTCCACATGCCCGTGTGGGCCCACACATTCAGATTGGCCTTGCCCATGTGGCCCACACGCCCAATCTAGCCTAGCCCTGTGACCCATACAGCCACACTCACACTGTCACACAGCCGTGTCCTACAGACGTCCACGTCTTCGTTAAACAAGCAACTGTGTCTCGCTCACGGCCAGGAACACGCCCGTGTGGTATCGACAAAATTCTTTTTTTGCTTTTATCGATACTCGATTTTTCGAGTTAGGAGTACACACCTAGTACAGTTTTGATATGAAAACACTTTCGAGACCACCAAAACCTAAAATCAACAAACCAAACTCCCAAAATCAATCTTAATTTCATAATTAAACTGAACCCACGAAACTGACAACAGTTCAATACAAGCATTCATCACTTACCCCAAAACCCTAAATGATTCCGGCTATGATTTTGTAAGAGGAGAGACTCGTTCTTCACGATTCACTATTGCCAAAACCCAAAAATCAAACTAATGTAGAAGACAACATCATTCAAAATGGTATTAAAAGAAACCTTCCTAACTCGAGCAAAACCTTACTACCACCACTTACCAAAACGCACGAAAACAGAGAGCCAAAAATACCGTAATTAACAAAGAGATGAAGATAGAAATTGATAGAAAGAAAAAGAAAAGAAAAATTGACAGTGGGAAACAAAAAAATAAAAAGTCAGAAAGGGGGAGAGGTTTTTTTTTAGAAAATGGAAAACTAAAATTACCACTCAAGAAATATGATACCCTATTCCTATTTTTTCTCCCACTCCCCACTAACTCACAACCACCTCAGAATTTCGGTTCCTTCCAACCACTATCAGACACCAAAAGCAAAAATTATTACCTACGCTTATGCAAGGATTCGAACACAAGACCTCCCACACACTAACTCCTTACCACTTGAACCAGTAGGCTCATTCTGATATGGATTAATAGAAGATATTACAAATGTCTACCCAGCAGGGATAAGGCTAGGATTAAAAATAACAAAATTTGCCAAAAGTGAGACTTGAACCGAATACCTCATACACACACCCAGAACACTTAGCCACTAAAGCAGATACATATTTATGTTAGGTATTTACAGAAACAGAAATAAATTATTTAGGGCGTTACAAAATTGCAACCAATCACACCTAGCTTTTTGCTTCAAAAGCAACTCTTCATAATGGAGAACTGTAACACCCTACACCCGACTCGATTGCCAAGTTCAAGTGATATGATGTCACAATCATCGTCGAAGCGACTATGATCAACTTATTTCAACTTTAAGCCAGTGTAAGATTTAATTCAACCAAACAAACATTAATTACAATAATAAACCATTTACGGGATTTATACGCGTTCATAAAAGCTACAAGAACTAATCTGAGGTTGAACATGAACCAAACATCCATCACATGATACCAAATTCAACAAGATCATTCACTTAAGAAAAAAAACCAAATTAGACTCAACTAGATACATGCCAACTTAGAAAAAAAATTAAAATATCAAACATTGATGAGTTTGGGATTGTTGATTGGATGCTAAAGTCGTAGCTCAAATATCTTGAATTATACCTGACCTGTGCATAAAAAATAAACCATATGTTGAGCAATGGAACTCATTAATAATTTTATGATTCAAATAACAAAATTACAAGTTAAGAAAATTATAACATCCAACTAGTATGTCATTCATATCAAGTGTTAAACCAATTCATTTAGCATTATATAGAAGAGATCAATTTCATTTACATGCCAACACCTATTATAAAGCCTTTTTTAAAACTCAATAACAATCATGAATCAAATATTTATATCATTAACATTATAACAATCAATTCCATGTTCATTCCACAACAATAAACCATTTAAGTCTCTTTCTAGAGTCGGTCGACTCATTCGTTTTCATTTCAGCCTTCGCCAAATCTCGTTTCCAATTTATTCACATAGAAGTTCATGTATTTCCTTTATTATGATCCACACATATATATACACAATTGATTCCATAGCATTATACTATTTCTATAATGCCCCTTTTTTTTTTTAAATTCGACTTTTGTAATTTTGACATGTAGGAATATTTGCTTCAGTGGTTATGGGTTCTGGGTGTGTGTAGGATGTCCCAAGTTCAAGTCTCAACTTGGGTAAATTTTTGTATTTTTATGAGTAAAGCCCAAACTCTAGTTGGTAGGCTTATAAGTTATAGTGTGTAGGTAACTAACAGAATGGGCCTGCTGGTCTGGTGGTTAGGTGGAGTGTTGGTTAGGTTTGAGGTCTTGAGTTCGAATCCCTGTGCGAATAAAGGGATTTATTTTTGCTACTTGTGCCGTGTGAAGAGGTTGAGATGGACTGAAATTCTGATGATAGAGAGGTTGATGGAGATAATTAAGGAGATTTGAATAGGGGAGTTATTAGAATTTTTGCCAATCTGATTACTTTGCTATTATTCAGCATTTCCACTTTGTTTCCCAAAATGTTCTCCTGTTCTTTTTGACACTTTCTGCCAAATTCCCTGCCAAAATTCTACTATTTTTTCCCCTCTATTATTTTGGTTCTCCTTCCTTTCAACCGTGTCTGTCATCTATAGTCGGGACGCACGATCGGTAAGTGGTTTTTCTATAGTCTTAGTGTTATTTTTGATTAAGCAATTAACAGAGGAATCGTCGTTTTACTCACGTTTAGGTACTGCTCGAAGGCTTTAATTGGGTTCTCGTGTTGCAAGACACTATTTCTTGCTTGTTAAATGTAAGGTTGTCGGTAAGTTTCGGGAAATTTCCAATCATAACAACTTGGATTAAGTGACTGAAATTGGGTTTTCAATTGTCGAATATAGGTTTTAGAATGCTCGGGAGTGGTTATGCGTCAAAATCAAACCAGGTGTGTACCCGAAAACGTAGAAAATGAGGTTTCGACAAACGCTGAATACCTTACTATCGATGCCACACGAGCACGGCCGTGTGGGATTCTGGGCTAGGCCGTTGATCCACACGACCAAGGCCAATTTCGGCCGTGTGGGCCCACACGTGCAGGCCACACGGGCGTGTAAGCCAATATTTCTAAAATATTCTATAAGGTTACACGGGGTCACCCAAGTCGACTGTGGACCTACCGTAGGGTCGGTAAGCAATACTTAGACCACTAACTGAATGATCTATCTGTCTGATTTTTGTATTAAACATGTATACTGATCTGAATATATATAAGTTTAATTGCATAATAGCATGTCATACTTGTATGTTGCATTGCATCGGGGTGGGATTATGATTGGATGAAGTATCTGAAAGGCTCTTAAGCCTATTATCTGGCAGCTTGATCGTGTGTCAGAGTCTTAAAATTTATATAATGAATGATCGAGCCTAGAATCTAACTGTGACAACGACTTGAGGCAAGCGCACCTATCGAGCAGTAGTATAGTTTAGTGGCAAGACCGGAATGTCGAACCCAAGGGAACCAAAAGTACTAATACTAACTTTCTTTTTATTATTTAGCCTAAGAATTAAAGGAATTGTTAGCTAATCTAAAATTAAATAACTACTAAGCTAAGGATGCTAAGACACAGAGAATGAATTGGGGAAAATACTTTTGGGAAAAACCAATTGATTAAGACAATACCCGAGGAAGAATCCACCTAGACTTCACTTGTTATTTAACTCTGAACCAGACGATTTATTCACTTGACTTGATTTGTAGGATTCCCTAATTTATATTAATACCTCTTTCGAGGCTACTAATGTCTAACCCTAGGTTGACTAACTGAAATATCTTTCTAATTAAAACCCCTAGAATTGCATTTGACCCTAATCTGGCAAATTTTCGTCATCCTATTTCTAGGGTTGCGATCAACTCCGCTTAACTATGCTAGACCAACTCTTAAACAGTGATTTTTACTCCACTATCTAAGCACATCAATACTTGAATCAATATCCTGAAATATCAAAGAAAGAATTAAGAACACATAGTTAAGAACAAATCAAGTATTAATCATATAGTTCAGAAAACAATAACAAGATCCGTATTAGGTTTCGTCCCCCTCAGGTATTTGAGGGGTTTAATACATAATTATAAAAGAATACATCTCAGAAGAAAATATAAAACAAAACATAAGGAAAACCCTAAAACCCCCTGAAGGAAATTGAAGGGAAGATCTTCCGTCTTGAGTATGATTCCGACTTCTTGAGATGGATCAAGTGGCTTCCTTCGAGTAAATCCCACAATTCGGCCTCTCTGGCTGGGCTCCTCGGCCTACCTGAAGTGCCCCCTTTTAGGTTACACTTAGGGTGTTTATATAGGCTTTCAGAATATCTTTCTTCGCCCCTAAGTATCCTAATCTGAGTGAAATTAAAACAGGTCGCAACAGGGACACGCCCGTGGCACACGCCCTTGTAAGTCGAGTCCAGGCCGTGTTTGGGTTTGCTAAGGAGGCACGGGTGTGTGGCTTGAGCCCAGGCCATGTGAATTTCGTGCTTTGGCCCATTTTCTCCGTTTTTGGACCGTTTCTCATTCTTTTCATCCTCCGGTGCTCTCCTAAGTATAAAACATGAAATTAAAGGATTAGGAGCACCAAATTTCACAATTCGGGGGATAAATCATCCAAAAGTATGCTAAATATGGGATTAAAATATGAACATCTTACGGTTTATCAAATACCCCCACACTTAAGCATTTTCTTGTCCTCAAGCAAAATTCTCAACTCACAATTAAAATGAACTTCCTCAATTCATAATATTCATCAATAGTGTTTCATCATAATTCAAAGGTAATTCATACATTGATAATTTATAATAGAAGGGTCCTAAAGATTCAAACAATCAAAGTCATAGTTTTTATAGCACGAAAACGTAGGTGTTTCCCCTTACCAAAATAATTACCTTTAATTCAAAATCGACGAGAGCTGACATCCTCACTAAAGATTCACTCAAATCACTCGAAGTGTTTAAGGTTCAAAATTAAGTACCCAAAAGTCGAACATGAAAAGTTAATCCCATAGGCTTGCATGAAAATCAAATCTCCGCTACTATAAAATAAAATGATACACAGATCAAAAGGTCTTTAAAAAGGGTTATAATGGGGCTTAGGTTAAAGGTGTGGATAAAGGTTAAATTAGAGGGTTAGAATTGAGATTGAAATGACAATTCATCTAACTAGAAAAATGAGTTAATCCTGAATAATTACATCAATTGAAAACTTGAAACATTAATAACATGAGCTTCTTCTCAGAATGCGGAATTAATTGCTTAAGCTCAAACATAGAAATAACAATGAATAACTTTTCAACTTTTTTTTAGGAACAATATTTACTTTAATAAGAAAAAACTTTAACAAATGAAATGTAGAACATAGTAAGGTAACTGCTCAAAATCAAATTTCGACAAGAAGGGAGTCAAGGAATGGTGATAACAAATACAAGATGGGTTTTGGGTTAATATTAGTGGGTGAGTCAATAAAAAGGGTTGTTAAGATCAAAGGGGTTCACTAGGGGTTAATTGTGAGGGTAGGCTTTTAGTGGAGTAAGTGGGTTAAATCCTAAGTGCCTTTATCATCTCTGTATATCAAATCAATGATATGGTCTTGACATGTATAATTGAAGCAAAATCTAAAATAACAAATCAGTGTCGACACACTCATAATCAAAAAGTGACCACGAGAGAATGTATGCTCTAAAAGCCTCAATATCTCACAAAAATTATGGGTTTTTTATATCAATTTTTTAAATTTCAAACTTCAAGGTAAAAATCAGATTCATGTAGACAACCTAACAAAATTTTAATTTTTGAAAATAGGCTCATCATGCTTGATTCTCTAGTCTCCTAAAGTTTAAATTATCACTGCACAATTATCAATGACTTAATCCAAAACATATCAATAAAAATCATGAATCAAAGGAAATTTCATTCTAATAGTAATATGAGAAAATTACTTAAGAACAAGACATAATTCAAAGATTTGAGAATAATGCAGAAAGCTAGGAACTTTCTCAAAATAAAATTCACCCCCCACACTTAAGATTACATTGTCCTCAATGTACAAAGATAGATATTAACAAAATAGTGAGAAAATCAAAAGATAGGGAGAAGTGAAACTTCCTGAATTTTGGATGGATTCCTTGAGTTGAAAGTGTGGAAACTTATTCGGAGGTGAAAGATAAGTTGGATGAGGCGTCTTTGGTGGTGGTATGGTGGCCGCCAACAATCTCTGCGCTAGATGAAGAAATTGGGAAGCTCGTGAAGAATTAGCCAAGAAATAATAAGAATAATTCAAAATATACTAATTACATATTTAAAGAAAAGAAAAATAAAAAGAAAGAGTGTAAAAAATGAAATAAAACTAAAAGAAAAGATGAATGGACTTAAAAGTCCTTATTGTTGGATGGTTCGCGAGGTGGGTGTGATTTCTAAGGCTTGGTGTGATGATTCCCTAACAGCCTTTAGAACCTAAATCAAAGAAAACAAAATGTAAGAATAAAAATTAAAGACAAGAAGGATAAATGGAAGGAAAATAAAGGAGAAGAGAAAAGAAAAAGAAGAATAAAATGGACTCAAGAGCCCTTGTCCTGTCGCGTTAATGAAGCGGCCGGCATGAACTTATGTAGATCGGTCTCTGAAAGGGAGACTATGCTAGGATCCTTCCGTTTCTTCAACATGTATAAGGTGTAGACTAAGATTTTTGGAGAATGAAGGAGGGTGAAGATGAAAAGGGAGGGGGAGTAAAATGATGGAAGAAGGGGAATGGGTAGTAGGTGGGAAGAGGAGAGGGGTGTTTTAAATAGAAAATTCATATCTGGTACAGCCCCACGTCCATGTACCTTGGGCGTGTTGAGTCACACGGCTGTATCACACGGCCGTGTTGTGCTACGTTCGTTTCTCCCACGCCCATGTGTGCAGGTCGCCACGCCCGTGTTGGTAAAACAGTGTTGACCACGGCTGTATCGCATGACCGTGGTGGTTAGTTGGAGCCCGTGGCTTGAAGATATTTTTCGTCCTGTTTCGTACCATCTCTACCATACTGGTACGAAAATCTATAATGTCCACACGGCCACGGCCACGGCTATGTGTAAGGCCGTGTGGTATGGAAATCTGCACTTTGGTTAGCTTATAGTTAGGTGCTAAAAAGGAAAAATAAAAATGTAGAGATTAATGGGGTTAGTGCTCGGGTTGCCTCCCGAGAAGCGCTCGTTTAAAGTTTTAAGCTAGAATTACCTCTCATTTGCATAATCATGGTGGTTTGAGGAGTTAAAAATCCTTTCTCATGCATTCAGTTCTACTATCACTATATAGGTCGAGTCGAGTAGCGTTTACCTTAAAAGTGCCGAACTTAGGATTAGTTACCTCGACTGTTCTGTATGGGAAGACATTGAGTACCTTAAAAGGGATTTCTTTGTTTGTATCAAGGTCTGAAGTGGCGATCCGAGGGTTTGTTTTATCCAACAATACATGATCTCCATTCTTAAATTGGGTTGTCCCATCCTTAAGTTTGACATGGTTTTGCTTTGGTTCTGCCTCATGTGTTCTTGATTTCTCCTTAACACATGGCTTCCACTCGTCTAGTTCATTGATCTGAAGCCTTTGTTCCTCATGAGTTATTTCTTTGTTGGCACAAGGTGTAGGATGAAGCTTAGCTGTGTAGTTTCGTGATGTTTCCTGAAAAGAAGGTTGAACCGAATAGTCATTAATAGAATTTACATTCTCACCTTTATTGCTCGATTATCTACCCGTGTCAAGAGACTGAATAGTGTTTGTCACATGCACGAAGTATAAGTTCTCCTGTACCAACATCAATTTTAGTTCTAGCAGTTGCTAAAAAGGGTCTTCCAAAAATTAAAGGAATATTATTGTCCTCATCCATGTCTAAATAGACTTTGGAATACAAATTTATCAATTTTCACGAGAACATCTTCGATTATACTCCTAGGAATTCTAATAGTTTTATCAGCTAATTGAATGCTCATCCTAATTTGTTTGGGTTTCCCTAGACCTAGTTGTTTAAACATTTTATAAGGCATAACATTTATGCTTGCCCCTAAATCAGCTAAAGCATTATCAACAGATAAACTACCAATTAAGCATGGAATTGTAAAATTCCCTGGATCTTTTAACTTTTGTGGTAGTTTATTTTGTAGAATTTCTGAGCACACTGCGTTTAGCTCCACATGCGATGCCTCGTCTAACTTCCGTTTGTTTGTCAAAAGCTCTTTTAAGAATTTCCTTGAATCTGGCATCTGCGAAAGAGCTTCAAGAAATGGTAAGTAAATATGTAATTTCTTTAGAAGTTTAAGAAATTTACTTAATTGTTCGTTTGTGTTGTATTTCTTTATAGCATCGGGATATGGCACACGATGTTGGTACTCTTTAATTACTGATTTTGGCCTATCATGGTTTACCTCAACCTCATCTTCCTCTACCCCTTTCTCTTGCCTTAATTTGGGCTTATCTAACCTTTCATTATCATAAGCTGTTATGGCTTGAAGTTGCTCTTTCGGGTTAGTTTCAGTGTTGCTTGGTAGGCTTCCTTGTGGTCTTTTTGATATGATCTTAGTTGCCCTAATTGGTTTTTGGTCCCTTGAATCGATGCTTGTTGATTTTTTAGTGTTGTTTCAGTTTTTTGGAAACGTGTTTCTGACACCGCTATAAATTTTTTCAGCATCTCCTCAAGGTTCGGCTTCTTTTCCTGTGGATAGGGCTGTTGTTGGAAGTTTGGGAGGGGTTGTTGTATCTGATTTCCTTGACCACCCCATGAGAAATTGGGATGGCTCCTCCAACCTTGATTGTAAGTATTACTATAAGGGTTATTTTGAGGTCTAAAATTGTTACTCATATAGTGAACTTGCTCATTTTCAGCGCTCGGATTGTAATGTGGATATTCTGTATTGCTCATCCCTCCTCCATTCATATCGCACTGCATAACTGGATGTACCTGTGAGGAACCACATAAACCATTAATCTTTTTATTTAACATCTCTACCTGGTTTGATAGCATGGTTACTGTGTCGAGGTTGAAAACACTGGCGGCTTTTGTTGGCCTTGTCCTCGTGACTTGCCACTGATAGTTATTCAGTGACATCTCTTCAATGAATTTGTAGGCAGCCTCAGGTGTTTTATTATTCAAGTTCTGCCGATGGCTAAATCAATCAATTGCCTGGTTGAGGGGTTCACACCGTTGTAAAAGGTTTGGACCTATAGCCACAAGGGTAATCCATGGTGTGGGCACCTTCTCAATAGATCCTTATATCTCTTCCATGCATAGTAAAGTGTTTCTAAATCCATCTGCACAAAAGAAGAGATATCATTCCTTAATTTAGCCGTTTTAGCCAACTGAAAATATTTCAACAAAAAATTTTCGGTTATTTGTTCCCATGTAGTGATTGATCCTCGTGGGAGAGAATTCAACCACTGTTTATCTTTATTCCTCAACGAAAAGGGAAATAACCGAATACAGATGGCATCATCAGAAATGCCATTTATTTTGAAAGTATCGCAAAATTCTAGGAAATTCGCCAAGTGATTATTTGGATCTTCATCCTGCAAACCATCAAACTGAACAAATTGTTGTATCATCTGAATTGTGTTAGGTTTCAGTTCAAAATTATTTGCAGCAATAGCAAGTCTAACAATACTTGACTAAGTTTCTGTTAAATTAGGTTTAGAATAATCATACATAGTTTGAGGAGCATATTTTTGGCCACCACCGGAGGTAGCGGATTATTATTAGCCATCTCTTCGGTAGTATTAGTTTCGTCTTCTTGCTCTTCTTGTATGTATTGTAGGCTTCGCCTTATCTCCCTTCAGTTTCTGCGAACTGTGCTTTCAATTTCACTATCGTAAAGTAGAGGTCCTGACGGGTTTCTTCTAGTCATAAACTAGAATACCTTCCAGAAGCAAAGAAGAAAATTTAGAAAAGTAAAAATAAAATTTAATTACAAAAACAAAGAAGGGCTAAAGTAATAAAAATTGAGCGTTCTTAATATTTCAGTTCCCCGGCAACGGCGCCAAAAACTTGATCGTGTGTCAGAGTCTTAAAGTTTATATAATGAATGATCGAGTTTAGAATCTAACTGTGACAATGACTTGAGGCAAGCGCACATATCGAGCAGTAGTATAGTTTAGTGGCAAGACCAGAATGTCGAACCCAAGGGAACCAAAAGTACTAATACTAACTTTCTTTTTATTATTTAGCCTAAGAATTAAAGGAATTGTTATCTAATCTAAAATTAACTAACTACTAAGCTAAGGATGCTAAGACACAGAGAATGAATTAGGGAAAATACTTTTGGGAAAAACCAATTGATTAAGACAATACCCGAGGAAGAATCCACCTAAACTTCACTTATTATTTAACTCTGAACTAGACGATTTATTCACTTGACTTGATCCGTAGGATTCCCTAATTTATATTAATACCACTTTCGAGGCTACTAACGTCTAACCCTAGGTTGATTAATTGAAATCTCTTTCTAATTAAAACCCCTAGAATTGCATTAACTCGATCTATGAACTCCCATATTAGGTTTCACCCTAATCCGGCAGATTTTCGTCATCCTATTTCTAGGGCTACGATCAACTCCGCTTAACTATGCTAGATCTACTCTTAAACAGGGAACTTTTCTCATCTGCCTAAGCACATCAATACTTGAATCAATATCCTGAAATATCAAATCAAGAATTAAAAACACATAGTTAAGAACAAATCAAGTATTTATCATATAGTTCAGAAAATAATAACAAGATCCGTCTTAGGTTTCATCCCCCTCAGGTATTTGAGGGGTTTAGTTCATGATTATAAAAGAATACATCTTAGAAGAAAATATAAAACAAAACATAAGAAAAATCCTAAAACCCCTTGAAGGAAATTGAAGGGAAGATCTTCCGTATTGAGTATGACTCCGACTTTTTGAGATGGATCAATTGGCTTCCTTCGAGTAAATCCTACAATTCCGCCTCTCTGGCTTGGCTTCTCGGCCTACCTGAAGTGCCCCCTTTTAGGTCACACTTAGGGTGTTTATATAGGATTTCGGAATGTCTTTCTTCTCCCTTAAATATCCTAATCCGAGTGAAATTAAAACAGGCCACGGCAGGGACATGCTTGTGGCACACGCCCATGTAAGTCGAATCTAGGCCATGTTTGGGTCTGCTACGGAGGCACAAGCGTGTGGATTGAGCCCAAGCCATGTGAATTTCGTGCTTTGGCCCATTTTCTCCATTTTTGGACCGTTTCTCGTTCTTTTCATCCTTCAGTGCTCTCCTAAGTATAAAACATGAAATTAAAGGATTAGGAGCACCAAATTCCACAATTTGGGGGATAAGTCATCCAAAATTATGCTAAATGTGGGATTAAAATATGAACATATTACGGTTTATCACAGTTCAGTTGTAAATTTCTGATTATGTACCGATTCGGTATAACCTGATGTGTAGGGCTGGGTGGGTTGATTTTATCCCCACATGGTGTGTAGGGTTGGACGGAGTTGGTGTGTAGAGGCTGGTGGGTAGGACTCTGTTTTTTGCATATTCTGTCTGAAATGGGCTAAGGCCCTGAAATATGTCTGATTCTGTATCTGAATGGGCTACAGTCCATACCGTTTCTGTAATCGGCTCAGACCCGAACTATGGAATTATGTCTGTTATCTGATATTACTGTGTGTATGTTTTCTGTGGGGAGAACACACTAAGTTTGCGAAAACTCACCCTTTTCTATTTAATCTGTTCAGTTAATCCCCAGCAGTAGACGGGTCGGTGCAGCAGAGGACTCGGCAGTGACCACGGTTCTGGACACTTATTTATGGTTTATTTTTAATTATGATTTAGTTAAATTTGGGTAAATTTTTATATAACAAGGCCTTTCAGATTTTTGGTTAAAATTTGGGATTTTTGGTTAAAATTTGTGATTTTTATTTTATAAACTACTAGCAGTAGGATAAGACGCGAGTTTTCAAAATAAACAAATGTTTCATTAAAATACATACGACTTTGAAAATCATTTTAAAAGCTTCCGCAACGTATAAAAATTTTGAAAAGGGATAATGAACGAACAAACAACACGTTTTTGACGATTGCCTAGGATATCGAGGATGGTGTTATTGTAATTATGTTTCTTAAAGCACTATCATGTGACATCACCAGATTCGGTCATAACGTCTAGGCCGAGTTTGAGGTGTTACAATTTCATTTTGGTATCTTTTATCAAGTCATTAACTTATAACAATTTCACATAACTCATTTCATTATCAGATTTATTGTCAATCTATTTCATTACATTGTTAAGTTTCTAATTCCAATTATAATATCACGCCCGATAGAACCATTCATATTTCCACATATTATATCTTGAATTTGATTGTATTTGCATACTCGTACCCTGTACACTGTTCTTATTATATGACAATGATTTCATTACAGTTCAATCCAATATATATTCACATTCAATTTCAGAATCACAGTTCAATTAATCATCAACACATAATATCTCATTATAAATGTGTTATGAATCATCTTAAATATGAACAAATAACTAGTTAGAAATATATCATATTAACATGTTATTTCCCAAATTGAATCGTTGAATTCGCCACAATTTCATACCAATCTTTCAGACTTATTAATCCAGTTTACAAATTTCTTTCATATTAACAATTCTTTTCACTATAATTATAATTTTTTTTTATATATTCAATCCTTATTAACTTGACTTGGACACAAATGGATACACAAATCTAACCAACACCCCAAGTTGGCACCCAGTGCCTCATCAGATAATTTCTGAAGAAAATAGATTGTGCCCAGCGCTAATCGATATGACCGAAGTAAATATTGTATCCAGAACTCATCGACGTGTAGTCGAAGTAACCATGATGTGTCTCTAACTAACTATGATCACAATAAAGGCAAGCGCACCTATCGTTTGATAGTATAGTTATGGTAATGTAACATCCTGGAATTAGGGGTTCTGCATTTTATGTTTTCAGTGCGTTTGGCTTGTTCTGCTTGTTAATTTGGTGTGTTTGGGGGTTCTAGGAAGGCTCGGGGTCAAGCTAGAGCCTTGGTAAAAATTTTATTTTTAGGCACTTTAGGGGAGAACTGGTTGAAGCAGGCCTTAAGAGTAATTTCTTGTGTTTTTTTTACACAAGAAGAAGTGTGGAAGAGTGGCAAGAAGACGCCACTTAAGGTGCAGGGGTGTGGTGTCACAAGGGAGTAGCAGGGGGAAAGAGTTCGAGTCTCATCAGCAGCATTCAGAAGCTTTATTTTTTTTGTGCTTAGGGAGCAAAAATGGTGGCATTCGGCTGGACTCTTCATGGTTGTTGGTTGAATGAGTCAAAGCTTTTGAATAGGAGGTGAGGAGGAGTTTGTGGAGGAAGACTTGGTTTACTAATTCAAATTGAGTGAGGGGGAGTGAAACAAGAAGGGAATCGTGAGATTCAAGTTGGGTGGAAGTGATGGCCGAATGTGGGGGTCTTGGTGGGAGCATGTTCGGTTTAGTGCTAGCTTAGGTGGTGTGCCGAAATTCTATAGGCCTTAGGCATTTGTTCATTTCATTTTAGCATTGTTCATTAAGGGAGGTGAGTGTCGTTTGGTGGCTAGTGTCATTTGAGTGAGGAGTTAAGCCGAAACCGTCCATAGAGCCTTCCCTTTCTTCTTTTCACTTTGGGTCATTTGGTTTCATTTTCTTTTGTTTACCAAAGAAAACCGTAGCACTTTTTCTACTCTTTTTCTCTCATCATTCTTTTCTCTTCATATCTTTTCTATAACCGAAAATTCCCATCTCATTTCTTTTGCTTCATCTTTCTCTTTGACTTGTGTATGTTAGCCAAAACCTTGCTACTTCACCATTGTCATCCTCCCTTTTCGTACAACTTTCTTTCTCTTCTCCTTGCTACACTTTTCTCCAAAGCCGAAACCCTCTTCTTCATCTTTTCACCTTGCACTTTATTTTCTTTTCTCCTCTTTAGTCGAAATCCCCTTTTGATCATCTTCTATCTTCCTTATTTCTATCATTTTGTTTCCACAAGCCAAACCTCAGTTGCTCGTCCCTTCTTTGTTCTTTTCTTCTTGTTTAGGGAGTGAACCGAAACCTTCTTAGCATTGTCTTCTGGTGTCGAATCCCCTAGGACTTTATACGGTTACAATCTGTTTAAGGTAAGGAACTTCTCATTCTCTTCATCTCGTTACTTCTCTTAAGGAAGCCAGCCACTATTTTTTCTTTTGTTATAATCAGTTTTAGGATTCTCTACTGTAGCAGATTATGCCATCGTTGTAACTCGTTTCTATCATCTTTCTTTGCTAGTAGTCGATATCTGAGAGCGAGGTGGTAGGAGTCGTGGGCCGCAGGAAGGTCTCATCTTCAATTGGTTTTGTTGGTCAAGGTAAGGGAGACTCGGTTGATCCTTTTCTTTTTACTTTCCTTCAGTTCTATGTGACCATAGCCGAATGGCTATTTTACTCTAGTTGATAGTCCGCGACTAATCTCTTTTCCCTTCTTCTCTTCTCGTTTCGGGACGTTACTCCGAAAAAGCTCCATTAGCCGAGCGTTTGTAGTCCGAAGCTGGAGGGCCTGTTGATTGCTGACTCAGATCACTCTATTCAAGGTTCTTAAGGTAAGGAGCCATCCTTGTGATTTCTTGGTTATTTTATTCCTGTCAATTATAGTATGCCTTAAACAAACTCCGTTGTTAGTCAACCTACGTTTCTCCTTGAATACTGATCAAAGATTCTCCATGGATGCGATTGCTAGCCAATCTAAGGAAGGGAGCGGACCCGTAGTCTTCACTCCTAAATTTAAAAGGCGTGCTGTGTCGGCGGTTCGAGACTATCCGCCAGGTTGTGGTACAGAGCCGACGTCTGCCTGGGTTAGGCAAATAGCCGTTGTCCCTGCTAGTGAAAGTGTCGATGTAGAGAGTTTAGTCTTGAGCATTGTCAGGTGTGTAATTCTCACACTGTGTTTATTAAATTACGTTATTAACAGTGTTGACTGAAAGCCGAAACGACTATATTGTTAGTCGAGATACCCTTGTGGGTAAGGTTGAGGACACCGGGTAAGTTCCGCTATGATTTTATGATCGAAATATGTGTATGTATGAATTAGTTGACAGTTGTGCATTTGAAGTATGATCATTCATCTCAGTATGTTAACATGAGCATAGACTCAGGATATGATGTGAAAGGGGAAGTGTTACTCAGGGACTGCCACAGTGGTTTGGTACCATAGTGGGTTGGCCCCACATATCTTATTTAGTGACTATGACTCAGTTGTTTGGTACCATGGTGGTTTGACACCACGTATGTATATATGATTCAGTGACTCGTCTCAGTGGTTTGGTACCACAGTGGGTTGGCCCCACATATATTTATTCGGGATTGTCACAGTGGTTTGGTACCACGGTAGGTTGGCCCCACACACGTTATTAGTGACTCTATCACAGTGATCTGGTATCACGGTGGTCTGGAACCACAGTGGCTTGGCGCCACAGGCGTTTGGTTGATTCAGGTGATGTAGAGGATGGAAAATTAGGTTGGGCTGGGTTGCATTGCACACATGATTAACATGTTGGATTGTGTGGGTTTAGGCCCCATGGGCATCTGTGAGCTTAAGGCCCAGATTGCGTTGTATGGGAATTTACACACTGAGTCTCGGTGACTCACCCCTCTGCTTAATTTTGCAGGTAATCACTAGATCTTGATTTGGAGCCGAGGCGGACTCGAGGTGGCCATGCAGTATTTTCTAGTAATTTCGTCTTCTTTATTTTTAATTCACTATTAATCTTGGGTTTTGGTGTTGTAGTAAGGCCACTTTAACTTTAATTTGGGTTTGTTATAATGTTGATATTGCATGTTTAACAAACTATCGAAGATGGAGTTTTTCTAAGATTAAAAATTTGAACAAATAGTTTTCAAATGGTTAACGAAAGATGGATAACAAGCTACTAATTGATTCAGAGATTTTACTTAAAACCGCAACATCGTTTTCAACTGACAAGTTTTATGAAATTCCTTAAATTCGACTTTCGACAAATAAACCTGACTTCGTAACTCAGTTCTAATTAAACAACTACTTTAAATTTTCTCTAAAATACAAAAAAAAACGCAATGCAAAGTTTTTCAAATCACGATATTTAGTTAGTTTTTCCAAATTTCCTTTCCTGTAGCATACCAGATTTGGTCGTAACGTATTGACCGGGTTTGGGGTGTTACAGGTAAGACCGGTAATATCGTATCCACAAGGACCAAGAGTACTAATAATTACTATCTTTTTATTATCTAGCCTAAGAATTGGAGTGATTTCTTTTAAACTAAAATAATTAAAAGCACGACAGAGAATGAATTAGGAAAATACTTTTAGACAACTTATATGATAAAGGCAATACCTAAGGAAGAACCCACCTAGACTTCACTTATTACTTTTGATTCATACGATTTATTCACTTGACTTAATCCGTAGAAATCCCTGATTTATGTTAATATCTCTTTCAAGACTAAAAACAACTGACTCTAGGTTAATTAATTGAAATTTCTTTCTAATTAAAACCCCTATTGTCGCATTAACTTGATCTGTGAATTCCCTTATTAGATTTGACTCTAATTTGGCAGATTTTCGCTTCCCTATTTCTAAGGTTGCAATCAACTTCGCTTAATTGTGTTGATCTACTCTTAAACAGGGACTTTTGCTCCCTGAATAAGCACATTCGACTTGAATCAATAACTTGAATTATCAAAACAAGAATAAGAACTTACAATTAAGAATAAGAACAAGTATTTATCTTATAAATCAAATAGTAATAAGATATGTCTTAGGTTTCATCCCCTCAGGTATTTGAGAGGTTTAGTTCATAATGATAAAAGGAAACATCTTAAAATAAGGAAAACAATAAAACATAAGAAAACCCAAAAACTTCTAAAGAAATTGATGGGAGATCTTCAGTCTTGATGAAGATCCTTCTTCCGAGCTGCTCCTGATGGCTATCTTCAAGTATTTTCTGCCTTCTACTCGGCGTCATTTGTTTATGTTGCCCCCTAGGGTGTTTTTATAGGCTTTGGGAGAATTAGTCTTGGGGTCGACAGGGACACGCCCGTGTTTGATAGCCTTAGGACGTGCTCAATTCAGCTCGTCACACACGGCTGTGTGGTTTGTCCGTGTGTGGAAGTCCAGGCCGTGTTTATTTCCGAAATAGGCCCATATTGTCCCTTTTTGGCCTATTTCTTTTGTTTTTTTACTCCCTAAGTTCTCCTGAGTATAAAACATGAAATTAAGGGATTAGGAGCATCGAATTCATCAAATCTAATGAAGATTCATCCAAAAATAAGCCAAGCATTAGGTTAAAATATGTATAAATTATGGTTTATCAAAGCACTTGACACCTAGTGCCTCATTGGAACGTCTGAAGTAAAATACGCCCAGCGCTAATCAACATATAGTCAAAATAACTCCACTCGAGCAATTAATAGGGTAATCATTTATCCAATTCCCTTATAAGTTCAATTCTCATTTTATTGATCTCAATATCATCAATTTATCACTCATGATATCATTTCATACATAACACAGCATACCATTTCAATTCCAAACCAATTTCACCATTTCATTTAGTTTTAAGATTTTCACTTTTATTCAATTTAATCATCTATCTCGGTAATCAATTAAATTTACTCCAATATGATTTGATCAGTTATAATCAACTATTAATTCATTTTATAACTCTTCTATTATTATTTTTCCTCCTCCTTCTCTCCATTCCACTTCCTTTATTTACAAGTATTTATACAAGAATCTTTAGCCTTAGTATGACACGTTTCTATGTAGCATGAATTATCCTTTCACTATTTATACATATACTTTTAACAAAACTTTCTTATTGAGTAATGGTCGCTAAATTATTTATATCTAGACCTACAATTCAAAATTAACATCCGCTTTTTGTTTTTTAAACTAGACTCAATAAAATTCTTGTAACACCCCAAACCCGGCTTAGAAGTTAGGCCCGAATCTGGCATGTCACATTGAAGAGTTTTTCGAAAACCATGTTTTCATTAGAAACTCTTCTTAAAGAATTTAAAACTTTCTGCTATACAAAACCTCAAATTTTGTTTAGCTATTTTCAAAATGTATTTTATTAAAAATCATTCCCTTGCAAAAACATTATTACTACCATTTCTGAAATCTTTGTTTAAGTTTTTAGAAAAATCTCATTTAAAGTAATTTGAGCAAAATATAAATACGTCACACATAAAGCAATATAGAATAAACCAGAGGCCTTATTACAACTTTAAAACTCAAAAATAGTAAAGTAATCAAATAGACGGAAAAGTAATTTACTAATATTTGAAAATTTTATTTCCAAAGCATGGCCTCCACCGAGTCATCCATGGCCCAAGTCCACGTCACTGAGCATTACCTGAAAGGGTTAAGAGAAAGGGGGTGAGTTACAAGAACTCAGTGTGTAATTCCCCTTATAAAGCAATTGGGCCCACAATTGCACTTTGGGCCTTAGCCCACACAATATAGCATATTAAAGATGTACGTAATGCAGCCCAGCCCAACCTAGTTTTCCATCCTCTAGGTCTCTTGAATCGCCAAACACTCGTGGCATCAAGCCACTATGGTCCCAGACCACTTGTGACAGAGTCACAGAATATATAAACGTGGGGCCAACCCACTGTGGTCCCAGACCACTGAGACAAGTCACTGATAATCATATGTATGCGTGGTTCCAAACCACTGTGGTCCCAGACCACTTGTGACAGAGTCACAGAATATCACTTCCCCTTTCATCATCTCCCAAAACCCATGCAACATAATATCATACTGAGATGAATGCAACATACTTTCAATGTACAAAGTATAATCAATTCATACACACGATATTTAACCATGAATAAGAGTATAACAATCATCATCATCATCCATTTAGAAGTGTTTCGGTAATTTTTTTTTCCACAAAGGGTAAATTAGTAATTTACCCTCTGAGGGTAAATTTAGTATTTTTACCCACCAAGGGTAATTCGGTAATTTAACCTCTAAGGGTAATTTGGTAATTTCTCAAACCAAGGGTATTTCGGTAATTTTACCGATCAAGGGTATTTTGGTAATTTTGCAACCCCGGACTTAACTACTAATTTGGAGCATACAAATTTAAACTGTCCATCTGCGTCATACTGACTAAATTGACCATAACTCGAGTTAGAAAACTCGAAATCTAGATCTGTAAATTTTCCTTGAAACTAGACTCATATATCTTCTTATTGTAATTTGTCCAAAATTTTTGGCCCAGCCATTTAGTACATTTTATTCCTTACATTTTCCCTTGTTTCACTATCCAACGATTCTGACCTCTCTTAACTTAATTTCAAATATCTCACTGTACATTTTTCATATACTGCTCCAACTTGTTTCTCTTGAAAATAGACTCACTAAGGAATCCATACATATAACTTATAACCCATAATTCTCTTTATACAATTTTATATGATTTTTCTAAGACAGATCAGAGAACCACGAAGTCCATCAGAACCAGTCTCACTAAAATTAACATATCTCAGAATATAAAATTCCTTTTTCTTCTCCGTTTCTTCCATATTAAAATAGACACAGTAAGCTTCAATTTTATATCTTATTCACTTTCTAATTCCTTTTCTCCTATTTTTAGTGATTTTTCAAAAACACGTCACTGCTTCTAACTGAAACTATTTTATTACGAAATACGATTACCACTACGATCATACGCACGCCCGAGTGATCACGGATGCCAATTTTTAGTTTTCTTCGGTATTTCGACCAATTAATAGCATATTTCATACAAACTTTCAGAGAAGTGTGAGATTACACACCATTTCAGATATGTATATGGAAGGGTATGAGATTACACACCTTATTCGAAATCCGTAACGCGATGCTCTCCGCGGCACCAAAAATACGAGTCACTTATTACGAGGGATAGGTGATCAGGCGATTTGATTCCTATCGTGACCGATTAGTCCAAACTATTAATCCATTTAGCAACCAATCGAATAATGAACGATATCAAATAATCCATAAAGAATTCCTTACCTTGTTGACATTGGATTTGATTTCCACCGCTTGACTTATGGCTAGAATGGTACACGGCCACCCACATAGAACACGATTTAATCGAAGAAAAGAGTGTCTACCTAAATGAGAAAGAATTTATGAAAGAGTGATTGTGGATTGAGAGTTTAGGCAAAACAAGGGAGAAAGATGAGCAAATGTGCTAGAGTGTTGACCAAATTTCTATCCATAAATTTCTATCCAAACTTCTCACCTCAATTCCCATAAATTTTCTTCTTTTCTTTTTTTTTATCCACCTACTCCACTCTCCAAATTCTTTAATTTCTTTTTCATCCACCTACTCCACTCCTCAAATTCTTTTATTTCTTTTTCATCCACCTACTCCACTTCTCAAATTCTTTTATTTCTTTCCTTTCTTTTTCCTTATTTTCCTCCTTACCTTATATTGTTAGTCATCATTTCATTTTTTTTTCTTTTATTTCTTTCCTTTAATAATATTGGTTGACACTCACACAAAAAAATAAATCCAAAATTTGCAAAAGATGGGATTTGAACCCCTTCCCTCCATGCTCTCCACTTGATGCCATAACCTCTTCACTAATAGTTCATTTATGATAACAATTTACTCACTTATTTCCATAAGCTTTGATGCCTCTTACTATCTCTCTTTAATAGGCTTAAACACAAACTTTCAGTAAATCTCAACTTGAACCCGAAACTTCATAGAACCCCGTCATCTTCTTAATAAGTCCAATTTGAAATAATACCATTCTCTTATTCTCAAAAAAAAATTTTAAACACTCTTACGTCCAAGGCCCAATGGCCCAATCCTACTAGGCCCAATTTCTGGATGTTACAATTTTTACCATAAAAATTTCATAATTTATTTATAAGTAGATTAATACCATTTTTTTTAAAAACCTCCCATGTTCTGCTTCTAGGAAACTTCAACTCTTCTTCACTAAAAATTAAATATCTTTCAGTACAAGTCTCATATTATGTTTTTGTTCGTTTCCTTTGAAAATAGATCCATTAATATTTTAGGGATATAAATTTCATCACCTAATTTTCTTTTCTTTTTTTTTACAATTTACAAGGATTTTTCAAAGTTAGAACAACTGAACCCGAAATCATTCTGACATTGTCTCATAAAAAGTATTATATCTCATAATCTAATATTCCATTACTTTCACTGTTACTTTTGTGCAAAACTAGACTCAATAAACTTTAATTTAATTTTAGATTCAACCTCTAACTCGATTCCTACAATTTTTGGTAAATTTTCAAAGTTGTAATACCACTGTTGTCTATAAAGTGTTTAGTTAAACAATTTGTTCTTCCATGATTTGAATAAGTTTTTCGCATTTCATTATATAACATAATATATTCCAAACAAATTTAATGCCAATACATATAATAACTAGGTTACACAAATTTTCATTGTTGTTCAAATTAGTCCTCTAGTTCAATAATCAATCTCAAACATAACATTTTAAACTCAAATAATTATTTTCAATTTCCATCGATATGATACCTTGCATAACAAAATAAATATGTAACAAATATAATTATTCAATTTATAGAAATAAAAACATAACATGAATTAACTTAGTAAGTTCCATATGAACTTACCTGGCAAACTAGTAATCAAATGAGCTTTTAAGGATTATTCGGCAATTTTTGCTTTTTCGTGACTAGCCTCGATTTGGTTCAATTCTTAATCTATACAATCATTGAGTTCAAGTTATCAATTCTAAACATCTCATATCATCCTATTATAAGCATGTGTCGATTCAATTTTATTTTTCAAATGTCCCTTAAAAATTTATATTTTATTCAATTTAGTCCGTAAAACTAAAATAGTCATATCTTTCAAATTTGAGCTTCATTTTCTAATCTGATTTCAATCTCATCCTTTATAAACTCTCTACTATCTATTTTTATCAAAGTCACATAACAACATTACAAATACTTCATTTTATTCCTTATGTTACAAAACTAACATTTAAACTTTACAACTAGTCATTTTTCATATCTAAGCTCAAAATCTAACAATTTAACACCAAAAATTTCAAGAAATCAACAATGGCAACTTTTGAAAACTTTAATAGTTTTAAAAAATAATGCACGAGCTTGCTAAATCAAGCTTCCATGATCTTAAAAATATAAATTAAAAGAAACAGACTTGAAATAGCTTACCAATCGAAGGGTTAAAACTGAAACATTTTAAACTTCATTCTCTTGAACATTCAGCCAAAGAGAGAGTTGAAAAAAATGATAAATATCTTCCCTTTTCTTTTTCTTTTATGGTTCTTTTTATACATTGATTTTATTAAAAAATTTACACCTGCCAACCATCCATCATAATTAATACCCACCAACTAAACAAGAACAATGGTTTAATAACCAGTGTGGTCTTCAAGCCTTTTATAAATTAGAATTTTATAATATTTAAATTGTTTACAATTTAGTCTCTGAACCTTAATTAATAACTAATTTGGCCAAATTACCAATCTGAAATTCAATTCACTTATAAAATAACTCTGTAAATATTTAATAATAATATTTATGGGCTCAATTTACGGAAAACAGAGTCCCAAAATCGTATTCTTATTATTTTTGACACCACTAATTTTCATGTTCTAAGAAGAACACACTCCAATTCCTCCTGTATTAGATTTTCCATAATACTTAAATGTAGAAAATCAAATCTTTCTAAGGATCTTTGAACATTAGGCAATCTCTGCATCAAATTCCTCTTACAAACCCCAATAAAACCATACACAGAATGATTCCAATCTTTAATGTCATCAATAAAAAATTTCACAAATTCAACCATATTACCTTTAAAGCATCACTTCTCCTTGACAAAAGTCAAAAACATAGGATGTTTAGCCCAACCAGCTAGGAACCTAAAAGGGCAACCTTTAAGAAAGGTAACATCTGACATTAGAGATAGTGACAAAGGTTCGTCAATTCGGGAATGATCTCAACCAAACATCGTTACCAATTACCCTATCAAGTCTTTCATAAAGCCCACATTGATGCCATGTAAATAGGGGCCCCCCGAAACCCAAATCCTATTAGACGTCTTAACAAAATCATTAAAAAGTGGACAACCTTTCCCAATTGTATGCCCTCGTTTCCTATCACTAGAAGAAAGCAGTGCATTAAAATCGCCAATAACCATCCAAAGGATGTTGCAGGTTAGGATAACATATAAAAGGTCTTCTTAAAGCTTTCTCCTCTTTTGTTTATGTAGACTTCCGTAAACAAAAGCAATATGAGCAGACAAAATAAAATCAGTCCTAAGAATAAGAAAGCAAATGAATTGGGGATTACTGCAAAGAATCTCAATAGAAATTGGATATTTACAACCCACCCAAATGCCTCCAGAGAATCCAATAGCATTCGCCCTGTGTGAAAACTAAAAACCCAAACTAGATATAGTTTTATCTACTTTGAAACCACTTACCCTTGTCTCCAGCAAACTAACAATATTGGGTTTATGCTCTCTATTGTATTCACAAAATATGTGAGGATATTTCGAACAAGCACATCCCTGACAATTTTAAGAAAAAACTGTCAAATCCATAAAAAAAATAGATGAGAAAAGAAACCAACTTACTTCTTAGAGCCCCCAAGCTCTAGTTTCTGCATTCTTTCTAAAACATCTGATCATTTATTATTTTCCATGTCAAGGTGAGTATTAATTAACTCAACCAAAGAGCTTATAAAATCAGACAACGGAACATGAACAGTACCAACCAATTTAAAACTATCCCTACAGTTTCGAATAGCCCGATTGAGTTTTCTACCACTTCGACTTGTTCCACCTTTATCACTTGAACCTCGAACTTTAGGAGTAAGCACTTCCTTCAACCACATCATCTTTTCTGACCCTAGGTACTTCAACTTTATAAGGATTAGAAGTTTCCTTAAAAATGACCATCAAGTGCTTCCCTAGATCCAATATATTTCCATCTAAGACCACCACCATTCCTTCCGACTATTCAAAAGTAGGATTAAAATGTGTAGTAGTTATGTTAGGGTCACTTGATGAATTAGAAGACTTTGAACGGTGTTTAAGTGAATTTCCCAATTGCTTGTTAAAAACCAAATCAACCATTTCCATTTCTGTTTTAATATGCTACATATTTGGCCCATAATTAATGTCAACAGAATTTTCATGTGGGATTTTAGCCGAATTTAACCCAGCAGAAATAAGCCCAATCGCATCACCTCGTCTGAACACTGATCCCTTACCACCAAATTTCGATTCAGTTAACTCTGAGTTTCCACTGATTTTCCTAGTCTCATTTCCCTTATTAGCCGCCAGCGAAGGACACATTTCTTTCAGGTGACCATATTTTCCACACTAAAAGCATATGGTTGGTAAAGCCTCGTATTCCACCCATAGAAGCTTTCCATTCACCAGTACTTGGGAAACCAAAAGTTTGTCAAGGTCTACGAAGATGACCATTCTAGCAAAACGACCCTGGTTTTGTTGTCTATGTTGAAGTCAAGCTTGATCACTTTGCCCACAAAACCTCCAACTGCTTCTAAAATTCTCCTTTTATACATAAAACCCAGGAGGCCCGGTAGTTTGATCCACGCCAAAACCATACTCGGATAAGGTTTTTTAGGGTTAAAAGATTTTGTCCATGGCTGAACAGTAAGGTATTAACCATATATGATCCATCCTTGTGAAAGAGTTGTGTTATAATCCTCGAAACACTAAAATTTAGCCAGGAAGTAGCCGTTCTCAATATCCATTACATGGAACAATTTTGATGGGTGCCATAAACTCCTGATTCGATTATACAAGGTGACGTATCAAATATTACAACCCAACAGTCTCAATACCACCGTTGTTTCCATATCCTTGAACAGGATTTGTTATATTTAATCCGAAAACTCTATAGCCGGAACACCATTGACCATAATATTTTTAACATCACCTTCCAGGAATCCAAAATCTTCAGTACAATCAACTTCAGTAGATCGAGACCTTCCTTTTGATCGGAAACCCTTTTTTCCCAACAGCATCTGTTTCCAATAAACCTTTGGTTGTGAGTCCAAATCCACGACCATCTCAACATCCACATCACCATCACCCTCTTTAAATCTAACTTTTTTCATTTCTCAATTATCGGCCGACTAGGATTCAGAGAATTGGACATTTTCCAGAGAAGTATCCATAGAGTAGAAAATGTTGATCTGGTCCAAAAAGTGATTTAACCTTAAGTAAAATATTTATTCTTTAACACTTTACTATAGGATATAAGGTTTTAAGATGTAATGTTTAAGATATTAAAATTTTATAAAAATTAGACTTTTAAGATTGGTGACGAGAGTTTAGGAATTTAGGATTAAGATTTTATAAATTTTTTATTAAATTAATTTTTTATAATAATATATACAAATTATTAAATTATAACTAAAATTTTTTTTTAAATTAATTTTAAATTATATTGTATAAATTATTAAACTAAAAAAAATCTATAATAGATCCTAATATTAAATATTAAAAAACTTGTTTAAATTAAAGTTAGGTAAATTGTATCATCATATAAGAATATAAGTTGGAATTTTAGAAATAATTTTGTTGAAAAAAATTCAACTTGAACTTCAAATATGAATAAAAGAGATATGAAAAGTGAAATCGGTTGAATTTAAAAAGCATTCTCCTTAATTCAATTGGAATTTCCGGACCGTGATTTTCAGGCTTTTTTTTATAAAAATTACCCAAAAAAATAATTAATTATTTAAATTACATATTTTTTGATAAAATACGAAAATAACCTAAATTCTACAGTAAAAGTTGGTGGAGCCAAAGTGTTTGGCGCCACCAACATGACACGTCAGTAGTCTGTATTAAAAAATTAATTTTTTTGTGGAGCCATGTAGAATGACGCCATTTATATAAATACTAAAAAAATACTATAATTTTTTAAAATATAGAGAGTTTAAATAATTTTACCTATTCCTAATGGACCCTAATAAATTGATGCCACCAGATTCCAACCCTAATAAATTGATGCCACCAGATTCCAAGACATACCCTATCTACCTATTTGCCTATTGAAACAGGTAATTTTTTTCCAATCGCATTACTTTTTCTGATCTTTGTCCTTTTTCCTTTTTTTGAAGTTTTTTATTTGTTTATCCTTTATTTATTATTTATTTATTTTTTCATTATTGGTTTTTAATTTTTGAAATATATATTTTAAATGATATAGAGAGTTTAAATAATTTTACCTATTCCTAATGGACCCTAATAAATTGATGCCACCAGATTCCAACCCTAATAAATGATGCCACCAGATTCCAAGACATACCCTATCTACCTATTTGCCTATTGAAACAGGTAATTTTTTCCAATCGCATTACTTTTTCTGATTCTTTGTCCTTTTTCCTTTTTTTTTGAAGTTTTTTATTTGTTTATCCTTTTTTTTATTTTATTTATTTTTTCATTATTGGTTTTTTTTGAAATATATATTTTAAATGTTTTATAATATTTTTTTAAATTTTAAATATATATTTTTTAATATTAAAATAAAACATTATTTAAAGATGACTTTTAAATTTATTATTTTTTTTAATGTTTTAGTTTTTTAAATATATCTTTAATTTCAATATTTTTTTTTTTATTAATTTAAAATTATTTTTAAAGATACTCAAACATTTTTAAAATTATTTTAAAATTTTAAAAATTAATATTACAAGTGTAATTTTTTTATTTTTTTAATATAAAAATTTAAAATTTTATTTTGGTGGAGCTATTCTTTATGGCTCCACCTCTTGGTTCTCTAGCATATATAGAATGGTGAAATTGTTGTGTTTAGTAGGAGAGTTCAAAAATTCTGTTGAAGATGAATAATGAGGTGTTTTTTGTGTACTTTTTTTTTATGGTGAAATTGTAGAAGGTGATGTTGGTTGTGTATTTCAAGATCGGCAAAGAGTAGGAAGGGCGATTAAAAAAATGTGAAGCTGACAGAAATGAAAAGGAAGATCAATGCGAAAATAGCTATCCATTGTGGAAGGGCGATGTCTAGATTATTTTACAAGTTTTCAATCTTTACAGATCTGTTCAAATTTTGTGAGATGCAACTGTTAGATGATGATGACATGGGAACCATGATGGAAATATGGTGGTCAACTGGGAGTGAGAACCCCCAACCAGTTGAGTTATTTGCTGAGTTAGCAGACTTAAAGCCTGTTGAGAATGTTAGTCCAATAAGTCAACATCGCAAATTTTACTTTGACCTTAATGTCAGATGGATAGACCAGTTAGAATGCGGAGGGACATTGCAGATACCCGAAAATCCAAATTATGGTGGAAGTTCGTATAACAACCCTATCCCCGGTCCCCATCTACAAATACATCCGGAGGTGATAATAAGCACAGAGGCAGATGTTAGAGAAATGACCAATAATGGTGAAGATTCTGATCAGGACGTTGAAGATTTTAGTGACCCCGAAGTTGATAAGGTTCTAGATGACATCGATGATGAAGGTCCGGAGGAGGTTGAAGATGTTCACAGCCCTTCATTCAGTAACCCAAGTTGTGGCATTATTTTATGAAATAAACCTGAGGGCGACATGTTGAACGTGGATCCAGATGCAGCGCATGCATCCGAGTTCCCTGAGTACGCCGATATAATACCTGCTCATAGATTGGCGTCAAATTCGCAGTTGGAGGAGTTGTTCATTAGGCAACGGTTCGTGTAACACCCCTAACCCCTATCCGTCGCCGGACTAGAGTTATGAGGCATTACCGAACCAGACTCAGACCATCGCGAGCATTTATAGCAATTCATACATTTATCAAATCCCAAAATCGCATACTTAACTTCATATCCAACTAATAATTCATACCAAAGTTCAGATTAAATCAAATAATCACTCAACTCAAAGTTCACATGAATTATTTGCATGCATATAAATGAATCTAAGATGTTTATACGGTATATACATCGCATACTCATATGATCATATATTACATTTATGATCATAAAGAACAGTTCTTAACATACTAATTTCGTTTGCTTTAAAAACAAATCGTCATACATATACCATTTTATTTCATTACCAAATTATCATCTAGTCTATAATCGTTTTAAGCATTTCGAACAATAGTAACAAATACAAATACACATAATTCGAATGACCAAATAGAATAGTTAAAATTCATACATTGATCTAATAAATAACTACCTATTCTGTTACATTCATTATTTCTAACCCAATTTAATCATACCAAATTTCCTATATATTAATCTAAACCAAAAGTTCCACATTTTACCAATTACAAGTGTTATTACACATTTTTACCAAAGTGAAATTAAAACCTCATTGACATACTTGAATAACAAACATAAACATAACAAACGTATCATCCTTATATCCCCTGACTAAATTTCATATGAATAAGACATTAATATTAGCATATGGTGTCATTACTCGTAAGACCAAATTGTACCTGTTACAAACACCTAGACCATGGCTGAATATAAAGTAAGCAAATCCTTACTACTTTTGCATCACAATGACATAACCATATTCATCATCTAGTCATTAAAAAGAAAATCACATATATCCTCATTATAGCAAAAATAAAAGCCATGTTCATATGATAATACATATGACCAAACTTAATATCCATTTGTAAACATATTGGACTTAAAGAACATGAAATCATTTTAACCGCAAACATACTCCCTATGTATCATACATCGACCTAAATTAGCATATAACAAGCCAAGAATAAATTTGTCAAGCACCGAACACATCAAGCATTCAACCACTCATACATATATCCAACTAATATATCAAAGAGCACAACAACTAAAATTAACCAAAAGGAATAAGCCTTTTTCGCAAGGCTAAGTTATGCTTATAACAAACCAAAGTTCATTGATTTAACAACTTAGTCTAACCTATACATGCCTTTTTGATTCAAAACCACATATATAAGTACCAAAAAGGAGTTGATAGTGTGGATGATTCTCTGACGATCCTTGAGCCCGTAGCTTGACCAAAGTCTGTAAAAAGACAACGAACCATAATGTAAGCTCTCTAGCTTAGTAATCTAAGGCAAATTCGGTACTTAACTAAACATTCAACATTATGCATACAAACAATTATCAATTCGAATGGGATATTAAATACACTAATTTATCCTATAAATTTTACCAAAGTCGTATGTCACGAATCTCGTTTAGCAAATTGGCTAACCATCTATCGTAAGCATGTAACTTTAACACTTAAATACCTTAGGTAGTTGCATAATTCAAGTTTATTAATATAATACACATTTCAACCATATATGACCTAGTATTCACATATACCAATTATACATATGCCGAATCTCATTAGTATAACATAACCAAACCTATACTTCAATACACATATCTTATTCATATTTCAATATGAATGAAATTGCACTTTAACATTTCAACAAAAGCTTCGGCCATACCTCAATTTACTTGATTCGAAAAGGGTATTTTTATATATATACTTACCTATTCACTTACATCTTAAGTACAACTTAGGCTTACCCGAACCTTTATCTTATTGCCGTAGCTACATTTCACCTTGTAAATGATCCATGGCTTTCCAATTAAAAATGTCACCGGCATTAAGCCTGCTAGGCATCAAAGCCCGAAGTACACACCGGCATTAAGCCTGCTAGACCAAGGTCTGAAATTCATTCCACCGGCACAAGGCCTGCTAGTCATTTAGCCCTATATACATATATGTGTAACACCGGCACAAGGCCTGCTAGGCTCGAAGCCCGAATGTCATCATAATTAACCATTTCGTGCACATTAGTTAATACCAAAGTCACATACAACTCATGTATTTTATTTTCATTCTACCATCACATATCAAGCTTAGATAACTTAATCACTTTACATCAAATAAAATTCGAAACTAAATCATCACAATAACATTCGGCTAACCACAATTATATATCCAAAATTTCAAATTTCTATCATTTGTTATATTTCGTAATTACTTTTCGACATATAATTGCTCATAGACTTACCTCGACTATTGACGGATGACGTAGACCGGCTATTCGATAATCTTCGCCTTTCCCCGATCCAAATCCGTTTTTCTTTGCTCTTGATCTAAACATATTAAAATTTAGCTCATTCAAGTACATTTCATCTCAATTTAGTCCCAAAACACATAAACAGGCAAATTACTATTTAACCCCTAATGTTTCACATTTTTACAATTTAGTTCTATTTGCATAAAACACAAAATACACAAAATCTCACTAATTTACTCAAGGGCCAAATGTTCATAGAGACCCTACAAGTCCATTACTTTCATTTATTTTGCATTTTAATCCCTCAACAATTTGACTTTTACAAATTAGCCCTAAATACTAAATTTTACCAAAACTTCCATTTCAAAACTTGTAGATTTCTAACATAACCTTAATATTTTTCCATCAAACATCATAAAACACCAACATTTAGCCATGGCCGAATATCAAGCATGCTCTAATTCAAAAATTCTCACATGGGTTAACTAGCATTCGAAGCAACGATCTCAAAAACGTAAAAATTAACGAAAACCGACTAAAAACTCACCTTGAAATTAAACCTAGAATTGCCGAAAATCAAAGGATTTCAAAGCTTCCCTCTTTCTCCAACATTCGGCCAAGGATGAATCAAAAAGATGATGGCTTTATTTTTATGATATTTAACATATAAGTAAGTATTGTTTAATTACTAATTTAACCTTTCAAATAAATAAAACTAATATATAACTTAAGGTCATTTATGACATATGCCACCCACTAACTTAAAAATGGGCTAATTTCCCTTTTAATGCCCCATATTAAAAAGCCATCATCATTCTAGCACTTTACACTATAGTATGCAACTTTTACACTTTACGCGATTTAGTCCTTTTTGTTAAATTGAACACAAAAACGATTAAATTTTTCTACGAAACTTTCACACAAATTAATTCACATATAATAAACACAAAATATAATATTAAAATATTTCTCGGACTCGGATTCATGGTCCCGAAACCACTGTTTCGATTAGGGTCAAATTCGGTCTGTTACAGTTCGAGAATAAGGCGGACTGTGTGTTTGTCATCAAACAGTACAGCATGAAGTTTTTTATTGATTACAAGGTTGTCAAGTGTACGCCGACATTATATGTTGGGGAATGATGGAGAGGCGGCGATGGGTGTGGTTTTGTGGGTTCGGGCTGTATTTATACAGAGGACTCAATAGTGACTAATACGAAAATTAGAAGGGCATCATATTATCCACACTTATGAGTTGTTAAATGTTAAGTATAATTTTGTTTTTACCTATTTACAAGTGACCACGGATATGGTTGGTGCCTAACAGCCACTAGAAATGACATCATGTATAGAGCCGAAGACTGCAGCAAACCTAGAAAACCAACCATGTTACTAACCCCATGTTTTGTTGCTCAGCAAAGCTCATGGTACAATATGGCCAACACTGCCGATCTTTAGCTATAACTATCGGCATGAGAGAAATCCTCCAATAGAGGCAAGTACTTTCAATGGACCCTATTAGATGTGTTGTTCAGTATAAGTACCCCCCGATCAGTTGCATAATATATGCTCGAGCAGCTTACATCACCTCGTGCTCAGTGGCAGTGCTCAATAACTTCTTAAAATTTGCTCTCAACCATGCCAATGTCAAGCATGTGAAATTCTGTTCCCCATCACTAGGGGACCGTCCAAACAATCTGTAGCAGAGTACTGAAGGTTCCAACACTTTACTTCGACCCATGACCACAGAACCATCAACTCGTAACCCAAGTTGCATAGCGACGTCTTCCAATGTGATAGTGCACTCCCCGCACAGCATAATGAAGGTGTGGGTCTCCGTACATCACCGCTCAACCAAAGCGGATATTAAGTTCGCCATTAGTTCAAACCTTCAGATCAATGCAACATCTCTAAATCTCGCCAACTTTAAGTATGGCATGATCCGCTCGTCCAGATCGTACTTGAGAAAATGAAACCGTGACCTCAAAACCCGATGCCCATCCTGTATGGTAAATTTTTTTATAAAAAATATGATAAATCAATTATCTATATAATTTAAACATAAAATTATATATTGAAGAGTAAAATTGAAAGGTTGAGAAAACAAAAACATCACACTTATACTATACCGACGTAGTCATTCTAAGTATTTTTTATTTAAGTTAAATTAAATAAGTAATAAAATATTAATAATCGAATGAAGATTTGTCATAAAATATTAGTAATAACACGTAGAAATCAAATGTGATTATTATGTCCTAATCATAGTTAAACATTAAAACTAAAGGCAACCATATAACTACAAAAAGTACATAAAAAAACCAATAATGTCCTAAAAAAACATAGGGGTATGGGTAAATATAAAAATAAAAAAGACTTATTTTTATTGAATCGATATCTATAATAATACATAGATTTTTACATATAATATAAACTAGGTATATTCAAACTCGAAATTTATCTTACATACAAACTTTTATAAATATATATATATAGATATATATATATATATCACTCGTTAAAGATAAATATAACTTTTTTGTACCCTGGAACTAAGCACAATAACAATGCAAAATTAAGCAGAAAGGTCGTTATATTAAAAAAATTAATATATAAATTTATGAATGTGTCATAAATTAAAGAAAATTATAACTAACACGTAGAGATCAATTTCATGCAAAAAAGAGTTCAAAAGGGATAACAACAACCAAATAGAGCTCAATTTCATGCAATCAAAACATGGTGAGCAAAGTAGCGCTTAGCAAGAAAAAAATGAGAAATTAAAACGATTTCTTTATTTAATTTATAATTAATTTTAATGTTTCGTTGATCCTCAATGAAGTGTAATCCGTATTTGCTCCAGAATACATTTTGATATCTGCATAATTTAAAAAAAATACATAAATTAAATATAATTAATGATTATATTACAATAACTATAAAATATAAAAATACAAAATAAAAACTATAAATAACTTACTCTTTTTTTCTCTTTTCTTCTTTCTACAAATATTTGAAGGGAGAGCAACCCCAACTTCTTAAATAAGACGATTATCTTCTCTTTGTTTTTTTTAAAAAAAAAAAACTAACAATTAGGCTAATTATTGGTCACATCATGATGGCATTGGCATGATATAACTAATATGATATATTTTTTAATTTTAATATAAATTTTACTTTTTAATATATATTTAAAAAAAGCAATAATTTTTGATAAATAAATTTTTTTTAGCAAAAAAATAAATTTTTTATTTTTTCCAATTAATTTATTTCAATTTTTAAATAAAAATTATTTTTTAAAATTTTATATAGAATTTTAAAAAAAGTTTAACATTTTAAAAAATTAAAAATCATAAGAATTTAAAAATTTCATAAAATTTAAAAATTAATATTATATTAAATAAATAAATATATATTAAAATTTAAATATACATTTAAAATATTATAAAACAAATAATAAATTTGATAGGTCATATCTTTAAAAAATATATTTTAAATGTTTTATATTATTTAAAAAATATATTTAAAATTTAAAATATTTTAAAATAATATTAAAACATTTAAATATACATTTCAAATTTTAAAATCAATATTAAACAAATAAAAAATAAAAGACAATAAAAAAATTTAAAAAGTAAATAAATAAAAAATTTAAAAAGAAAAAAAACAAAATTTGATTTTTTTAATACAAATTGCTGATGTGATATATTGGTGGCGCCAAATAATTTAACTTTATCAATTTTTTCTGTAAATTTTAGATTATTTTCGTATTTTATAAAAATAAATAATTTAAGTAATTAATTATTTTTTTTAAGTTATTTTTACAAAAAAGCCTGATTTCCACTAGTTATAATAGCCAACAATAGTTAAAAAAACAAACTCAGATCTGCAACTTGAAAGTGAAGAAGTCTCTGCAAAGATCGATGAAGAATATCACAGTGAAGGAAAAAGGTGGATTACCAGGAGACGTTGACAACTCTTACAAGGAACCTGACGCTAAAATCCAGGTAATTATCACCGTTTATCTGTTCATCATCAAACATGTACAGTATTACCAAAGTTGAAACCAGTTCATATAGTTTTTAAAAATTTACAGAGTTTGAAAGTCAATTATCTATCTGCATTAGATTAGAAATAAGAAAATGAAAGGGCAAAGTTGTTGGCAGGCTACGGCAGGAAACCTAAGAAAAATAAGGTTCATGACTACTCGGATCGGTTCAGAAGCTTCCATGGAGAAAAACAGGGACACAAATCCAAAGCTGGAATCTAAGGAGAAAGATGTAACTGATGATGATAGAGATTTATGTTATAGTACCAGCTCTTCTGTCTCTCCTTGCATATTTAAAACTCCTTTTCCTGGCCTGCAATTCCAGGAGCCTCAGTTGGCTTCAATTGGCCCTTATCATTACACAAACCGAAACCTCCCACTTGACAAATACAAGTACTCTTTACTTGACAGGTTTATATCTCGGACGGGCAAAGATTTGCGCTTTTATGTGCAGCAAATGATGAGTCTTGAGTGGCATTCCAGAACATGCTACTCCCACGATTTCTCATTGTCCAGTCCCCAATTCGTTGAAATGATGTTACTTGATGGTTGCTTCATAATGGAGGTTCTGCATCATTTTGGAGTCTCTGAACAACAACCTTGGGTTTTCCCCATTGAACCATGGCAACTCCCCATTTTGGTTCAAGACCTGCTCATTCTAGACAACCAAATTCCCTTTTTTGTTTTGGAAATGCTGTTTGAGTCATTGGAGAGCCAAGAAGGGACACCAACACTTTCTCTATGCACTATGGCCTTCAAATTTTTCGATCTAGCTTTCCCTCTATCCATGGATATCGCCTTCCCTTTGAAACCCCACCATTTACTTGACTTGCTTCACCACTCTATCCGCCCATCAAATCCATCCCAAATGGTCGCCCCAAATTTTGTTTACTCATTTTTGAAGAAAATCAATACGAGAAACCAAGCTGATACAATGAGAGATCAACTTGAACAGCAGCCTCCATTTTACTTAACAAAGAATGTAATGGAACTCCAAGCATCAGGTATAGAGTTGAGGTCAACCACCGCTGCTAGGTTCACAAATATCAATTTCAACAACGGAGGGCTTGAAATCCCATCTGTAACCATTAATGACATCTTTATCGCCATCCTTAATAACTGCGTGGCCTTAGAGCATTGTTCTGAGACAAGCTCCAAAGACTTTACTGCTTATGTCTCTTTCATGAGTAAGCTCATTAGACATCCTTCTGATGCAGAGTTGCTATGTTCAAATGGCATCATCTCAAGATTTTCCCACAATGACCAAAAAGTGGTACAATCTTTCCATATGCTTTGGATAAATATTCTAGATCTCGACGTCCAACATTCCTATCTTTCCAAGAGGTTGAAGGAACTAGAATGGTACTATACACAAGATGGGAAAACTCGGCCTTGGCGGCGTCTTGTGTCGAGATATTGGGGAATTTGTTTCTTCTGCATCACAAACCTTTTGTTGGGTTTCAACCGATTAAGATCAGGTGTTAATTTGATGATCCATTTCGTAGAGCAAGTTAAATTTAATGGCATAAATGGAGAGTTTCGGGGTGACATTACATGTCCTCAAGACCATACCTCATTTATCTGTGATTCTGTGTTCCGTATGGCTGGGTTTATATATAATAGTGCAAGAGGACGTGTAAAATCCATAGACTGGAGCATTAGCAATAGCAAATTCATGGCTTTCTTTTTCCTCAATCTTGTCGTTGTTATTATAATGCTCATGGGTCATGAAATTCCTCCTCCTCCTCCACAACCACCCAAACTTGATGAGAAGGTCGATTATTCACGCGAACTTGAAGAGGAGCCCGATGAATTTTTAAGAAACTTAACGTTAGAAGCGAAGGATCAATATATCAAGGTTGAAGATAAGGTGGCAGCGGGTAAGCAAGGCATAGAGGTTGAAGATTCAACCAAAAGGAAAGAAAAATCAGGAGGGGGCACCAGTAGAGTGTCATGGTCTATTGTGGACAAAAATGAGATGATTGTGGATTGTGTGAGCAATGAGGAATATTACAATGAGGCATGGAGTGAAATATTAGAACATAAAGTGATTGGGAAGATACTCTCGGCTTTGTCACCTGTACCTTGTTATTGATCTATGGCTAACAATCTTTGTAAGTTTGGTGGAAAACGTTTGATGTATAAGAATCTGTCTATAATTGTTTATGTTACCATTTTAACTAGTTTTGCTATCTTTTAAATTAGTTCAAGAAACTTTATCATCTCTCTAATAATTGCAATAATAGTTTTATCAACACCAGGACAAGTAAGAAAATGACAGATGAGGTTGCTTTTTTCCGCATGGGGTATTGAAATTCTAGTCACTACCTCTCCACTTCCCCTCTATGGTTAGGTAAGGAGAAGAAACGTTTAAATTCTAGTAAACAAATTATAAAATATATGAAAAGACGAATTTAGAGAAACCAAGTTGAAACACCTGTTTACTTTCCTTTCTCTACGAAACTTTACAAAGCTTATCGCAATCCATCGGCCGCATAATATGTGGGGGGAAAACTACGTAAATAATATATTTATAATGTACCTTAAAATACGTTGAAATGATCATACTAAAGTTCAAATATTATTTATAAAATTATTTTACTTAAAAATGTCAAAAAGATAAAATCACTTGTATTAATATTTATTAATTTGTAAAATTAAATACAATTTAGTTTGTGATATCAATGGCTTAACGTAAGCATAGATTGCATATTCATATGATTTATGGATTTATTGTATCTATGTTTCAATTTGGTAGTACTATTGTTTATTCATCATGTATTAGTATATGAGTTAGTAATAAACGATTTTTAATTGGTAATTTTTAGCCACTCAAGTGACTTATTTTGGGAAAAGAGAAGGAATTTTTTTCACTTATTTTTTGAATACGTCTTATTTTTCATAAGGAATTTTACTCATCTCTCTAGTTTCAAGTTCAAATTTGTATAACTATTTTTTTATTTATGTCTAATTATTGTAATACATATGAAATAAATAAGCATTTTCCTCGTATTATTGCACACCACGATGTGAGTGAAAACAATTATGTAAAAAAATATTTATTAAAAATTATAAAGTGTTAAGGAATAAGCTAGCAATTGTAGTTAGGTAGTTGGCAGTTAGTTTGTTAAGAAATCAACTGTTAGTGATTAGTTCAGTTAGGTAATTTTGTTATTCGGCTATTGAATCAGCTGACTTGCTAGCTGCTCTTCTATCAATGGCAAACACTCAGCTCTTATAAATGTTAAGAATAATTCAATAAAACAAGATCTTCTTTCTATTAGTCTATCTCTTATTCTTGCCGTTCTTGGTCAATCTCGACATGGTATCAGAGCCACGATTTTTCTTGTTGAATAGGTGAAAGTTTGTTCACGAGGTGGTTGATTCATCATGGCACCAAAAGTAGTTTCAGGAAAAGAAGGCAGTTAGAATCACTCCTCAAATGGTGGTAAGCAGATAAATTCACCATGTTCGGAGCCCAGTTCAGTTGCTTCTATTATTGGTTAGAAAGTTCAACAATTCCCTAAGCATTATATTGTCAAACTTGGTGAGAATAACTTTCTTTTATGGAGGCATCAAATCATGTTGATTCTTGAAGGGTACGGTGTGCAAGGTTTTGTTTTAGGAACCGTTAGTGTCCCATCTCAGTTTGTAGTGGATAAAGATGGGAAGTTAGTTGAGAATCCTGAGTATGTACTACATAAACAACAGGATAAGTTGCTAGCATCTTGGTTGTTGTCTACCGTGTGTGATGAAGTCTTGATTTATCTTACTAATGCTCATACTAGTTTTGATGTGTGGACAACTATAGAAAGGAAGTTTGCTACAAAGTCTATTATCAAGATTTCAAGTTTAAGGCATGTCTTGTATTCTCAAAAGAAAGGTTAGTTAACTGTTAATGAGTATCTGGCCAAGATCAAAGGGATGTGTGACACACTAACTGCAGCAAGTAGTCTGATTTTTTAGCAGGAGCAAGTTAGCATTATTCTTGCAGGGCTCTTCGTAGAATATGAATTTGTCTGGGAGGTGGCCTCAGCTACTTGTGTTTCCCTTGACCTTCTTGTTGAAATGCTTCTTGATTGTAAAGAAAGGCAGCTAGAGTTTGTGTCCAATGTACCTATGCAAGCTAATCTAGCTAGTCAGTAAAATAGTAAGGGTACAAATCAGTCCAAGAACTCTAGTTTGAATGGCTATACCAGGACCTATAATCAATGGCATAAGCAATAATTTAGAGGTGGTTTTCAGCAAGGTAGAGAGTTTCATTGGGGCAAAGGTCGTGGGGGATGATTTCCACACAATTGACCTCAATGCCAATTATGTGGTAAAATTGGCCACATTGTGCAAAAATGTTATTACAAATTTGATGAGAACTTTCCAGGTGTTTCTGATAAGAGCCAAATAATGTCTGTGAATTTTCATTAGTTTACTGATTAAAGACAGACAGCACATTCTGCACAAAGTTGTGGCATGCACTAATATTGTAGTAGAGCTCTTGGTCCATCGACCTAGTGGTGGCAATCTCCAAGCAGTTTTCCTCAAGCAAGACTTGGTCAACTAGGGTGTCATTTTGCAGCATCCTCGAACAACAATGCTGATTAGATATGGTATCCAGGTTCAGGAGCCACAAACCACATCACTAATGATGTTTCAAATCTCGATTATGCTACTGAGTACACAGGTACAAGCAAACTTTTGATGGGAAATGGTACTTTTGTTTCTATCTCAAATGTAGGATCTTCCTTTATTGTCATTGGTAATAGACTTTTATACCTTAAACATGTTCTTCATGTTCTAATTATAACGATACGTTTTTCATTAGTATTGAAAATGGTATAACGATACGTTTTTCATTAGTATTGAAAATGGTTGTCTCGAGACCTCGTTTTTGACGAGTGAGTCCATAAATATTAAATAATAATATTTACGATGTTAGTATAATATTTAATTCATGATTGGTCCCTTAATTTTTTTCAATTGGATAGGTAATTAAAGTACAATTAATTTTTTTCAATCGGATAGGTAATTAAGGTACAATGATTAAATTGTAACAATGGTAAAAGTTAACTGCTACAAATTTTTAATTAGACCATTTAGTATTGTTAATTGGTGGAGGATGATGTATAATTCCACTAAATTTATGTTAATTAAGTTTAGTATTAATTTAATTAAGGTTTAGTTTAATTAATTAAGGCTTATTAATTTTAAATTAGGTACAAAAGGAAAAATTAAAAGAAAATGAAAACCATTCACAAAAAAAATGAAAATGAAAACCATTTTCTCATCATCTTCTTCTCCACAGTTTAAAAGGGAAGGAAATAGGGTTTTATAACATTCAACCTTTCAGCCAATAGTTTGGTAAGTATACAAGTCATTTCTTTTATAATTTATATGTTTTTGAGGTTCCGAGAGCTTGATTTAGCTAGTCTGTGCACCAATTTGCAAAACTGTTAGACAATTTTGTCAATAGGGTGTGCCAATTCATGCACAAGCCTCTTGATCAACATTTCAAGGCTGCCAAACGTATTCTAAGGTACTTGTAGGCCACCTTAGACTATGGCATATTTCTTACTACAGCCTCTCAACTGTCTCTTGTAGGCTACTCAGATGCTAATTGGGGCACTGATCCAGATGATAAGCGCTCAACATCAGGCTTTGTATTTTCCTAGAAGGCAATCTTGTTTCTTGGGGGCTCAAAGAAATAATAATTGGTGTCCCGGTCCACTACAGAAGTAGAATACAAGAGTCTAGCACTTACCACTGCTGAAATCATCTAGCTAGAATCTTTGTTAGTTGAATTACATGTTCAGGCTGTAAGCAAGGCAACTACATGGTGTGATAACTTAGGTGCTATTGCAGTATTAGGCGTTCCAGTTCTTCATTATAAGTTTAAGCATGTGGAACTTGATTTATTTTTCGTTTGAGAGAATGTACCAACTGGCAAATTGGTCATTGGAGAATGTACCAGCTAGGAAATTGGTCATTGGCCATGTCCCAACTCAGGACTAGGTGGAAGATATGCTCACAAAACATCTCTCAGCTGGATGTTTTACCATGTTCAAGACACAACTCAAAATTCTCAACAGAAATGAGCATCTCTAGAGCAGCAAATGATGGGTGAACGTTAAGAAATAAGCTAGCAGTTGCAGTTAGGTAGTTGGTAGTTAGTTTGTTAAGAAGTAAGTTGTTAGTTCAATTAGGTAACTCTGTTATTTAGCTATTGAATCGGCTGACTTGCTAGCTGCTCTTGTATAAATGGAAAACACTCAGTTCTTATGGATGTTAAAAATCATTCAATAAAACAAGATCTTTTTGTTTCTGGTAGTGTATCTCTTCTTGTTGTTGTTCTTGGTCAATCTTGACATAAAGAATCAATGGTAAAATTGAATGTTTAAAACCATGTTTCCTTGGTTTAAGTCCAATCATATGTGGACTTTTTTAATTTATATAAAAAAATAAAAAGATAATAATACCCTAATAATAATATAATTTACCTTTTAAAAAAAAAGACTTTTTAGTCCGTTTTTAATTGAGCTGGTTGACTGATTAATTTGTTTAGTTAAAGAATTTAGGGTAAACCACAACATTAGTCACTCAATTATGGGTAATTTTTTGTTTTGGTCACTTAATTAAAAAAAGTTACAATTCAATTACTAGTGTTTTCAAAATTATTTTTCTGTCACTTGACTGTTAAGTGGCTAACGATGATAGTTTTTTAGTTGGTATAATAATAATTTTAGTTTTCACATTTTATTCTTTTTGTCAATTTGACTTTGATTCTATATAAATTTATATAAAAAAAAACAAAATTGTTCAATAAAAAATAGAAAATTAAATATAAAAATTCTAAAAATATCAAAATCTCAAAAGTGTTGTTGCTTAAGAATTAATATGTCGGAGAATAAGAAAATGATGAATTGGGTGATGTAGAATAAGCCTTAAATTCTAGAATTAATGATATCCCGGATACTTGTGAAATCGACTCTAATACTATTTTTTAGCAAAAAATATAAAATATATTACAAAAATTTGTTTTTCGATCTCAATTCAAAATTTCAATTCATTTAAATCATTTTCAAAATCCAAATAGTAAAAACAAACTATATTCCGCTTTTTTTTTTTATATTCTTATAATGAAAAAGCTTTGTAAAAAAATAAAAGAGGTAAAAAAAACCATTAATTTTACTTAATGTTTCTATTTTTTCATTTTTTTAAAGAATGGGTATTGAATATTTTTATAATATAGTTTTATGTTTTTTTAAAGAATAGGTATTGAATATTTCTATAGAGATAATACAAAGAGAGAGATTTCGAAGGGTTCAAAAATAATTTTCCCTCACTTTATTATTTTATGAATTATTTTATGTTTTTTTAAAGAATAGGTATTGAATATTTCTATACAGATAATACAAAGAGAGAAATTTCGAAGGGTTCAAAAATAATTTTCAAATATTATATTTTTTTATAAAATCAATATCAAATTAGCAAAAAAATAAAAAATTAAGGACTAAAATTATTTTTATTCCAATTAAAAAAGTGTCTTCGTTAGCCATTTAATAATGAAGCGACTAAAAATACAATCTCAAAAATATTAATAACTAAATTATAATTTTTTATTTTTTTTTTACGTATAGTCGAGGTAATATAGTTGGTATAAATGAAAGAATTTAGAAGTAATATTTTGGGTTGGGTGGGATTTGGGTATATACATCGATTGGACACTACTGATCTGGATGTGTATGGGTTTGGATCTGAGCCAGACCCATGAGGGGGCTATTTTGGTAATTGAGGAAAGAGAGGCACTATAAATACAGCATAAACCCTAGTTCATTTGAAATCTTATATATATATTATCTCCGTCTGGTGCCGCTGCAAGCCTATTTCGCAAACAGCAAACGGAGCAGACAGTCAGATAAACAGAGAAAATGGAGGCAGCCAGAACTGTTAAGGACGTTTCCCCTCATGACTTCGTCAAGGCTTACGCCGCCCATCTCAAGCGTTCCGGCAAGGTGCTCTGCTTTTCTCGCTTTCTTCATTTTATTTCTTAGGGATATAATATTTTCATGTATAACGCTCTACCTGCAAATTTGGATATCTTTGATTGTTTTCTTACTTAAAAAGGATTATTTTTCCTTAATCTGACTTTTTATTTTTTTTTTAAAAATAGATCGAGCTTCCTTCATGGACTGATATTGTGAAGACTGGTAAACTCAAGGAACTTCCTCCCTACGATCCAGATTGGTACTATATCAGAGCTGGTATGTGTTTTATAGCTTTATCAGGCCAACACTGATACGGCATTGTATGCATATTTATGCTCTAATCATCTCTCTCTCTTGTTTTTGTAGCTTCCATGGCAAGGAAGATATACTTGAGGGGAGGTCTTGGTGTTGGTGCCTTTAGGAGGATTTATGGAGGGGCTAAGAGAAATGGAAGTCGCCCACGCCATTTCTGCAAGAGTAGTGGATCTGTTGCCCGTCACATTCTTCAGCAATTGCAGAATGTGAACATCATTGATATTGATCCTAAAGGGTGAGTTTTCTCTGCTACCATTGTTTTTTTTTTTTTTTGCAATAATATGATTGCTACTGGAATTATTCGTTTTTTGGTATTATTATAGCTTCACCCCTAACAACGAATGTAAACGAGAAAACAATTCATGATTGTATCATTCCTTGTTCAGAAAGTTAGATAGACAATTCTTCTCTAACCTATTGTTTCAAAAAATTACTTATAGTATGTGTTTTTTTGAAGCATGTAGGTGTATACTTGAAATCCCCGTAATAATCTAAGCCAATGTTACTCTTAAATACTTTATTTGTCTACATTTGCTCAATATTTGTGACATATGCAGACTGGGTAGAGAGATGTATTGTTTGAATATATTTTACTTAAAAATGTTGCAAATATCCATGTCGGATTCACTCGAGTACGAGTAGCATAGTTATGTGGTTTTTGACAATGGATTGTGAAATGTAGAATGTTGAAGCATATATCTTCTTTTCTAAAACAAGAAACAAATACACTGATTGAAATTCATCTGAAGGTAACGTTTAACATGTACATAAGCACTCATCTGTTTAAGAAACTTTATATTAATTTCTTAGGATTAAAACAAGAAATTGTCATAATGATTTGGAAGTTAGATTTCAAAATGTTATAATGATATAAAGGGGTTTCATTATAAAGTTTCAGAAACTATGTAAACAGAACAGTTGTTTGGCATGTATCATATTGTGATAGCAAGTTCTGTTATCTATTAAGATAAACTAATCTTTATGTGGTGTATCAGTGGAAGGAGAATCACATCAAACGGTCAGCGTGATCTGGACCAAGTAGCTGGAAGGATTGCGGTTGCCATCTGAGAAATTTAAAGAGAGCTGTTGTCGAAGGCTGTGTTAATCAATTTTCGTGTTGGTATATCCGCTATGTGGGAATTTTTTTTTTAGATTTTAATTTTAGAAACCAATGTGGTTGGTGTTTAACTATGACCATGAATTTTGAATTCTAATGGAAAGATTATATGGTGAAGTTGGCCTTCTGCATGTTTACTGTCTTCATTCTCAGTGGATTGTCCAGCACTGAACACTTAGTTCTGATTCAGTTTTGTGTTTTAAAGTAATCTAGGTCGTTTAATTAGTAAGAATTTAGCTTTTTCGACAAATATTGGTTGTTTTATTTGGTAATAGTAAATGTCGGAATTAGTGTGAAGTGATGAGTTGAAATGTTCTTTAAATCCTAAGTTCATGCTTTTGTTCCTTCTATTTTCTTCAGGGAATGGTAAGTGCCAAATGGTCAAATGCAGTTCAAGAAATATTGGAGTGCAAAAATGAGTAGTGTTTTCCTTGAAGAAATGCCTTAGAAACCATCACTATGAAAGTTTACTAGCCGAAAATCCAGAGTTTAATCTTTTATTACTGCAAAAATTATTTTTGGGAAAAGGTAACAAGATTCGGCTTTGAGATAAATAAAAATGGTCAAATTTTGTGAGTTGTGGATATAAATATTTTATTTTTAATCCTTGTGTTTTTAGAATTTGAAAATTTTAGTCTTAGGCAAATAATAAGTATTAAATTTATTAAGTTTTGTTATTTTTAAAATTTGATGTGTCAATCATATTATTGAATGTGAAATGTTATGTTAATTTGTTATTTTTTATATTATTTATAAATAAAAATCAATTAATAAATTTAAGGATTTATGTTTTTCATCCTTACAACCCTTATCTTAGTTGGTCCCTTTATTATATTAATTATATCAAATTAATTTCTATATTATTAAAATGAATTAAAAAATTTAGTAAAAAGTAATTTTTAATAGAGTTAATATTTATTGTTTAGTAAAATCATTCATTGTGTAGTAAAATTTGTATTTTGAAAGAATGAAATTTTTTATCTACATTTAAAATGCAAAAAGAAAAAAAAATTTCATGTCATATTTTAAACAACAAATATTAACTTTGAAGGGTTTGGTAGATTGATCACTAATAATGTCATTGTTGCTTTTGAATTATTGCATTCCTTCAAAAAGAAACGTTGGGGCATTCGAGGTAATTTCATTGTGATATTATATGATTAAGGCTTATGATAGAGTGGAGTGGCATTTAGTGCAGGTAGTTATGATCAGGTTGGGTTTCAAAGAGCATTGGGTTGAGTTGATTATGCAATATGTTCGGATTGTCAGATATTCGGTTGTTGTGAATGGTGAGGCTAGAGGATCCATTATCCCTTATTGTGGCCTTCGTCGGGGAGACCTTCTAAGTCCCTTATTGTTTTTATTCTGTAGTGAGGGCTTTTTGGCTTTGTTAAGGATGGCATGGCTTCTACCTGGGCGCAAATAACGTAGTGGCCATCTTGTGGGAATATGAGCGGTGTTCCAGGTAGCAAGTCAATTTTGGCAAATCCCTTATTTATTTTAATTCAAACGTTGACCATGGTATACGTGTTAGTGTTGAGGGAGTGTTAGGTGTTCGCAGTACTATGGATCTTGGGAATTATTTGGGGTTGCCTGTGGTTGTTGGGAATAACAAAGAGTATGCATTTCGGGCTATTAAAGATCTTTTTCTTGGCAAAATTGGAAGTTGGTATATTCGGTGCCTCTTGTAAGGTGGTAAGGTTGTATTCATTAAATCAATCCTACAAGCTATTTCGCTATATTCGATGTCTTGTTTTTTACTTCCCAGTTCTTTTTGCAAAGATTTGGAGGCGTTAATGTGTCGGTATTAGTAGGGAAAGTTAGTTTCAAGGAAGGGGATTCATTAGTGTTCTTGGGAGGGCTTGTGTGCTTTGAAAGAGGTCAACGGGCTCGAGTTTCGAAATTTCTCAAAGTTTAATATTGCGTTATTGGCTAAGCAAGGTTGACGCTTGTTGACTAATCTGGATTCTTTAATGTCGCGTGTGCTTAAAGCTAAATACTTTCCTAGGTGCAGTTTTATGGAAGCAAGGTTAGGGCAACAACCTTCATTTGTTTGGCATAGTACCTAGGCTGCTAAAGGTCCCCTCCAAATGGGAAGTGGTTGGCAGATGGAGAATGGGTGCTCCATCTCGGTATGGGATGATGCTTGGCTTCCTGGTCCATAGCCCTGTAAGATCAATATTGATCGTGTTAGTGGAATTGACAGAGTTGTAGATTTGATTGATGTGGATAGGAACGAGTGGCAGAGTGAGTAAATACAAACTTTATTTTTTGAACCACTTGGGCGGTTCATACTGTGTTTCCTGTAGGGTGGGCATGATTTATTGGATCGTTGGAGCTGGTTCTTGGAGGATAATTGTGAATACTTAGTCTGGAGTGGCTACAGGCTGCTATTGTGAGGCTTAACGGGGATAGATAATGATTGTTACATTAATATTACACAACATACACGCCTATTTTATAAACATCTATGGGTGGCCCAGGTGCCCGAGAAAACGAAAATTACATGTTGGCGTTAATTTTACCTACAAAGGTTAACTTGTATCAGCACAGACTTGGGTCGAATCGTATGTGTCCTCGCTGTGGTTGTGGCCCGGAGACCATCCTCCATGTCTGTCGGAATTGCCCTAGAATCCTGCACATTTGGCACAATTTGGGCATTAGTTGGGATCTTATTCCAGCGGCTGATGATACATCCATTAACTGGGTTGGACAGTTATTTGCTCAGGGCACTCGCCATGTACAACTCTTTATTCTCACCATATGGACTGTCTGGACCTCTCGAAATAAAATCGTTCATGAGGGAATTTATCAATCGGTTTAGACGCTACTTATATTTGTTTTGGGGTATCTATGCGAATTATACTTTCTTCTGTCGAATAGGGGTGGGGTTTCGACTGTGGAGCCCATACTTTAGAAGCCTCCTGTTGGTTCGTAGGTTCGTGTCAATTTTGATGCGGGGTTCTTTGCGAATCTACAAGTTACCAGCACCGGGTTGTCGTTCGGGATTCTGCTGGGTTGATTTTGGGCTCAGTTTGTTTCTGGTAGGACAATGTCTCCTGTCTGCTGACATCGGAGGCCCTTGTTTGCGTTTAGGCTATTTGTTTTGCTCAAGATTTAGGGTTTCAAAAAGTTAAACTGGAGGGTGATTCAACGGTGCTTATTCCAAGCTCAATGCTGCTGTTATTGACAAATCAACGATAAGTTCCATTATCTGGGATATGAAATGTAACACTCCAAATCTGGCCTAGACGTTATGGCTGAATCTGGCGATGTCACATGGAATGGGATTTGAAAGCGAATTTATCAAGTTAAAACCGTTTCCGTTTATTATTTTCTATTAATCTCTCGTTGATTTCAAAATCATTTCCTCGCTAATTTAGTTAGTTTAAAAATATATTCTATGGCAGGAGCTTTTAAAATCGTGATATTTAAAGAAAACCGTTCATGTTTAGAAAAACGTTGTTTTAAATTAAACCGAGTTTTTGTTGAGTTTTACAGTTTAAAAGTCCATGGAAACACTTAAAAACCAAAGTAAAGGTAAATAGTCCAAAAGTCCCAAATTACATCAAAAACCCCAGAAAAATAAGAAATAAAAGTCATAAATGGAATTTATGAAGTTCAATAGACATGTGGTCACCATTGAGTCCTCTGCCGCACCGATCTGTTTAAGTCTGGGGATTACCTGTACAGATAAAACAGAAAGGGGTGAGTTTACGTAAATTCAGTTTGTAATCCCCACAGATGGCACGTAAATAGTTACACAACAGTTATCAGCCAAATGTAGTTTGGGGCCTAAGCCCATTACAGTTTCAGATACAGTTTAGGCCTTAGCCCATTCAGATACAATTTGCATACAATAACAGAAATCAGTATCCTACCTACCAGCCTCTACACTCTATCTCCGACCATCCCTACACACCATGTGGGGTTTAAAACACCTACCCAGCCCTACACATCAGCCGTACCAAATGCGGCACATATCAGTAATATTGCAGCTGAGCTACCAGATAATAGGCATGAAAGCCTTTCAGTACACTTCCTCCAATAACCAATCATCTCACCCTAATGTAGATGCAACTAAACATGCTCAATGCAGACATGCAGAATTACAACCTACATGCCACAATTCAGTTATCAGTCATATATACAGATCAGTAAACATGCATAAATTTAACATGCTCAATACATACAATATAACCAGATCACACGATTTAGGGTCTAAGTAGCGCTCACCGACCCTACAGTAGGTTCACAGTAGAATTGGGCAACCCGTGCAACCTTAGGAAACATTTTAGCTAAGTGGGCTCACACGCCCATGTGGTTTGCTGTGTAGGCCACCACGCCCAGATTGGCCTTGCAGTGTGGATCACACGGCCTGGCCCAGATATCACACGCCCGTGTGATGTGTCTGTGTGGGCCCACACGCCCAGTTTAGTTTAGCCCGTATGGCCAACACGGCCACACCCCGGCAATCACATGGCTGTGTCTTGCGCACGGTCTGGCCTTCGTCAATCACACGGCCGTGTGGCGTCGATAGTGGCCATTTTTGGCTTTTGCCGAAAGCTCGATTTCTGCCTTTTCGGGTACACACCTAGTTCGTTTAGACACTACAGCAACCCCGAGCCTTCCGAAACCTAAAAACAGTAACCCAAATACCGATTTCAGGAAATTGACTAACGATTTGCCAACAAAAATCCAACCACGAAGCAGACTTACCACCACGATAATCCACCACCTTCTCCAATCAGTTCGCTGAAGCGAAACCACCCCTGTCACAGCCTTCTTTTACGCTAACCACAAAACATCAACAACCCAACGCTAAAGAATTATAACAACATTCCATCAAATGTTTTAAAAACCCAAAACTTACATGAATCATAATCAACACCACTTACCAGGAAAGGAGTATCGAGAAACCGCAACAAGACTAATTGCACAACGAGGAAGAGTAACAGAATTGGAAAAAGAAGAAAAGGAAAACACCAAGAGTTTCTTTTCTGGAAGAGAGAGAAGAATTTTCCAACAAAACAGAATAAACTCAAATGATTTGATAACATCCTAACTCCCCACTAACCCTTCTATCTCAACCACCTCAGAAACCCAACTCCACTGAAACACTTGCACAGAACCGAACCAAAAATAAATACCCTCGCTTGCGCAGGGATTCAAACACAAGACCTTCAGCAACCTAACACTCAACTTAACCATCAGACCAGTAGGTCCATTCTGATAAGATTTTACAAATAATTTAATATAAGCCCACTAAACAAGAATAAAGCTTAAGTCAAAAAAATACCAAAATTTGCCAAATGCAAGGCTTGAACTTGGGACCTCCCACACACACCCAGAACACATAACCACTGAAGCAGATACACATTTGTGTCACATTTTAACAGAAACAAAAGTAAGAATTTTGGGGCATTACAACTCTATCCTCTAAAAGAAAATTTCCACCTCGAAATTTACTTGATCAGAATAGATGAAGATACTACTGATGCATCGCATCCTTAGGCTCCCACATGGCCTCCTCAGTATTATGATTCCACCACAGCACCTTCACTAAAGGAATATACTTTTTTCGAAAAACCTTTACATTGTGATCTAGAATCTGAACTGACTCCTACTCGAAGGTCAAATCTGGCCTAACCTCAATTTCCTCAACATGGATAATATGAGTAGGATCAGAGTGATACCTCCTCAACATCGAGACGTGAAAGACATAATGGATGCGGTCCAACTCTGAAGGTAGCTCTAGCTGATAAGCGACTGGTCCCACTTGCTTCAAAATTTGGTAAGGCCCAATAAACTTAGAGCTCAACTTGCCATTGGTCCGGGGATGAAACACAGTACTAAAGTCAAATCTCAAACCCAAAGCCTCATGTAACTTTTTCCAGAATCAAGACATGAAGCGAGGATATCTGTTAGAAATAATCACGCTGGAACCCTATGCAGTCTCATTATCTCAGAAATGTAGAGCTTCGCCAATTTCTAAAGAGAATAGTCGGTCCTAACCGAGATGAAGTGCCCAGACTTGGTCAATTGATTTATGATGACCCAAACAGAATCCTTCTTAGTGGGTGTTAGAGACAACCCACTAACGAAATCCATCATTACTTGCTCCTACTTTCATAACGGAATCTTAACTGGCTGTAGCAAACCCGAAGGTAACTGATGTTCAGCCTTAACCTGCTGCCATGTCAGACATCGTGGCAAAAAATTAGTAACCTCCTATTTTACTCTCGGTCACTAGTACAGTTCCCGAAAATCTCGGTACATCTTATTCCCACTGAGATGCATAGCCTAATGGCTACTATGCGCCTTTTTAGAATAGACTGCCTCAGATTAGTATCAGTTGGCACACAAATTCGACCACGGAAATAGAGTACCCCATCATTATTCAGCCTAAAATTTGTAGTGCTGCCACTCTCAACCTGACGGAACCGAAGACCTAACGATTCATCCTCTAACTGCCTAACTCGAATCTGTTCTATCTAAGTTGGTTTAACCTGCAGCTCAGCCAATAAACTTCCTTCGTCGAACAAACTAAGTCGAGCGAACATCACTTTCAGATCAGTCATCGCCCTACGGCTCAATGCATCGGCCACCATATTGGCCTTGCCAGGATGGTACTCAATAATAAAGTCATAGTCCTTAAGCAGCTCAATCTATCTACGCTGCCTAAGATTCAATTCCTTCTGATTCGGAGGTACTTGAGGCTTTTGTGATCAGTGTAAATAATACATCTCTCACCGTATAGATAGTGCATCCAGGTTTTCAAAACAAATACTATGGCGGCCAATTCCAAATCATGGCTAGGATAGTTTGCCTTATGCGTCTTGAGCTGACAAGACGCATATGCTACCACCTTACCATCTTGCATCAGAACACAACCCAAGCCCATATGTGACGCATCATTGTACACTACAAACTCCTTGCTGGATTCAAGTTGTATTAGAACAGGAACCTGAGTCAGAATAGTCTTGAGCTTCTCGAATCTCCCTTGCTATACATCAGTCTAAACAAACAAAACATCCTTACGTAGTAGCTTAGCTAAGGGCGCTGCAATAAGTGAGAAGCCTTCCACAAACCGCCGATAATAACCCGTTAGACCCAGAAGACTGCGGTTCTCAGACACGTTCTTAGGTTGTTTCCAATCTAGTACAACCTCAATCTTCTTAGGATCGACTCGGATCCCCTTAGCAGACACTACGTGCCCTAGAAAAGTTACTTCGCGCAGCCAGAATTCACAGTTGCTGAATTTAGCATACAATTGATTCTCATACAGAATCTAAAGCATAACTCTAAGATGCTCATCATGCTCATATTCAGTCTTAGAGTCTGCCAAAATGTCATCGATGAAAACCACGACGAACTGGTCAAGATAGGGCTAAAACACTCGATTCATCAGATCCATGAATGCGACCGGTGCATTCGTCAACCCAAAAGGCATAGCTAGGAACTCGTAATGCCTATAACGAGTCCTAAAAGCAGTCTTATGAATGTCCACATCCTTAACCCTCAACTGATGATACCCTGATCGGAGATCAATCTTAGAGAATATAGAAGCCCCTCAGAACTGATCAAATAAGTCGTCGATCCTAGGAAGTTGATACTTGTTCTTAGTGGTCAGCTTGTTCAACTGCCGATAGTCAATGCACATCCTCATGGTCCTATAATTCTTCTTAACAAATAAAACCAGTGCTCCCTACAGAGACACACTAGGACAAATAGAACCATGGTCCAAAAGTTCCTATAGTTAAACCTTAAGCTCTGTAAGCTCATTCGATGCCATTCGATAGGGGGCGATCCCAAATTCTACTTCCCGATTACGAGGTAAACCTGGTAGCTTCTCAGGAAAGATGTCTGAAAAATTCCTTACAGTGCTGATGTCCTTTACCATAGAGACCCCAGAAACAGAAACACTAATATAGGACAAAAACGCCTCACATCCCTTACGAACTAGTTTCTCAGCCACCAGTTCAGAGATCACATTAGCCAAATAATTTCGAAGTTCTCCAATCATGACTACCTCATTATCCCTCTTAATTCTGGAGACGACCCTCTTAGTCGCACAGTCCAGACTGACACGGGGCTTGACCAACCAGTCTATACCCAGAATCAGGTCGAACTCCCCAAACAAAAGCTCCATCAGATTAGCTAGAAATACCGACCCTTAATCCTTTAGTGGAACATCTCTATACAGTTTGCTAACTCGAACCGATTGCCCCAGTGAACTCAGTACAGTCACCTCACTAGAAGTACTTTCAACCAAAATTCTCAAGTTTTCAGACACAGTACTAGCTACATAGGAATGTATGGAACCTATGTCTGTCAAAGCAAAGTAAGGTACTTCACAAATAAAGAATGTACCGGTAATGACGTCTGGAGCATCTCTGTCCTCTGGGCGATGAGCAGCATAAACAAGAACAGGTTGCTTCGTCTCAGTCTGTCCAGCACCTCTGCCTGGTGCTCTCTGACCACGAGATATACCGTTACCACCTTTAGCCTGACCATAGCTCCTCAGTGGCTGCTGAACTACTCTCTGTGGCTGTGTAGTACCAAAACTTGGAGCTTGCACCTGATCAGCCCTCAGCGGACACTCTCGAATGTGGTGCTCTAACGACTCACACATCAGACATGCCCCAGTCCTCCTCCAAAACTCGTCTTGATAACGTCTACCACAGCCTCCACACAGCTGCAATCTAGTAGGAGCAACAGAGAGCCCAGCTCTAATCTGCCATCAGTCCTGGCCTTTTTCTTAGGTATCTGTACCAAACTCAAGCGCTCTGAATCCCTCATGTTCTTACCCGTCTCACAATCTCTATTTTGGCATTCAACACGCTTAACCTCCTCGGCGATCTTTACCTTTTCTACCAGAACAAAAAACTCTCGCTCCCTCTGTAGAGCTATCAGTACCCTCAGATTATCCTTAAAGTTGTCCTCAAAATGGACACATCTCTCATACCCATCTGCCATCATGCTTCGAGCATAGCGGCTCAGCCTCAAGAATTCGGCTTCATACTCGGCCACATATCGGTCTCCCTGAGTGAGATTTAGGAACTCACGCCTACGAGCATCAATGTAACTAGTTCCCACATCTTACTCTGAAACTAAGTCTTAAAGAACTCCCAAGTCAGACGGTCAGGCTGAGTACCCTTCTTAACAGTCAGCCACCACTGATAAGCCTCATCGCGAAGCAATGAGACCTTACCCTTCAATTTCTGCTCAGGGGTGCAGTCTAAATTGTCCAAAATCCTCTCTGTGGCCTCAAACCAATACTCAGCCACATTAGGAGCGACTCATGTGACACCCCTAAAAAGTTCAGCTTTATTGGACCAGAGTCGTTCCATAACCGACCCTCAGCCCCCAGAACTAGTGTTGGGCCCAACGACCCTCTCCAATATCCTCAGCATGGCTTAGGAAAGTGCGTCATCCGCACCCGATCAACTCTGAGACCCAGTTTTAGTAGTAGGTGACACAGGTGTCTCACTCGTATCCAGATTTGGCATGCTGCCTAGAGAAGAGGACTCAGCTCAAGCCTCCTACGGCCTTTACCTCGGTCTCGAGTATCATGTCCACAGATACCTCGTACACTCATGTTATTCAAATTTATCTGTATTACTAATTTTATGAATCAGTTATAGTTTCAGTGTTTACTAACAGATATTTTATGTAAAGCAGTATCATAATTTCGAAGTTTGTTTTTCACAAGCATAATATTTATTAGTTTCAGTTTCACTACAATTTCAGTATACACTAACCAGAGTGTTTCCAGAACAGACTATCTACAATATTATAATAGTTTATCAGAATACTTACAAGATTGACGCTGGAGACTCGGTGTACCACATTCTCAGTTAAATCATTTCAAATCATTTAAAAATCAATTCTTTAAAAAGGACAAGGTTTAAAACCCAAAATCTACGGTCGATTTTTACAGCCTAGCTTTGATACCACTAAATGTAACACCCTAAACTCGGCCTAGACGTTATAACCGAATCTGATGATGTCACATAGAATGGGATTTAAAAGTGAATTTATTAAGTTAAAACCGTTTCCGTTTATTATCTTTTATTAACCTCTCGTTGATTTCAAAATTATTTCCTCGCTAATTTGGTTCGTTTAAAAACATATTCTATGTCGAAAGTTTTTAAAACCGTGATATTTAAAGAAAACCATTCGCGTTTAGAAAAACATTGTTTTAAATTAAACCGAGTTTTTATTGAGTTTTGCAGTTTAAAAGTCCATGGAAACAGTTAAAAACCAAAGTAAAGGTAAACAGTCAAAAAGTCTCAAATTACATATAAAAACCCTAGAAAAATAGGAACTAAAAGTCATAAATAGAATTTACGTAGTTCAATAGACATGTGGTCACCATTGAGTCTTCCCCCGCACCGATCCGTCTAAGTTTGGGGATTACCTGTACAGATAAAACAGAAAGGGGTAAGTTTACATAAACTCAGTGTATAATCCCTACAGATGGCATGCAAACAGTCACACAATAGTTATCAGTCAAATGCAGTTTAGGGCCTAAGCCCATTACAGTTTCAGATATAGTTTAGGCCTTAGCCCATTTAGATACAGTTTGCATACAGTAACAAAAATCAATATCCTACCCACCAGCCTCTACACACCATCTCCGACCATCCCTACACACCATGTGGAGTTTAAAACACCCACCCAGCCCTGCACACTAGGTCGTACTAAATACGGCATATATCAGTAATATTGCAGTTGAGCAGCTAGATAATAGGCATGAAAGCCTTTCAGTACACTTCCTCCAATAATCAATTATCCCACCCCAATGTAGATGCAACTAAATATGCTCAATGCAGACATACAGAATTATAAGCTACATGCCACAATTCAGTTATCAGTCATACATACATATCAGTAAACATATATAAATTTAACATGCTCAATACATACAGTATAATCAGATTACACGATTTAGGGTCTAAGTAGCGCTTACCGACCTTACAGTAGGTTTATAGTTGACTTGGGTGACCCGTGCAACCTTAGGAAACATTTTAGCTAAATGGACCCATACGCTAATGTGGTTTGCCCGTATGGGCCCACACGTCCAGATGGGCCTTGCCCGTGTGGATCACACAGTCTGGCCTAGATGTCACACGTCCGTGTGGCGTGTTCGTGTGGTCCCACACGTCTAGTTCAGTTTAGCCTGTGTGGCCCACACGGCCACACCCCGACCATTACACTGTCGTGTCTTATGCACGGCCTGATCTTCGTCAATCACACGACCATGGTCCCACACGCCCAGTTCAGTTTAGCTCGATTTTTGCATTTTTGAGTACACACCTAGTTCGTTTAGTCGCTACAACAACCCCAAGCCTTTCGAAACCTAAAAATAGCAACCCAAATACCAATTTCAGGAAATTGACTAATGATTTGCCAACAAAAATCCAACCACGAAGCTGACTTACGACCACGATAATCCACCACCTTCGTCGATCAGTTCGTTGGAGCGAAACCACCCCTGCCACAGCCTTATTTTACGCTAACCAAAAAACATCAACAATCCAACGTTAAAGAATTATAACAACATTCCCCCAAATGTTTTAAAAACCCAAAACTTACACGAATCATAATCAACACCACTTACCAGAAAAGGAGTATCGAGAAATCGCGACACGATGAATTGCGTAACGAGTAACAGTAACAGAATCGAAAAAAGAAAAAAAAGGAAAATGTCAGGGGAAAACATCAGGAGTTTCTTTTCTGGAAGAGAGAGAAGAATTTTCCAGCAAAATAGAATAAACTCAAATGATTTGATAACATCCTAACTCTCCACTAACCGCTTTATCTTAACCACTTCAGAAACCTAACTCCACTGAAACACTTGCGCAGAACCGAACCAAAAATAAATACCCACGCTTGCGCAGGGATTTGAACACAAGACCTTCAGCAACCTAACTCTGAACTTAACCACCAGACCAGCATGCCCATTCTGATTAGATTCTACAAATAATTTAATATAAGTTGTAACAGCTCGATTTTGACCCTAACCGAAATAGTGGTTTTAGGAAAGACAAATCCGAGTCCGAAAAATATTTTAATATTATTTTTTGTGTTAATTATGTGTGAATTTACATGTGTGAAAGTTTCGTGAATTAATTTTATTTTTTGTGTGCTTAATTTGAAAAAAAAGGGCTTAATTGCGTAAAATGAAAATTTGATGATTAAATATGAAAGTGCCTAATTGTTGTTGTTTTTATAATATGGAGGTTTTATGTTGAAATTTAGTCAATAATAAAAGGTAGTGGACGGCATAATGATTAATATATGGTTTTTATATATTAATTATAAAAGTTAAAAAAATAATAACATAATATAATGTTATAATAAAACAAACATTAAAAAAAAGAAAGCCATTATCATCTTTTTTTTTACCTTATGACAGAAACAAGAGAAAAGAAAAAGAAAGAAACTCAACCTTAGGGTTTGGCTTCTATTCATCTTGATTAAGGTTAGTGTTTGTTTCGGTTTTTGATAATTTTTACGTTTTTGTAATCGTTGCTTCGAGTACTACAAGACCCATGCTTGAATTTTTAAAATTGATGATGATTTTGAGTTTTGCCATTGATGATAGCTTATGATTTTTGTTGTTTGATGATGAAATATTAAAGATATGTGAAAGATTAACATGTTTTGTCTTTGAATTTTTGATGAATTTCAGTAATTTGGACTAAATTGTGAAAATAAATTTTTGAGGGGCTAAAATGTGAAATTAATGAAATGTATAGACTTGTAAGGGCATGGGTGATATTCGGCCTAGCTATGGTGATGTGAAATTTTGTTTATTTTGTGTTTTATGTGATAGGGGCTAAATTGTAAAAAGTGTAAAATGTTAGGGGTAAAATGGTAATTTACCTATTTATGTATTTTTGGATTAAATTGAATGAATGTGTTTTTAAATTAGTTAAATTTGAATTTATTTAGATCAAGAACGGAAGAAAACGGAATTTGATCGGGGGAAATCGAAAGTAGACGAATAGTCGATTAAACCGTTCGACAACATTCGAGGTAAGTCTATAAGCATATAAATGTCGTTAAACTTGATAATATGTATATGTTACATGATGAATGGAATTTTTGTGAATATATTTGTGTATGGCCGAATGTGTACTGAGCAAATGAGCTATAGTTCGAGTTCGATCCGATCGAGATTCAATGTTCGAAAGCCCCGTATGAACCCTAGGAATAGTTAGGATACATATGTCATGACATAGGATCTCCAATATGTGTTTTCGTGTAAGACCACGTCTGGGACGTTGGCATCGATTTGTGTTTACGTGTAAGACCATGTTTGGGATATTAGCATCGTATTTGATTCGTGTAAGACCCTGTCTAGGACAGTGGCATCGATATGTGATTACATGTAAGGCCACGTCTGGGACGTTGGCATTGTACGAGCTTCCGACTATCCGCGTATCCTTTTTAATTCCGAATGGTTCATCGGGCAACGATATGTGTGATCGAATGTGTAAATTGAGCTAAAATGATCAGGTATGAATGAGTTTATTTCCTACTTGAAATAAGGTAAGTAAGCTACTTGATATTTATTGTAAGTCTGTATGAAGTAAAGGAAGAACGTATCTGAACATGGTAAATGTATTCGGCTTAGTGAATAAATGATATGAAAATTGTGAAATTGATTCTTAAATATGTGTATATATGACCATGTATATTCGGCCACATAAGTAATATATTTACATGATGTTATATTATGATTATTGAGTTTGTGCATATGGGTGTATGTATATTTGGTTATATAATGACATTTTGGTTTTGAAAGTTGAATGATAATTTGTTATTTTAAAATATGAGCATTCGGTTAAAGTAGCATTTGTGTACGAAAATGTATTATTTATGTAATTTGTAAGTTTGAGACTAATTGTGGTAATGTTAATATAACTTGGTTTAGTTTAAATGAGTTGATTATATCATTAAATTGTTTATTTGCTTATGACTTACTAAGCTTAAATAGCTTACTCTGTGTGTGTTCCTGTATACCTCTGTTTTATAGATTTTGGAATCAAATTACGAGCTCGGAGATCGTCAGCAAAGCCTATCACACTATCTACTGTTTCTTTCGGTATTTTACTAAGTTGAATTATAGTCTAGTTAAAAAGATTGATTTTGGGATATGTAATATAAAGCCATGTGAAGATGGCTTGATTATATGTTTAAGTTGGTTTTATGTATTCTTAGTTTTATGCTTGATGTGTTTCCTTTTAGTAATTTGGCCATGGCATATTTAAATGTGGAAATTAGATTAGATTAATGATAAAGGATATGTGTGCTTTGGTAATCGGTCATGATATTTTAATTGAGTTCTTGTATGTCTTTACATGTATATATATGAGCTTATATTATGGTTGATATGTATATGTGCATGGCTATATAGATTTGTAGTTATTTATAAGTTTATAAATATATATATAAACAAATTGTGTTAACCGAATAGATAAAGAAATGAAATGGGTTTTATTTATAACCGAATGCTTGTTCTTAATTTGTGTTAACATGTAAAACATATGAATTTCATATAAGCTAATATATTAATGCCGCATAAATGAATAAAAATGTAGTAATGAAATTTTTGTCTCAATTGATGTATAATTTGTACATGGGCATGTCTTTTATAAAATAGATTTAATATACAATTATTGGAGTTGATGATTTGTTATAAGTTCTGTATGTGTATAACTTGTTTTATATATATTATGTACGGCCATATTGAAATGATGTTAAGACCGCATATGTGATTGGATATTAAGTTGTATACATATTGGTTTCATTATGTACATGTACAAAAGTTATGAGATGAAATGTTTGATACTTAGCTAATATAAATATGTACTGATATATGTGCTGAACATGAAAAGTGAGGACATATGCTTGAATATGATTTACTTATGATAATGTCATTAATGTGATGGATATAGGGAATCGAATATTGAAAGTATTAAATATGTGAGCATAGCTTTGATGTATACAAGTTTGGTTCGAATTTGGTAATTATGAAAAATGTTCAATTGAGTTTTGATATATGTTCGAATTGATTTGGTTGAAACTTTGAAATGTGCTTATTTGTGATACATGATTAGTAAGGTGATAAAAGATTGTGCTGAACTGTGTTTTTGAACGATAATGCCTCGTAACCCTAATCCGGTGATGGATACGGGTTAAGGGTGTTACAATAAGTTCATTGAGCAAAAATAAGGCTTAAGTCAGAAAAATACCAAAATTTGCCAAATGCAAGGCTTGAACTTGGGACCTCCCACACACATCCAAAACACATAACCACTGAAATAGATAGACATTTGTGTCACATTTTAACAGAAACAAAAGTAAGAATTTTGGGGCATTACATGAAACGATTAGTGCTAGGTTTTGAGCATTTCAAGTTTCATCACATAAAACGAGGATGTAATACAGTAGCGCACTTGTTAGCCCGCTAAGGTTTCCTTCGGGGGCAAGATGTTTGTTGGGTGGAGGAGGGACCAACATCGGTTTAGGCGGCGATGGATAGTGATTGGAGGGGGAGGGTCTGATTTTACGGATATGATTATGGACCTTGTGATTCTTGCTAGTTCTGGCTCATTTCTAGCAATTTTTGTTTTGGCTTCAACCTCGTACATTGATCGGTGGTTGAAACTTGGGGTGTTGGAGCTTTTCCGGGCATGCATTTCTGGCTGTGATGAACATTTGCACCTTTTTAGCTGCTTTGGGCTTGTGTTCTCATTTATTTTATTTTTGTTTTCGTTTTACTTTTCTGTAGTTTTTAGTGGTGTGTGATGCACATTATGGGGCGAATTCCCCTTGTTTCTTTTTTGTTTTCTTTGACTATAATAAATGCATGCCAGATTTATTAAAAAAAAAAAAGGTTTGGTAGATACTTTCATATTCTAAAAGCTATAAATGTGGAAATATTTAGTTTAGTTTATCAACTTTAATTTAGGGAGCAAAGAAAGGGAAGAAGAAAAAAACACTATTTTTTATTAATTTAGTTTTAATATTTAAATTGGTATTTAAGGATTTTTTTTATTTAAACTGATACTTGAATTTAACTCGGCACACATTATCATGTCATTAATTTAATGTGCCTAGCACATTAAAAAAAATACTTTTTTTAAAAATATTATGCATAAAAAAGATTTCATAAAAATTGAAAAATTAAAATTTTAGAAAATTTCAAATAATAATAAATTTAGGAAAATATATAACATTAAAATAAATATTTAATTTCATAAAATACAAAAAAAACACAAAAATATATAAAAATTCAAAACTTTGGCTAAAACTTTAAAAAAGTTAAAAAGAAAGTAAATGTTGTATTGAAACTTAAAAAAATTCAAAATTTAAAAATAATTACTTTGATCTACCATCCAAATATTTTTCAAGTCAATGCCGATCAATTTTTTTTGAACCAATTTGATTAAAAAATTCAGAATTTCGATAGTCATTCATCAAAAACGAATTTTGACATTGGTCAATGCTAGTTAAAGACAGTCCAATTCGATAATTTTTTTTTTATTTTTATAAGTTTCAAAAAAGAAAGGCTGTTTTTTTTTTAAGTTTTCTAAAATTTTAGTTGAAAGTTTCAAATTCCATAATTTTTTAAACTTTTTAATTTTATATGTATTTTTAGTTATTATTTAATTTTTTAAAGTTCCTAAAAATTTAAATATTTTTATTTTATGAAAAAATTGATTTATATACATAAACTTTCCTACTTAGGATTTTTGTAACTTATTTTTCAATGAATCTCGAAAACTAAGATGCATCCAAAGTCGGTCAAAACAACGTAAATCTGACACAAACAACGGACAAAAGACCGACAGTTAACTGATCGACGAAAGTTGGCGGCGATTGGCAGTGGCCAACGACAAGGGTTGTCATAATATAGAATTCACTGAAGAAATTTTCCTTTTTATGGAGGACAACTAATCATATATGTTATTCATTGAGATTGTCCCAAGACGACTTATTTGTGGTAGATAATGTGATAGGTGTTGAGTTTATGATTATATACTCAAGACCGTTTTAATTTAGTAACTTTCCAGAAAGCTCAACTTTATAGAAAAAATTTTGGTAAGACATTTTCTTTTAAAAAAGTCTGATTTTATCCTTTTTTTTTTTTGGAGAATGATTTCATTTGGTAATTTATTTTTCACCAAACAAACACCGTAAAATAATGAAAATATTTTACGAAAAATATGTTACATGTAAACAAATCAACTCTAAATTTTATATTTGTTAAAGTACAAACTCAATATTCTGCCGATGTTTAAAGGTTGAATTTGATTTCAGTTTAATTTTGTCAGGTCCAGAGTTTAAATTTACACTCAATTCTATGGGCCTAATTTTAAGGTTCAAAGTATGGTTTTAATGGTCCATATCCAAAGAGTCTAATGGCCCAGGTTCAATGCAATTGGAGCAAGTTAAGTGGGCCATTTTTGGGCCCAAAATTTTAAGGTTTTTTTCTTCTTCTTATTGCATATTATTATATTGAACACTTTATTTTTTTTTATATGTTTTACATTATATGTTTTGGGGGCGAAGTCAGGGGGTTGGTATGGGCTCCGGCCCTCCTAAAATATAAAATTACTATTTAGGCCTTTAAAATGTTTAAAAAATTTTAAATTAGTAAAGGTAAAATTACACTTTAGCCCCCCTAAAATTAAAAATTCGATTTAATCCTTTATAAATTATAAAGATAAAACTATAAAAAATTAAAATTTCATCCGCCCCCTAAAAAATTGTTCTGGCTTCGCCCCTGATTCAAAATATATATTTTTATTATATATAATTTTTTATTGATTTTTTTATAAGGAAAGAGATTATTAAATCTTGGTAATTAGGTTAAAATTTTGACATATGTTACGTTAGTTTTTCAAAGTTCAATGAGTTGATATGCTTGAGCACACATAGTTATGGCCATGGTGACCATGTAAAACCACGGGGAGAGTTATAAAGTTTGTTGATGAAAACGAAGCTTTTATGTTCTACTTGATGCATGATCTTTGAGCTTGTTTTTGAAGCTTTAGTTTACACATTTGCAACTGATTGAGTTGCATCTTCATATTCTCCACCTCTTTTCTTATCAACATAATCTCCTTTTGAGGTGCTATGAATCCCTTCTCTAAACATTTCTTATTATTCATTTTCATTATTGTTTGAGTCGTCGTTCTTGGATTAATATTTGACTTAGTAGCTGATACCGATCTAGCCATTTTTACTTGCTCAAGAAGCATGAATTCCGTTACGATTTTCAGTGGCAATCGGCCGTTCCTCATTGCATGTTGGCGTGCATCTTCTGATAATCTATGATACTCCATTGCTTTGCACACACTAGCTCTTTCTTCCTCTATTAGACTTGGATGTGCCTACACAATTGTTGCACAAGCTTTGAATTAGGGTAAACTACTATTACTTAGAAAGAAAAGTTATTCAGGGGTGAAGTACATACCTTGAGGTACATGTCTATGGCTCTATAAAGGTTGTTATCGCACGATCGAGCAGTTGTCGGTAATGCGTCCACAAGTAATTTGAAATCAATGACTGTAAGGTTAATATCCCTTGCAACTAGAGTAAGGTAACCATCAATCAACCTTCCAACAATGCATAGTCTTGCCCTAAAGTTTTTCAAGGCCAATAAAACATAAGCTTTGACCACCCTAATCACAATTCCAACATCATATGTAGTATCCTTATCTCCATAGTTCTTAACCAAGAGATCTTGAGCACAACATTGCTCCAACATGGAAGCTATTCTTGTTTCTAGTTTGCTCAACAACTCAGAATTTACTTGCATTTTCAACCCCAACTTGACAAGGTAAAGTAGAAAGTTGCAAGAAACTGATTTTTTCTCCACTGGAAGCATATTAATTAAACTTTCAATGGTAATTCTTTGTAGCTTTTGAGTCAAATGCTTGGGTATTGTTGGGTCATCAAATACAAATGTGGTACCCGAAAACCATTTCGCCGTCCAATGAGCTATACATGATCCAACAAGCTCCGGTTTCACCCCTTTTCGTTTAATCGATTCGATCACTTGGATAAAATGATCAATTCGAAGGGTCGAAACATCTTGAAACCACCAAGTATCACTTGATTCTCCAACATTCAAGTTCCCATTACTATTTTGTCCTAAAGTAAAAGCTTTGGGGTCAGTTGAGGCCTTCCAAGCAATGGCATCGGAGCATTGTTTCACAATAAGCAAATCTTTGGACCAAGGTGACACAGATTCACAGCTTTTGAGTACCTTAAAAGTGTCTTTCCAAGATGAGAAAATTGCAAAGCTCAAAAACGCCTCTGTTTTGGAAATGAGATTACCTTGGTGAAGATCATCACTCATTTCCAAGAAATTTGCAGCACAATAGAGTGGAGCAATGGTGGTAGCTGTTACATCCACCTTAAATCCATAGCAGAAGTTGACAATTGATTCAAAGGTGTTGGTTCCACCAGGAAGGTCATCCAACACAATCTTGAGGCTGCCTCCATTGTGTCCATGTCCCTCGCTTCTTTTTGCAAATACAAGTCTATTCAAATATCCACTTTTCGAAACCATAGCAAGCTGAGGATCACAACATGATCACTTGTTTATAAAATGTAATAGCAAACTATCTTAAGATGTGACAAATGCAATGAATTACTAATTTCACATAAATGATTGTAAAGTTAAAATTGAATTAATATGGTAAATTATAAAAAAATTAAAACATAATACGAAAATACAGTCGGCCTTTGTGTTGGGCACAATATGAACATGATAATGACAAATCTGTCCACATATATCCCATCAGAAACAAAAGGCATAATATTTGGTAAAACGATTCCCTAGATAATATATGAAAAATATTTTTATGTAAGCCATCCCCTCCCCAAATTTATAATAATTTATAAAAATAAGTTTATTTCCATCTGGCAAAATTAATAATAATCCCATGCTTCACTAATAGAGACAAGTATATAGTTGTTGCTGACCTTGTGTAAGTGAAAGCTAAAATCTCCAACCTGCACCATTAAATCACTTGCAACTTTGGTCCTAACAAACCTGCGTCAGACGAAATCAAAACAGGAGCTTATTAATATCATCTCTACATAAACACCACCATATATACCTATATGTACCAGAAGAAGAAGAAGAAGAATTTAACCAGTCATTGTTTCTTCTTTCCAATTCCTCAGCAGCAATGCTAGACTTTGGTGGATAAATAACACAATGGTTAGGCTTCCCACCCAGCACTGAACCATGAGTACTCTGATGTTCCTCTCTACAACCCATCATCTTAGACCTCATTTTTCCTCGATAGCTATAAGTCCTTGAACCATCATCTTTGGGCTATAGTGTTATTTATACACAATGAATTAGCAGTGTACGTGGGCAGAGATGGGTGGGGGGTTATTTATTGCATTTAATTATTCCAAAGTGGTTAAAGCCATGAAGATGGTTTGGTACCCTTTGCCTGTCTGCCACAGTAAGAATATATGGATGGACAGCTTATAGCCAACACATTGACAATTTATGTTCTTCATTCTCATCCATATATATCATTACACCAATCACCCTTTTACGTCAGTGTCGATATTATATATATACATACATGTATGGTGCTCTTTTTTTATGATTGATCCGTGTATTATATCAAGTACCATAATATTTTGGGAGGAAAAAGTTGATAGAATATATTTTGGGAGGAAAAAGTTGATAGAATGTTTAATAAATATTAGATTAAAGTTCAAACATTAGAGACGGTATTGTTGAAAGGTATAGCCATGAATATTAAACATGATACTTAAAACGAACATGAAAAAAAAGAGAAAAAAGAATGATGAAGTAGAAACTAATTTTTTTTTCTTCTTAATGAAAGCAATTATTTATTTTCAAATTACCTTATAAAATTCCAATAGTTTTTTTTAAAGAAATAGTTTTAAAAAAAATTAAAAATTAAAAATTACCATTATAATACAAGTTACTGGTTTTTATAATTTTTTTTTAATTTATAACCATTTCTCAATTTTATTATTTATACACATTAAACTTAATGAACAAATTAATAGTAATATAGAGTATAATCTCATTTATATTGTTCAAGCTATTAAAATAAATAAGTTATATAAAATGTAAAATCAATTGAAGAAGTTTATGGTTCATGAATTTTGATTAGTGTAATCATACATATGAAACTTTTATTGTGATTCATATGTATAAATAGAATTTTAAATTTGATTCAATTGTACTGTACAATTTTTTTTAAAAAAATATACTAATCGTTTGTATATACAATATATAATTGCAAAATGATGCTATGACGGTTATATTGTTAATAGTTTATAAAAATTAGATAAAGTTAAAATTCATAAATCATATTGTACATATGTATTTTTAATACTTTAAATACATAATCATAGTGGAAAAAAAAGTGTAGTTGGGTGACGAAATATTACAATTTCATGGCTGAAAATACCTGTAAAGGCAGAATGATGATGATCCAAGAATTTGTGGATAGTCTATGCTATGGACCCATATATGAGAAGGTATTTATGATGGTTAGGACCGAATGTCAGCTAAGAGAAAGACCTCTCTAATTCAAAAGGCCACACAAATATTTGAAAGTTCCTTTGAAGCAAAAGCTCAGGTGGCAATCCAGTGTAAAAGAAGTTGTGGCCTAGTCTTAAAAGAGGAGTAGAGTAATTAATAACAAGTACGGAAAAGAGCTGCATGAAGTGTCAACTACTGAGCTTCTTGCTCTTGTACTCTCACTTTCAAGATGTAAAAAGAGTAAAACAAAAATACGAAAAGCTTATTTGTGTTTTGGAATACTAACTCATCAACTTTTTAACCTATAATCTTCAACCACAAGCTATGGACGATCCGCATAAGTTGGGTATATAGGGAGCAATCAAGTACTTAACAACTAATAGATAGAATTAGAAAATCAAATTTCATAATTTTGAATTTTAAAGATGTCAATTGTCATTATATTTCAATAAATTCGTGGAAAGCTTAATGACATCCAATTTAAATAGTTTTTTGACTGTTATCAGAGTAAATCAAGATTCATTTAAAAACTTCTTCCATCATATTTAAGTCCACGTGCAATATGGAACATTTTTAAAATATATATAATGTTTTAATAGTTTTGATTGAAAAGTTATAAGTTTTCCAAAAATTATGTCACTTGGTTATTAGTAATGACAAAACCACGTGTAGGATTGTGGGGTTAATTGATTCTACAAAAAAAATTTAAGAAAAAAAATACCTTATAAAAAGAATAATATAAGTAGTAAATTGAATTTTTGACCCCCACAAAAATATTTGAAAAACATCTACTAAAATCTAAAAATCTTTAATTTTTTTATTATTTTTTCACACTCTCTCCATGAGTTTTACATGGTAGATTATCAATCTTTGAATACTGTTAAAGTATATTTTCCTAATAATTTGATAGTAATTCTTTTTTTCTTTTCGAGCTTTATTAATTAGTATCTAAAAAATTAAAATTGTGATTTTACTTGTGATAAATTAGGATTTTTATGAGAGACTAAGTTTTTATTGATGAAATGATTTTGGGATATTGATTTTAAACGAGATTACTAATATCTTGATTTGGGATATTGATTTTGAACGAGATTACTAATATCTTGATTGATTTATATTTTTAAGAGAACATTAATACAAATCTTTGAAATTATTTTAGAAAACATTAATACAAATCTTAGAAGAAATTAGGATTGGTTATCTATATAATCTTGTATTTATTGAATATAGATTAAAAATTAGCATATCTGTTTAAAATTATTGTTGCCAGTTTGATTTTTTGCATCTTGTGTTTGTGTTTATATTGTGCTTTACATATTACATTATCATGGCACCAAAAAACAGTTAAGTAACTTTTATGTTGTGAAGGGAATTATATTTTATCTCGTAACTATATGCGAGAATTGTGAAATTAAATATTCTTTCAATCCAAGTGATAAAAATGGTATGCATAAAAAATAATTTTATTTGTCCCTCTTAATTAGAAGATTTAGCTTGTATAAATCACTATTACTCTAATACTAATAATATGGTTGACTTCATGAATATTTTTGTATTTAGGACTTAGATTTATTTAGTTACTATTTAAATAGTTTTGTAATACTTTTATATTTGATCGTGTTATGCATTAGTTCATATAAATTTTTTAGAAGTTTTAATTTTTTGAAATTGGACCCCACAATTAAAATATTTTGGCTCCACCCTTGGTTATTAGTCAAGAGTTGTCACTTAATTACTTACAAAAAGTCATAATTATTTAAGTAGATATTTAATGAATAATTACATTTATTGCTAAAAGATGTGACGATCCATTTGGATAGATATATGAAGAGGCATGAGAACTCCTATACATAAGAGTTACAATTCATTTGTTTGGTACACCAAAAACACATCAAAAGTTTAATTTAATCTCTTGCATCTAATATTCCTTGATTGGTCTATAAAGAATTACCGCAAAAGTTCTTTATAGAATTTCATACTCTTGTTATGCTTCGTTCAATGCTCAGTGGACTATTTTAATCAGTATAAAATATTAACAATCATTGAGGTTCTTTGTATCCTCGAAGTTCATTTGTTAGTAACTATTTTATCCACCAAAATATAGATGGGGCGAATAAAATCTTAAGAAAAAAGTGACATTGATACATATATTGAAACCTCATTAATTTCCTTATAGAACAAGAGAGAGTTGCATTCTTAAAAAGTTATGTGCTAATTTAAAAAATCAAAATAAAGAAATTCAAGAATTTGAATATATCAATAGCATTAAATATACTTCCATATTTAACTTTTATTTTTATTTTTGATGATATGACATAATAATTATTAATTTATTAAATTTTACATAGAATCCAAGATATTACTCCATTACCGATACTTTTTCGAAGTCTCCGCACAGCTCTCTAGACACTCCTAAACAACCATGAGCGATACATTATATGAATCACCTTTAATCTCCAACACCACATTTAACGTCAACAAAATTAGGAAAAAAAAAATTAAGATAACAAAAAATTGTATGCATTATATATATTACATGTCAGTATATACGTGTTTGAGAATACGAGAATAATATAAAAGTAGATCAGATTATGAGGAATTGATTTAAAAGATTACGACAGGGTATATGTTTAAAAAAGCTTTGATTTTGTTTTTTTAAGTTGGATGAATTTCGATATTAGATAGTTTAGAATCGGAGTTATTTTAAATTTAAACTTTTTACGAATTTAATATTTTAATATTTTATTAAATTTAATTTGAATAAATTTACCCAAAATTATTTTAATTGATTTTCTGATTTGAACTTATTTTAATTATATATATATCTTACTTTTACATTTATTTATAATTATTTATTTTTATATATAATTGTTTTTTTTTTTTTGGCTATCATTGGATTGTTTTATTCCATTCATTAAAAAATGAAGGACAAAAAAGAAGAAGACATAAATTGCAAATGCAGCTTTCAAATTTTATGTGGATAAAAAAACAGCAATGAGAATGGCGTGATCACACCCCTCAGTCGCATCACAGTTTCGCCATCCAAATGTAATTTTGTACCAAAGTCGCACTGCACTGGAACTAATCGAGGATTCAAAGGAGCCCTAAAATACCTAACCATATTATATTTGCATGGTTCAAAATACCTTGAAAAGCAGTATCATCGCGATCCAAATATTTGTGGATATTCTATGTTATCCTCCCATATAAAAGAATATATTTATTATGGTTGGCCCATTGGTGGGACCAAATGCCAGCAAGAGAGACACCTCTCTAATTCAATAGGCCACCAATTTTTAATGCCCCAAAAGGAACTTTTAAAAACTCAAGAGCATGTTAAATAGGGGTGAGTATTCGAATGAATCGAGTTGAATCAAGTTAAAAAATTTTGAGTTAGTCGAGTTGACGAATCTTATTTTAGCAACCAAATTCAATTTGATTTTTTTTTGAATCGGATTGAATCGAGTCAAGTCGAGTCAAGTTAACGAATCCTATTATTTATACTCAATGTTGCGTTTACATGAACCGGTTATTTAACTAGTAAATGAAGTACAAAATTATTTAACTACATAAACAATATAATAGTTTTGCCTTTTAACTTAATGAGTAAACATTTATCACAACAACGTAGTTTTGCTCACCTAACATTGTCAATTACAAAGCTTAAAGTGGAAATTATAAAAATTTAAGTTTAAGTTTTACCTTATGTAAGTAGGTAAGTTTTTCTTCAAATTTATTCTCATTATAGTTAGTTAATTAATCATTGAGTTAGTCATAAAGGTATGTATTCTCCTCTAAATTTATTTTAATTATAGTTAATTTGAATTTAGTTAATTATTGAGTAAGTCAATCAAATTGATGCATGTAGTGATTGATGTAATAATTAACCAAATCTGGAGGTAAATAACATAATTGCTCTCTAGCAGAGTTGGATAAAGACAAAAATGGAAGCGCAAAGTTTAATTTGGTCTTGGATTAAGAAAAAACAGGAAAGTGTGAAGTTTAATTTGGTCTTGGGTAATTCCATGTGATTTCATACTCAAACAAACCATATGGAATTCCTTAAGACGTTTATGTGGGTTTTCGTTTTGCAGACCATAAAAAGTGGACAATAAGTGTATCAAACTCGATTTTAATTCAAATGAATCATCTACTGTCAGGTAAGCAATACCCAACGGTTGTTGTTCATCTAGTGCCTTGGCAAGTTGCCTAATGGTGCGATTTTGAGCCATGACTTCTAGTTCACAAGGTAGTTCGTGGACGATTTTTGTCATTGCTCTACCTCCTTCTTCGGTTTCGTTGTCTGAAACTTCAGACACATCCAGCCATTTATCACGTCTTATTGTTTCTCTACATATTGCTCGAGCGGTTTTCTTGATTTTGGGGTCAAGCTCTAGTGGTTCTCTTGGATCTAACCTAATCATAAAGAAAACATAACAAAAAATTAGATTTTTGCCAATCCCTGACAACAAGGCCGAAATTTGATGGGTATCGAGTCACCCAAAACAATATTCCTCTGCCTAAATAGTAATAAATAAAAGTATAGTGAGTAGGGTCATTCCCACAAAGACTAGGATATCTAAAACTATCATTCTATTTAACAAAATTACGTGCTAGGCAATTGTTGTGCCCACAAAGTGTGACGATTTGTGCTAAAAAAATGAGAATTAAATTTGATTAAAATAAAAATAATTAAAACCAAAATAATAGTAAAAATAAACAAAAACTTAATTAGATTGTGTACAACCCAAATCTGCCCGGGTCCACAAATCAAACCCAAACTAAAGGCCCAACTAGCCAATACCCCCCAAAAAAAAGTCAAAAGAAACAAAAATCCTAGGTGCGTCGCACCTAGGGCCTTCCGACCCTACCAGCAGCCACCTACTCCACCTGCCCTCTGCCATCGCCACTCCGCAAGTTGCCTGCAAGAAAAGAAGAGAAAAGACAGTAAAAATAAACAAACAGATGTAAATGGCTATAAAAGCCAACCCAAACCCTCTGTAATTTTTTACACACAGACAGATTGGAATCAAAGAAACAAAAGCAAAATTTACATAGAGAAATACACACAACAAAAAACAACAAAATATTAAATACAACCAAGATCTGAAAGGTGATTTTTTAGTTGCTATTTGTATCTTTTTTTTTTATTTTCGAGATAATAGTAATAATAAAAAACGAATAAAAAGGGTTACCTTTTTAAACTTTTCGATCGTTGAAAAGGGGTGTGGTCGACTCCCGGACACCTCGAAACCCATCGGGTTTCTGACGAGGGTCCAAAATGGGAGAAGGAAATCGAAACCCTTATTATTTTTCCTCTTTTTTTGAGGTTTTCAAAGCTACCCAAAGTTGGGTTAAAAAAAGGGCTAAGAAACCCATATTCGGGAGCCCATAACCACCGCTTACGGCGGACTTGGCGCGACCACGACGGCTGCCGTCGTTGAGGGCACAGGAGCCCGATGACCGGACTGGAGAGCAAGGGGAGAGGGTTTGAGAAGACGGGTAAAATACCCAAAAATACCTAAAAAATTATTTAATTACGGAAAAGGGCCGGTTTGAAAAATATTTACGGAAAAGGGCCGTTTCACCCCAAAATGCGTCCACGTCAGCGCGTTTTGGGGGGAAACGACAGCAAAGCGCGCCCCTGGGGACGCGCTTTAGCCTGCAAAGGTCAGAAAAAACAGACCGTTGGGGGCCCAACGGTAAAAAAAAAACTATAAAACCCCCCAACCCTTTTATTTTTTTCACACTTTAATCCTTATTCATTCTTTTCTCAAATTCCTCTCAAAATTCTCTTTAAGTCCTTTAAACTTCCTCTAAAATATTTTGAAATAGTCCTTTAATATTTACAAAAAAGCCCTTTTTAATTTTTTTAATATATATTTTTTTAAACTTTTAAAATTTTTAATTGTATTACAAATGGTCGGGGAATTACTTCGTCTAGACAGTAAGCACATCTCCGTCGAGCAATTGAAAATGGTAAGTTTTTAATTTTAATTTTTCAATATTTATTTAATACTTTTTAGGTCTATGCAATTTTAATTAATTTTTATTTTATAATTTTTTAAACAGTCTGTAGATCGGGTGTTGGAATGTTATATTCGCAACATGCATGGTCCCCCATCGCCGTTGATCGAGAATTACTTGCGGGAAGCGGGTTTTTGGCACGTGGCCACGATAGGCCGGGGGTTCAAGTTGGAGCCGCATTTGATCAGTGCGTTGATAGAGAGGTGGAGACCTGAGACGCACACTTTCTATCTTTCATGCGGAGAGTGTACTATCACTCTGGAAGATGTGCAGTTGCAGTTGGGATTGCCGGTGGACGGGTCGATAGTCACCGGGTCCGCAACTTCTAGTGATTGGGGAGCCATATGCTACGAGCTTCTGGGTGCCATTCCGGATAAAATTCAAGGAGCTCGGATCGATATGGCCTGGTTACGAGACACATTCCCGGAGTCGCAGGAGGGTTCGATCGAAATAGAAAGAATACGGTATGCGCGAGCATACATTCTTCAGATAATTGGAGGCTATCTGATGCCGAACCTTTCCAGAAACCTCGTACACCTGAGATGGCTGCTAAAACTTGTTGATTTTAGAGCAGCCGGTGAATTGAGTTGGGGGTCAGCTGTGCTATCGAGGTTGTATCGGGAGATGTGCGGGGCGACGCGGCCGAGTAAAGCGAAAATCGGAGGTAGCCTATCACTACTGCAGTCATGGGCATGGTATCGATTTCCATTTTTACGTCCTCGACTCGACCACCCATAACGAGGTAAATTTAATGTTATATTTTACAATTATTTCGTAGATTTATAGTATAATTGTATGCTAAAAATTTATTTAATTAGGTGGAACCATTCGGCGAGTCATGTTGGAATACCTACCTCGCTTAAAGATATACGGCTTTTATTGGACCAACGATCAGAATCACAAGTAAGTTTTGAATTTCGTATTTATAATTTAGTATTTCGTATTTAGTGTCTACTATTATGTATATAATTAATATTTTGATAATGATAATATAGTTTCAATGGACACCGTACGAGGATCCAGAAATTCGGGCAGTAATTCCGGAGGAGTTGTTCCAAAATCCGAACAGTTGGCACGTGAAGGTCCCATTGATCACCTATGCAACCGTGGAGATGCACCAGTCAGATCGGGTTCTGCGACAATTTGGATTCCGGCAACCGATTTTCGTGTCACCTGAGGTGCTCGATGATGAGCACAAAGTGGACTTACGGCAGCTGCACACGAATTGGCCAAGATTTTGGTCAGCATATATCGAGACGTGGGAGAACCGGTATGACTATTTACCTATCCGGGAACCGATCCTCATTCTTGAGTTAGCGTGCGTGCCGGAATACATGCCATGGTTTAGGATCCATGGTAAGCCGTATCTGTTGTCAGAAGAAAAGAGGCGACGGCAACTTCGTGAACGAAGGGAACGTCGAGGACCTTTAAATCCAAGGAGAAGGGGTGATGAGACAGGGGCCATCAACAGCGCCAACACAGTCACCGGGCCCAGTAACAGCGCCCACACAGTCACTGGGCCCATCAATTTAGCCGACGACACCGACATCACAACCTTTACCCTTTATGCCAGGTGCGTACCCTACCCCTTATATGTATCCTAACCCGTATATGTTTCATTTTCCCAGTCCCACCCAGGTTGGAATGCATGGCAGGGTTCGAGTCCGTTCCCGACTACTCCGATTGGCCAGCCGATCTTGAGGCCGTCGTCGCGTGAGGGATCACAGGAGGTGCCATCGGGGAGCACTTCCTTTTACCAGTCTCCTTCGCCATACGGGATTCAGACACTCTCGCCGTGATTTATGCAAACACCTCCGGGGTCGTTATTTTATCAAGGTGGGTCATCCTCGCAACACCCACAACCAGACCCACTGCCAGAGAAACCCGAATCCCCGCCCGAGGTTTCACGACCCCGCCGGAAGCTAGAAGAAGGAGGAATCCAGGGCGTAACCGCCGACCACCCCCGTGTGGCACTGATTCCAATCGGCATCAACACTGATTCAGATCGGCTTTTGTATTTTTTGATTGTAATATAACTTTTTTAATTTTTTTAATAAAATAAAAGTTGTTTTTTGTTTGTGTTTGTAATTTAATTTTAATATCTTCAATAAAGCAGTAGATGTAGAGGTCGCAGAAAGATCACTTGGAGATGAAAATTATATATATACCTCGAGATAGGGTGATCCACTGGCAAGATTAGTCTCCACCATTGCCTCAAAGCTCCGAGGACCTTTGATGTCGAATGAGTCATATCTCACCGGATCAATCGAAGCGCAAAATCTATACTTAATAGACTGAACTTTCATTGGCATTGTTCCGAATATTTTACGCCTAATTCTTTTGCGAAGTTCTACCAAATCGACGTTCCGATTAAAACTCAGTCGCGCTGTGTTCTTCGATAAGAAAACAACACCATTTTCGGTGTCACAAACCTCACCATCGTAGTAAATAACAGCATTAATACGTTCACTCATTTTCAGTTTTTTTTTCTTTTGCCTCAATTTCCTTTATGCAACCTGAGAAAGAAATTTGGCTGATTTATAGTCTAATTTTGCCGGAGACTACTGTAGCAAAAGAGCGTCCACGTGGGAGCTCTTTTCAGTACTCCTGCTGACAGTGCACCCTGCTGGAAGCGTTTTTGCCACTGTTTGTTCAGAAACGTCGTCTCAAAATAATTTTTCCGGAGACTACTGTAGCAAAAGAGCGTCCACGTGGAAGCTCTTTTTAGTACTCCTGCTGACAGTGCACCTTGCTGGAAGCGTTTTTACCACTGTTTGTTCAGAAATGTCTTCTCAAAATAATTTTGCTGGAGACTACTGTAGCAAAAGAGCGTCCACGTGGAGCTCTTTTCAGTACTCCTGCTGACAGTGCACCCTGCTGGAAGCGTTTTTACCACTGTTTGTTCAGAAACGTCTTCCCAAATTAATTTTACCGGAGACTACTGTAGCAAAAGAGCGTCCACGTGGGAGCTCTTTTCAGTACTCCTGCTGACAGTGCATCCTTCCTGAAGCGTTTTTGGTCACTGTTTGTTCAGAAACGTCTTCTCAAAATTATTTTGCCAGATACAACTGTCACAAAATTCAATTAATTTTTTTGGCTAATATATTTTGCCCAAAACCCTAAATATATTTTTACCCAATCCCAGAAACCTTAGAATATCATACTGTAATTGGACCCGGGGAGGGCAAAACGCGTCCATGTCAGCGCGTTTTCCTGGTGATTCAGCAGCAAAGCGCGCCCCTGGGGACGCGCTTTGCTGTCGTTTCCCCCCAAAACGCGATGACGTGGACGCGTTTTGGGGTGAAACGGCCCTTTTCCATATTTTTCAAACCGGCCCTTTTCTGTAATTAAATAATTTTTTATGTATTATTGGGTATTTTACCCTGAGAAGACTCTCAAATCGTTTTTGAAAAAATGAAAAGGAATTTGCCCTTTTCTAATTTTTTTTTTATTTTTATATAAAGGGTAATACGACACTGTTTTGAACTTAAGCTTCCATAGCCAAAACGACGTCGTTTTGTTTCAACCTGAAAACCCGACCCAAATCAGCCTAGGATCCGCACGTTTTTGGACTAAGGGTCTATTTACGCCCTTAGTCCTTCCGCTTTTCCTAACTACTGCAATCGAATCCCTTTTTTATTATTTCCTTTTTAAATCTGCCCCGTCAATTTTATTTCATTTTTTGATTTAATCCAGGGTTATGCAGGTTAAAACGCAGCGTACAAGGACTAGGGATATTTTCCCATGCAGTCCTTGTTAATTTTCGCGTTACATTCTAGTCCTTACCAGTTCTTTTATTTGTAATTATATCTTTTAATTTCCTTTTAATATCTATTGAGCCCTTTTATTTTAATATTTATTTATTTCATTCATTCCTTTATTTAATTTGTTTGATCACTTATTTTTTCTTTACTTTATTTATTATGTTATTTATATTGTTCATTGAGTTATTTTTTTATTTTATTTCTCATATATTGTAATTTATTATGTTATTCATCTTCGTTTCTTATTTATGCTTCTATTATTTTATCATCTCGTTTTATTATTATTTTATCATCACTTATTCATTTATTTATTATTTGATCCCATTATTTGTTTGTTATCTTTTATATTTATATATGTATATATCTTTATTTTTGTATTTTTCTTCTTAAATTTCTAGTAGGTTCATATTTTCAACTTAGTATGTTCTCATTATCATTATTATTTGTTTTGTTGATAAATTTGTCAACATCGTCAATATTTCTAGTAATGTTGTTATGGCATGCATGTTGGTTGTTATTTATTATCATGATTTTTATGTTTTATTAATTTATTAAATTCATGTTGCATAATTGTTCCTTAAACGCAAGATTTTCATGTTTAACCATACTCGAACATGAGATTTTTGTTTTGAAATAACCAATCACCTCGTGTTCTAAGGTTCGAAAGAAATCGTACCCTAACTTATTAGGTTTCGATTTTTCTCGTCGAATTTAAAGAACTAATTTTTTAAAAATCAAAACATAAAAGATAAATAAAAACTTGTTCTTGGGAATTCGAAACGTTGCGTCCTAACTTACTGGATGAGACATTTTGTCATCTCGGGATAAGGATTTCTAATGACAAAGGCAATATTCTGAATTTGGTATTTTGAGAAATTGTGCCCTAACTTACTGGGTTTCAATTTTTTCATTTGACCCAAACAACAGAATATCCTTCTTAAATTTAAATACATGAGTTTTAAAAATTAAGAGACAAGCTCAGTTTTGGGAATTTGAAATGTCGTACCCTAACTCACTGGGTGTGATATTTCATTCCTTCGAAACAAGAAGGCCTCGTCATTCATTTTAATTCAAGTTTTCTTTAACAAAAAGGATCGTTTTTTTTATCTTTTCAAATCTTCGACATTAAGACATTAATCAATCAAATTGGTACCAATTTTTGGGTGTTATGAGGGTGCTAACCCTTCCTCGTACGTAACCGACTCTCGAACCCGTTTTCTCAAATTTCGTAGACCAAAAACATCGTTTTAGTAAACTAAAGCGTTTTATTAAAACAAAGGTGATCCGATCACACCAAATAAAGATAGGTGGCGACTCTTGTTTTTCGTTTTCCTTTTTAAAACCAAAGTCGACCCGTTTTACAACAAAATGGTTACGACTGATTGAATAAAGCGATGTGATAATATTCTAACTTTAAGCTCAATTCTGACTCTTGTTTCGAACTGATCCTTGATAACAAATCTTCTCCTTCAACCGATAAGTTGGTTATAGTGGCCGATAAAACCTCAGACCACCAACCTTTTAGTGTTTAAATTAATTGCGGGAACACTTAACAACTAACCCTTACCAAACGAACAACCACGAATTACACATCCACGATTTAGGTCTTTACTAGCCTTGCGAACTAGAAGTGCCCAAATCGAATCAACAACCTCAATCATGCTGGTTGTTTAAATCCTATTTCTATTTCTCTTGACGAATCCAACTAACCGCTTAATTGGATAATCTGCTTTTTTTGACACAATGTCTAGAACTACTCATAGTCCCTCATTAACTCATAAATAGGAGGATATTGCGCTTTAGCGCATTTGAACCCACACCCTCTTGCATTGGCAACAATACCCATGCCAATCGAACTAATACTCAATCGACATAAAAGTTTAATCTTATTAAAATTTTGTAATCTAATATTGTATTAAAGAGTTATTCAAAAAATTTAAACAATAAAATATTAGAAAATTAAAATATTATCATAATGAAAAATTTAAAAGTATAATTTTTTACAATCTTAAAATAAATATCTTTTTTGTCCCAAAACTTTTACGACAACCCATATCTTTGACTCTTTTTTATTTTTCGAATTTTTCTTTTGCACCTAATAAAAAATAAAATAATAAGCTTAAAATTAATGACATTTCATTAAAATTTTTTATCAAAATTAAACATAATAATCATGTAAATTGAACGTATTATAAAATTGATTGGTACATTGATAATGTAATTTTTATTTTATTTTATAAGTGAATTAAAAAACTTTCACCTATGTTTAATTAATATTTTGAAAAATAAATGGAAGACCAAACTTTTTAAGAGTTAAAAAGAATCCAAATCATTACTAAAATATTGTTTTAATTTATTGGCTTCAAATATACCACATTTAAGTAAAAATTGTTTAATATAATTAAAGTTAAATTTTGTTTATAATTTTTTATCATAATTAAAATATCCATACTTAACCGAAAAAAATAAAAATAAACCTTTTTCTAGCATTTAGTTTGGGCGGAGAAACTTAGGCCCACCTCAATTGAACATATTAGAAAAACCCATCGAAATGGTTTACCTTATGCTTGGATTAATCAACTCAACCAAGGATTTGGACTTCAATTTTCTTTATTTAAATGTCAACAAAATAAAGTGGATTTGAAATTGATAAATTCAAAATCAATTTTAGACCATTCTAATCTAGATGTTGAATTTTTATAAGTGAGAATTTATAGATTAATAAATTTATATATTTCAAGCCATATTATGATTTTCCTTTGTCTAGTTATGCATAACTTAAAATTTTTTGGTTAAATATGTCAACCATATATTGAAAACGTTTTCTTTTTTGAATCAAATAAGATATACCACAAATTAAGAATGAGTGGAATGGGATATCAATGACCCTTTATATTGTACTTTTGTAAGATATAACTTATCATAGTGTTAATGATAAGGCACAATAGATAGGATTGAATTGAAGTTGTTGGACACAAGAAAAAATCAATTTGAAGAGGATTCAACCGTAATTGAGCGATTAAGCAATCTGAAATGCAAGAATAGGATAATTTGTGGCAAGCAAAACTATGTTAATTAATGGACATGTCCAAGGGCGAAGCCAGGATAATTTTTTAGGGGGGTCGGATGAAATTTTAATTTTTTATAGTTTATATCTTTCTAATTTGTAAAGGATTAAATCGAAGTTTTATAATTTTAGGGGGGCCAAAGTGCAATTTTACCTTTACTAATTTAAAATTTTTAAAAAATTTCAAAGACCTCAATAGCAATTTTACCTTTTAGGGGGGCCGGGCCCATGCTAGCAACCCCTGGCTTCGCCCTTGGACGTGTCCTACTCTTACTCTTTTGTTACATGAACTATCCATGTTCATGAAAAAAAAATTAATGTGATACTTGGGAGGTTAATCCTTCCTCCTACTTTGAACATTAAAAATGTGTACTTATTAAAATTCATTCATTATATGTACATTAATAGTTTTTTAAATTAAAAAAAAAAAAAGAAGTACCTTACATGTCAATGAGGTCTTGGTACTGTTAATAAAGGTGAAGGCCTTGGGTTTTAAGTACTCAGGTTTGAGACTTATCATGTTTAATTATATATGTGGGTTTCTGAGTTCCATCATGTGCAGTTGCTATATGTGTGGGTTCCAATTAGTTCAATTAGTTGGTTTTAATCTAGATTATACTTGTTCTTAGTATGTTTGGTTGAATAAATTTTAATTTCGTCCTGTTAATTAATCAAATTATATTTAAATAAATTTATTAATTTTATGATGATTCAAATTTAAACTTTTTTATTTAAATAAGTTAACACCAAGAGGAATTTAAAAGAAATTTAATTTAACTTTTTAAAGGGATTGCCTAATAAGATGACCGTGTGTCGAAATGATAAGAAAATATATTATCCCGGATTCATCACTTGGATAAAAGTGGATCATCTTCTATAATGCTTTTCTAAAAGACATTTTATCCTCTTCATCCATCATAGATAATAAGATAAAGACTTAAAGTGAGCATTCAACATTAATTTAATTTGGCACATCAATCGTGTGAGTGTCCCTCCAAAACACAAAATTAGTGAGTTAGGTACACAACCCTTTCCTTTTGTTGCTTGGTAGCTTTGTTGACGTTCCACTAGCATGATTTCATGGATGCAAATATGCTAAGCAATTCCTTAAATATTGTACTTTATTCTTCTCTTTCATAAATTGTGCACGTTTAAGAATTTAAAAATATCTTGAAACTTTAAAAGAAAACTAGCTTAATTAGATGTATTCTAAACTATCTTTATTTTTAATGTAAATAATTTGATCATCAAGCAATAATCTTAGAATATATAATTATCAAGTCATTTGGAAATAATACATATAATAAACATAATTGAATCAAATAATTAATCTCATATGCGAAATTATGAAAGCGTAAAAAGCTTAATATTTATATATCAAAATTCATTTAAGTAGTGTTTGGGAATTAGTATTCTGGAGTTTGAGTTTGGATTTAAAAAACAATGTAAATTGAGTAATAAACTATTTAGAAATACAACGTTTATTACCATTTCTCAAATCCATAGATTTGTTAGAAGCTTGTTTAGTAATGAATTTGAAATCTTTAATTTGATAAATCCATGTTTTAATATTTTTCTAATGTATGTTATATGGGAGAAATGATTGTATGAAACTGTAATTCCAGGTCATTCTTATCTCTTTTCAATGAGAGGATGACATTTTCCTCTTAATTTTTAACATTTTTAGTTGGATTTAAATTTTGTCAGGAAGAAAAAGTTGAAAATCAGGAAAAAAATTTGATTTGTCATTCTTTCATTGGAAAGAGATAAGGATGACGTAGAATTACAGTTTTATACATTCCCTTCTCGTTATATTGAATCTCAACTAATTTTTCCACTTCATTCTTACCATTTACATAATAATTAAAACCCAAATTCAAAATTTTAAATCCAAATCCCGCATTAAACAATTATAAAATCTAATTTAATTTTGCAAACTTTCATAATTATACATCTTAAACTTTATTTAACTCTATTGTTATATTTGATGCACATATGAAACCTTGACAATTTCTTTTCATGATGCCGAGTTTATTTAATTCCAAAGGCACAAGACCATGAACTAAGTATGTTTTAGGACCTAAGATTCATATAAACACAAATACATAGCAGCCGCTAGTTGCAAATTGTCATTATGAGATTAATTATAATTTATATCTATCAAATTATCAGTAAAACCAATGCTAAATGCATAGATTAGGGTTCAACTCTTTACAAGTTACTCACATAAGAGCCAAACTTTTCAAAGTTATCATATAAGGGCTCAACATTTATAAAAGTCCTCAAATGAAGGTTCAACTTTTTAAAATGGTCAAATAAAAGCTTAACCTTTTTTGAAAGTGCTCAAATAAATGTTAAACTTTTTCAAAATTGCTCAAATAAGGGCTTCTCAAATGTTGTATATCAGATTTCAAATTATGCTCTAGTTGCTCTCTTTTCTTTTCAAGCAATATCTAGTTCAGGTGTTATGTATTTTATTTTAAATATGTCAGCATTTATCAAAATTTTCCTATAAATTGAGCTAAAGAGTGCCCTTATTTGAGCACTTCTGTAAATGTTAAATTCTTATTTGACCATTTTGAAAGGTTTGACGCTTATATGAGCAACCTTTAAAATGTTGAGTTTTAATTCGAGCATTTACTCGTAAAACTAATTTGACAATATAACTACTATAAATTTCTTTCTAGCTACAGATTGACCATCCACTAGGTGAATAATAATAAAAAAAGGGCTTAAAGTATAATTTGGCCTTTAAAGTATACCATTTTTGTTAGTATATAATTTTTTTTCCGCTCAAATTGGTTTCTATCTAAAGTTAGATTCTGTTAATCAATTCAATCCATTATTGTTAAAAAAACTGGTTGAACTGTGGTCCAATAGAATGTGCCATGTGGCACGTCAATCCAATTAGAAAGTGCCACGTAGCATCCATATGTTATAACAATAAAAATTATAAAAATTCAAAAATAAATTAATTAATAAAAAATTATAGAACACTACCCTTTGACTTTGGCTAGAATTGATTGATCATTGACTGATGTTGATCGACCGTTGACTGGCGTTACCTAATAGTATTTTCAAGTTTTATATTAGAAAATTATTTAAAACTTTGAAAATATTTTCCTCACAATAATTTTTAAAATTTTAAAAAATATATTTCTAATATATAAAATTTAGGTACCAATCTGAGTTAAAAATATTTAGGTACCAAAATGAGAAAAATAGTATACTTTAAAGGCTAAATGATACTTTAAGCCAAAAATAAAATACGAGAGTGAAAAAACTAATAACTATAAGAGATAATAGTTATTTTGATGATTAATATATTAGCAATAAAACATATATCACTTTATATGTTTTTATCTTTTAAAATAATATATTTTTTATTACTATTTTTTTAATAAAATTAGTGTTGAGTTAATTTGGGACTAAAAAAATACATTTGAATGTAAAGATTGAATTTCATAAAAATTTCGGACTTTAAAACTTAATTGCATTACTGTGGTTGGTTGGAACGAAAGTGTTTCATAACATAAACGGTTAAGTCATTTATGTAATGGGGTAATGTGCATATATGGCTTGATAACAAGGACTCAAGCAAAATTTGGTTATATAATTTATAAACTCTTCAAATACTTAAATCACAGGACATTATACCTTTTTAACTATATTTAAATCTACGGTAAAAATAATACCACCTCAATTAAGTAACTGTGCTTAAACCTAAAACTTAAGAATTTTAAGTAGATCCAAACTTAAAAGTAAATTCAATTTCAGTTATTAAAATTTACGAAATTAAAGGACCTGTGTATCTCAACAACATCATACATCAACAAAGTTGAGATGATTTTGATAAGAGGATAAAGAAGGGGAAGGATATGTACAAGGAAGATTGGACCACCCTCCAAAGGAGAGGGCACGTAGGAATAGTTTTCAATTTCATACCACACCCTTATTCATGGTCCCCAACCAATTTCCCTATTACCTTTTCATTTTAAACTCTTGCCAAATACGTTGCACTTTTTCCTCAAACATCTCTAATTTTCCACTATCTTCAAATACAGATTTTTGTTTCTCTAAATTAATACATTCATCACAAAATATGATCAAATTGGTAATATTAAACATAAATTATAGAAAATTTAGATAAGATTTAAACTAGAATAAAAATTTAAACCAAAAATACATATTTAATTTACGTAATAAAAACTTAAAATTTTAAACAATTGTTTTTTTTAAATAAACCAACCCATAATTGTTTTTATACTGTAAGGCCCAATTTTTTAAACCCGGAGCCCAATAAACAATTCCAAAACAGGCCATTTTACAATAACAGACCCAAACTAAAAAACAAAACAAGGGCCCAAAACAAAGTGGCCCAAACCCAAAGGGAAAAGGAAACCCTAAGTCTGCTGCGCCGCACGCCCCGTGCCAGCAAGGCCCTCTCTCCGCATCGTGCGCCGGACGCCAGCACCCCGCGACGTGCGCTACTCCACCACGCCACGTCAGAGACGTGCTCGATCACGCACCTGCAAACAAGCAAGAACCAGTTGTAAAAAGGGCTATAAAAGCCTTCGAAAATAATGTAAAAAGGGGGATTTTTTCACAGAAAGACACACACAATCGTTACGATTTTTTACAGAAACAAGAGTAATACGGATTTTTTTTCAGAGAGAAGAGCAATACATTACTTTTTCTACGGATATAGAATCAAAAATCAAGAAAAGGTTTCTTTTTACTTTTTTTTCTTTCATTCTCGAATCTGTCTGTTTTTCTTTATTTATTTCTTTTATTTTAGTTTTTACATACAAAGGTTTTAAATATTAAAAAAGGAAAAAAAACCTACTTTTTTTGAAATTCAAGGTGGCCGGCGGCAGCAGAAGCACGGCGACGGTCGATCGAAGGCTTCACCGAACCTGTGGCCGGATGGATAGGGGCAAAGAGAGTTTTTAAAAGTTTTTTTTTGTTGTGTTTTGAGAAAATGAAAAGAAACGAGGGATTTTGGTGGAAAAAATGGCTTAAATAAGGCCCTAAAACGGTGCCGTTTGGTGCTAGGCTTATAATCACCAAAATGGCGCCGTTTAAATCATAGACTGTGCGCACGACCCGACCCGCAAGGAGGGTCCGCGCATTTTTTAAAGGGCTATTTGCAGTCCAAGTCCTCCCACTTTTTATTAATTTATAATTAAGTTTTTTAAGTTTTCTAATTTGGCCCTATGAATTTTCTGCCATTTCAATTTAATCCCATGACACACGGCACCGTTTCAGAGGGTGGGGGTTATTTTCTATGTTGGTCCCTCTACGTTGCGCGCGCATTACGATTTGGTCCTTTTTACCTCCATTTGTTCTTAATTTTCCCCAAACTCCTATTTTAAATTCAATTTAGTCCTTGTTTTACCTATTTTACTTTATTTCTAAATTAATTATTTCTAATATTTATTATTATTGTCGAAACCATTTTTTTGTTTGGAAAAATGGGCCGACTTTAAAATATAAAAACGGAGTCGCCACCAATCATTTTTTAAGTGCGATTGGGTCACTTTAGAAAACGTTTTGGTCTACAAAATTTAAGAAAACGGGCTCGGGAGTCGGTTACGTACGAGGAAGGATTACCACCCTCGCGATGCCCAAAATTGGTACCTTAATGATTGATTAATGTCCTTAATGTCGAAAAGTAAAAGAGATTTTAAAATATGAACCTTTTTAAAAGAGTGTTTGGATAACCCAAATTAGACATCGAAACTCTCTTGTCCCGAAAAGTTGAAATACCACATCCAGCACGATAGGACACGATGTTTCAAACTATCGATACCAAGATCATTTCATGATTTCCCAAAATTCATATCTTGCAATCTAAAAAGGGTATTTCACTATTTGACCAAATTAAAAACCGAAATCCAGCATGATTGGGCACGATTCCTTGAATTTCCAATCATGAAACATTGCCTTTATTTAAGAAAACTCGGTCAAAACCTTTGAAGGATATTCGACTATTTGTACGAATAGAAAATCGAAACCCAGCACGATTGGGCACGATCTCTCGAACTTCCAAACGCAAAACATTGCCTTATTTTAAAACGCGTTCAAAATCTTTAAAGGATATTAAGTTATCTAGGCGAACAAGAAATCGAAACCCAGCACGATTGGGCACGATTCCTCGAGCTTCCAAACACGAAATATTACCTTTGCAAAAACTCTTTTTATGAATTTTGAAAAAACAAAACCGTTGAAATGTAGACACGGCAATAATAAGGGATAGTATTAGTTCACAAAAAGGGGAAAAGAACAATAATATTATAATGACAAAAATAATAAATGGCAAGTAAAACGAATAGCAATAATAATACTACTGAAGTAGCCTATGAAAAAAGGGAAAACATAATACTAAAATAATAAATATGGTAATAGAATAGTAACAGCAATAAACACAGAAACACATATCAATAAAAAAATAATAGTAATAATATTAGAATAATAATATTAATAAAAAGTAGTAGTAAAAAAATATTGATAATGGAAATATAAATATAATACTAATATACAAAAAAGAAGTAAACAAAATAATATAAAAAAAATTATAGTACCTAAAATAGAAAGTATATAATTATAATAATAGTAGTACTTAGTAAATTAAAAATAACATTTATAAATAAAACAATAGAAATACTTTTGTTAAAAAAACAGTAGTGAAAATAAAAGTGATGTTGAGAGTAGCTATAATAATAATCAAAGTAATAGTAAAAAACAATAGTAGTAAAATCAATAATATACAATTAAAAGAATTAAAGCAACTAAGAATATAATAATAATAATAATAATAATAATAATAATAATAATAATAATAATAATAATAATAATAATAATAATAATAATAATAATAATAGGTAACAAAAATATTTAAAAATAACTAATTTAATGGTAAAATAGCAAAACAATCGAAAAGGGACTAAATCGGATCAAAATCAGAAGATTTGGGCCAAATTTAAAAACAAATGGAGATAGAGGAGCAAATTGAAACATGCACGCAACCTAGAGGGACCGAAATGGAAATAAATCCCACTCTCTGAAACGCAGCGCTTGGCTGAGGACTCAATTGAAATGAGGAGCGAACTTTTGGGCCAAATCGGGAATAAAGAAAACCATATTATGAAACCATGGAAAAACGGAGGGGCTAAATGCGCAATTAGCCCCTCCCTAGCAAAAACGCGCAGATCCTATCCCCTATGCGGGTCGGGTCGCTGGTCAGAGGCCCAAAACGACGCCGTTTTAGCCTCTGACCCCTTCAAACAAAACGGCGCCGTTTTATAAACAGTATAAAGGCCAAATTTTTTTTTGAAAATTCTCATTTTCTCTTTCATTTCAAACATAAATCAGAGAGGAGCTCTCCCCCTTTCCTCCCAAGCGATTTCCGGCGCCCTCCGGCGAGGCTCCGGCACCAACGCCGGCCCCCTCGCGGGGGCCGGCAGTTCAAAAGGTTAGTTTTTTTTTAAATAGAATGCAAAAATCTGTATATACAAAAAAATTGAAAAGAAAAAGGAAAACAATAAACCTTTGCCGATTTGTATTCCTTATTCGGAAAAAAGTAATATTGCTTCTTGTTTTTCTGTAAAAATATGTTTTTTATGCTTCGGATTGCTCCCTTGTTCTCTAAAAAAAAACCCCTTTTACAATGATTCTTGAAGGCTTTTATAGCCTTATTAGAATATCAAAAACCTAAAACTCTAGTGTTTGTCGTGTTGTTGCTTTTCTGTTTGTAGGTGAACGTCGTGGAGGAGTGGGGCTCTTCACACGAGCACTGGAAGCGCGCACGACTCGGAGGGGTGGGCAACGTGGCTGATGGCGGCGGCACAAAAGGTCTTCTGCTAGGGTTTCTGAAACCTAAAAAATCTTTAGTTTGTTGGGCTTGGTGGGCCTCATTTAGGGTTTGGGTCTGGATTAGTTTTAATTTTTGTAAAATTAGCCAATGGGCTGTAATTTTGGTGTAATGGACTGTGGGCTTATTTTCATTAAGGGTCCGGGCAAATTTTGCCCATTACAATTATACTTACTGTTTTATTATTACCATCATTTTTTTATATATAATATTATTGTTACTATAATCATATTTCTTATATTCCTTATATTTATTATTATCGTTATTTTTATTACTAATATTATTATTATTACTTTCAATAGTACTATTTATTATTTCTATTTTCATTATTTTTATTTTTATTTATCCCTATTAATTCTAATATTATCACTATTATTTTATTATTAATATTGTTTTTATTTTTACTATCACTTTTATTATTATTTTCATTACTATTAATATTATTATTACTACTATTATTAATTTAGTATCATTATTTTTTTATTGTAATTATTATTTTAATATTACTACTACCATATCTTTTAATTTTATAATTATTATTATATTCATTAGAATCATTATCATTTTTTTATTTGTCACTATTTTTTATATATACACATATTATTATTATTATAATTATATGTATCATTCTCATTATTATTTTTATTATCAACATCATCATTGCTATTATTATTATTTTTATTATCAACATCATTATTGCTATTATTTTACTATTATGATTTATTTATTCTTGCTCCTATCATTTCATGTAGATCAATGATTTTGAATTACATTTTAACGTATTTTTATTATTGCTTTTATTTACTTTTTTATCCAAATTCATAAAAAGGGTTTCACAAAGGTAATATTTTGTGCTTGGAAGTTCAGGAAATCGTGCCCTAACGTGCTGAGTTTTGATTTTCCGTTCGTCCAAAGGACTAAATATCCTTCTAAGATGTTGGCCGTGTTTTCTCAACTTCAAAAATAAGGCAATATTTCATGTTTAGAAATTCGAGGAATCATGCCCTAACGTGTTGGGTTTCGGTTTTTTTGTTTGGCCAAATAACGGAATACCCTTTTTAAAATTGCAATGCATGAATTTTGGAAATCATGAAATGATCTTGGTGTCTAGGGTTTGAAATATCGTATCCTAACGTGCAGGATATGATATTTCATTCTTTAGGAACATGAGAATTTCGATATCCAATTCGAATTATCCGAGCATTTTCTAAAGGATTCATATTTTAAAACCTCTTCCGATTTTCGATATTAGAACATTAATCAATCAATAAGGTACCAATTTTGGGCGTTGCGAGGGTGCTAATCCTTCCTCGTGCATAACCGACTCCCGGACCCATTTTCTTAAAATTTGTAGACCAAATGTTTTATAAGGTGACCCAATCACACTTCAAAAAAGATTGGTGGCGACTCTATTTTCCTTTTCAAAGTCGGCCCGTTTTCCAAACAAAAAAATGATTTCGACAGCTTGGCGACTCCACTGGGGACCACTAAGAGAGTCAAGCCGTAGAATTCATTATTTTTTATCCTTTTTATCGAAAATTAAAATTTGATTTTGATTTTTCCATTGCATGAGTTTGGGTCACGTCATATGTTTGTTGTGATTTAAGTGTCTAGGATACATTTGCATCATATTGCATGACCGTAGTGGTCACACCTTTTAAGTGAGAGTGGGAAGCTACTCCTTCGTGAGGTTTTCACCTTCGTGCAGGATAGTGAATCGCTTTCGGGATACATCCGTACCTATATATTCGTGAGATTTTCATCTCCGTGCTGCCATAGGGAAATGTATTCCCCTGAACTGAACTAGGTCCGTGTGAGCCAATAATGGGTAAGGATCGAGGAATCTGCTAGTTCAGGTACCCTTGCTTTAGAGCCAAACCGCATGTAGAGAGCCCTAAGAGTTTACCCTAGTTAGAACTACGCCAAACCCTAGCAGCCACCCAGATAGGTGCTAGATTATTTGTTGTTTGCCTTGAATTTTATTTTAGTATATGATACTGACTTGTTATGTTTTATTTTGATTGTGATTGCATGTCATTTCATTTTAAAGAGGTGTCGATTCACGTCCGGTTACTAATTTAGGAAGCTTGTCATGGAGAACGAATTCCTTGATAAAGTAGAAGATAATGCGGCTGCCCGTATATAGTCAGAGAAAATGTAATTAGAAAAAGGGGACAGCCTAGCCAAGGGATATACATCGGAGTTATGTGATTACACCCGCATTAGTGTGACGCAAAATGATCTTCGGGAAGGGACCAGTGGGATGAAGAGACTAAGCAGTTGTTTTATGGGAATTATGGGGATTTGCCTCACTTACTTGACATTAAGATAGACGAGCATTTATTCCGGGCCCTCACTCAGTATTGGAAATCCTACCTATAGCTGTTTTACCTTTGGGAGGGTAGATTTGGTACCCACTGTAGAAGAATATACAGCTTTACTTCATTGCCCGAAGGTCCAAATCGACAAGGTCTACTTGAGAGCTGCTTGTGTCCCAACCTTTTTGAAGAAGTTGATGAATATTACAGGGATGAGTGAACAGTGGGTTGCAGTGAGGATGAAGCAAAAAAGGTGAGTGTAAATGCATCCCATGGAGGATTTTGAAGGATTTGATTCTAGTGCATCCTGATACGAAGAGGAGAGTTGACGTTTTAGCTTTGAGCATCTGTGGTTTAATGGTTTTCCCTAGGGCATTGGGGTATGTAGATGAGGCAGTCTCAGATCTCTTCGACCGACTTGATAGAGGGGTCACACCTGTTCCTACGATCTTGGCCGAGACACTTAGATCTTTGAATGCATGCAGGAGAGCCGGTGAAGGTAGATTTATAGGGTGTGCGCAGTTATTGTTAGCTTGGTTCCATAGCCATTTCTGGAAGGTGGATAAAGTTTCTTATCGGGTTTTTTTCGAGAACTACTCACCGTTAAAGGAGTTAGCAGCCACGCCCAGGAGAGATGACATATCAGAAGAAAATTGGATCGCGTTCCTTCAGAACCTCCAAGAAGAGGACGTTGAGTGGAGAGCTCCTTAGTTGATTCCTGACAAAATTCTTTACTGATGTAGAAGTTTTGATTGGGTCCCTCTGCTAGGAATTTGGGGAGCCATTGGATATGCTCCTTTGCTTGTGCTGAGGCAATACAGATCAAGACAGTTTATACTGGTAACGCATGGGCTAGCTTAGTTTGAATTTACGTATGGAGAGGATAACTACAAGAAAAGGGTTAAGTAGATTTCTAATGCTTGGAAGCAGACTCACCGAATGAAAAGAGTTGCTATAGGTCCAATGACGACCCTCGAATATGATGAGTGGTGGAGTAGGAGGATCAATGATAATATCCCCAGATCGACACAAGATGGTGCTCGACCAATGGAGGAATACCTGTAAATAGTCCCTTCTGAGTTGGAAATCATGAAACTAGACTTTGAAAATAGAAATTCAGAGTTAGGGAAAAAGATAGAACAACAGGAATTAGAAAAAGTGCATTTGAGGTTAGATATTAATGTCCAAAAATTAGAGGCTGAGAAACAGAGAAAAGGGAAAAGAAAGGCCGAAGAAGATTTGGACAGTTTGAAGACTGATTACAAAAAGTTGCATTCATCAATGAGAACTGTTGGGTTGGGTAAAACCTCAGAACAATAGCGTCAAGAAATTCAAGAAGAGAAGGCTAAGGTCGATCAGTGGAAGAAGAGGTTTCATGATACTCAAGCACAAAAGGATACTCTGAAAAAGACCGTGTGTGAGAGCCAAAGCGAAAATGAGATGTTAAGAGCTCGAGTAGCAAAACTAGAGAAGGCATTGTGTTTGTCGAAACCATTTTTATGGTTTTATAAAAACGGGGGTCGACTTTTTAAAAAAACAAAAACGGGAGTCGCCACCAATCCCTTTTTACTTAGGTGTGATTGGATCACCTTGTACAACGTTTTATTTCAAAACATTGATTTTGGTCCACAAAATACAAGAAAACGGGTTCGGGAGTCGGTTACGTACGAGGAAGGGTTAGCACCCTCGTAACGCTCAAAATTTGGTACCTAATTGATAATCTCATGTCCTAGTGTCAAAATTTTGAAAAATTTTAAAATATGATCCTTTTATTAGAAAGAAAACCAAGATTTACCTATCTCAAAGAAATAAAATGTTATACTCAATAAGTTAGGATGTAACATCTCATGACTTCGAAACTAGGCTCGCCTTTATTTATAGAAAATTCTTACCTCGAGACACAAAACATCATATCCAATAAGTTAGGATACAATGTTTTGAATTCCTGAGAATAAGTTTTGATTTGAAGTTTATAAGTTTCAATTTTAAAAGAAAAGGGATACTTAATATATTAAGTTCAACGATAAAAATCGAAACCCAGTGAGTTAGGGCACAATTTTTTTCGAAGCCTAATATATTATGTATCACCGTATTTTTTTAAGAAAAAAAACTTTGAATAAAATACGACAATTTTGCAAATTGTGTTTTTTTATAAAAGAAAGTTCGAGTAAAATATTGCATTAATACGTTACAACATACATACCAAATAGCAATTTATCCTAACTACGAATCACATTAACAATTACTACTAATGGATAATTAAAGAATAATATAACATGAATAAACAGATAAAAGAACTATGCTAAAGCAATAATAAACGAATGAAAGAAAATAAATGGACAAACATGAGATATAAAATAAGCAGCGAAATAAAAAAAATATTTAAGAAATGAATTCTAAATTCCATAAACAAGATCAAATAAAAATAAATAAATGGTATATTTAAATACTGAATGAATATTATGACACACACAAAAAAAGAATATGACAATTTTGAAAACAATCCAATATATATAATAATGATATTTTAAATAAATAATATAAAAACATAGAGTATATGAAAAATATAAGAGTACTTATACCAAATTTAATGATTTAGTACATATATCAACATAAACGATAATATACGATGAAAACGATTATAAGTAAATAGTATATAAAAATTTAAAATAGAAATATATATATATATATATATATATATATATATATATATACAGTAATCATAAAAATTAAATATATATAATATAAACGATATAACTAATATATGTTATACGATATAAATAAATTTTATATAAAATAAAATTTTAAATGTAATATATGATAATAATAATATATATAATATACAAGCATTAAAAAACATATAACATAATAACTAATATGCAAATTATAAAATAATATATATATAAATAATATTAAATAAAATAACCTAGTATAAATAGTTAATAATTTAATACATATGTATAATACTAAAAAATAAAAATAAAAGTAAAAGTGAAAGTAAAAATAAATAAAAAAGAATTGAAGAAACAGGAATCAAATTAAAATAAAATAAAATAACTAAGGAAAAAAATGTAAAAAGGATGATATTGAAGTGCGCTACAAACTGTAGGGACCTAATGGGCAATTATGCCCTGTCTCCTAAACGGCGTCGTTCTGTCATCAATCTTTAATTTGTCTGTGGGACCAATTTGAAACATAAGAAATAATTCTGGGCCCAATTGTAAATAAAAAAATGTAACTGGAGGTAATTATAAAATTGAAATAATGCGGAGGGGCCAAAGAGGCAATTAGACCCTTTTATAAAAATGTGCGGATCCTCCCCAGGTTTTAGGTCAACGCGCAGATCCTTTCCCTGAACGACGTCTTTTTATGCTTATTAGCTTAAGCAAAAACGGCACTGTTTCTATCTGCTATATAAGTTAGTTTTAACCCAAAAAATTCATTTAAACCCCGTTTTAAAAAAAACCTTAAAAAATCCTCTCAAAGTCCTCCCTTCCTCCGTTCGGAGTCCGGTCATCGGACTCGTGGGCCACTGCCTCACGCACCACATGAGCCGCCATAGACGGCGGCCAGAGAGTCAAATCTCCTCGTTTTGAAGCCGAAACACAGGTAGTTTTCTTCCTTGTTTATTTTTTATAATATTTGTATATGTATACAAGAAAATGACATAGATCGAAAGAAAAAAAATAAACAAAAATCACCTCTGCTATTCTTTGTAGTTTTTTTTTGTATATTTCTTGCTTGTATATGTGTGTCTGTTACAGATTGTTTTGGGGTTTTTATAGCCCCGAAGATAATGAAAAAAAAAAAGAAATACAAAGATATTGTCATATTTACTGCTATGTTTCTTTCCTTTTGCAGGTGAACGACGTGGATCTCGGCGGTGGGGCGTACTTCGTGCGTAGATTGCGGCGCGACTGAAGGCTGGAAGAGGCTGCTTGCGGCGCAAGGGAAACTTAGGGTTTCAGAAACCCTTAGTTTCTGATTAGGTTCTAGGCCCTTTTTGGCCGTGTGAGTTTGGGTCTGTTTTGGGCTAATCGGGTTTTGTCTTAGGTATTGGGTTAGTGGGTCTAATTGGATAATGGGACTAGGTTTAGCTGGTTTTAGGCTAGTTGGGCCACGAGCAGTTTACTGGTTTTGGGTTTGAGGATTGGTTTTGTAAAATGGGCTGTAAAAGAATAAATTGGACATTTATTTTTAATATTTTTTATTCTGGTTTGTTACAGTGTCGAAGCTGCAACTCTACGGTGAAGCTGGAATCAAGCTTAAACAAGATTGAAGAGTTGAAAGGAAAGGTGGTAGAGCTCGAAACGACGCTGCAAAATAGTGAGCTCTGGATCCAACTATTGGAGGCAGATAACGAGCGATGGGAAGAACGGCTTCAAAGATCTCAAGACCAGGTCAGAGAAAGAGATTACGTCATGGGCGAAGCTGTGGTTCAGATACGAGAAGTGGCCAATTATCTACAAGCCTTAGTGGTTCAGGCTGATGTGTTAAGTGTGAAATATGAGCTAGAGTCAGACCGGGGTCGAGAGTTAGCTTGGCTTCTTAAGAAAGTTAAAGCTTTGAGCATAAGGGCTAAGCCGTATATGTGATTTTGTTTTATGTAAAGGATTTTGTTTTCTTATAAAGTTATTCTAAAAGGAATTGAACTAGAATCGACGCCTTTTATTTTTGCATTCATATCATGCATTTGCATTACATCGCATCATATGCATTAAATATCATAAAAGAACCCTATTAACTAGAGATCGTATTATAGCTACCCTGGAACATGACTATTACACTCGAAGAAAAGCGAAAGCCATGGATCAAAGGTTAGAGAGGTTAGAATAGATGTAGAAGGAGATGTGATAAACCGCAATCTATACATATTTTAATCCCAGATTTAGCATACTTTTAGATTATTTAAGCCTTGAATTGTGAAATTTGGTGCTTTTAATCCTTTAATTTCATGTTTTATACGTAGGAGAGCACCGGAGGATGAAAAGAACGAGAAACGGGCCTAAAACAGAGTAAATGGGCCAAATCACGAAATTGACACGGCCTGGGCCCAAGCCCACACGACCGTGCCTCCTTAACAGACTCGACCACGGCATGGATATGATTCACATGGGCGTGTGCCACGGGCGTGTCCCTGCCGCGACCTGTTTTAATTTCACTCGGATTAGGATACTTATCGGTGAAGAAAGACATTCCGAAAGCCTATATAAACACCCTAAGTATGACCCATGAGGGGGCGTCCAATTAGGCCAAAGAGCTGAGCCAGAGAGGCTAGAATTGTGGAATTTACTCGAAGAAAGCTAGTTGATTCATCTCAAGAAGCCGAAGTTATACTCAAGACGGAAGATCTTCCCTTCAATTTCCTTCAAGGGGTTTTATGGTTTTTCTTATGTTTTGTTTTATATTTTCTTCTGATATGTATTCTTTTATAACTATGAACTAAACCCTCAAATACCTGAGGGGGATGAAACCTAAGACGGATCTTGTTATTGTTTTCTGAACTATATGATAAATACTTGATTTGTTCTTAATTATGTGTTCTTAATTCTTGTTTTAATATTTCAGGATATTGATTCAAGTATTGATGTGCTTAGGCAGAGGAGGAATAGACCCTGTCTAAGAGTAGATCTAGCATAATTAAGCGGAGTTGATAGCAACCCTAGAGATAGGATGACGAAAATCTGCCGGATTAGGGTCAAACCTAATATGGGAGTCTATAGATCGAGTTAATGCAATTCTAGGGGTTTTAATTAGAAAGAGATTTCAATTAATCAACCTAGGGTTAGACGTTAGTAGCCTCGAGAGAGGTATTAATGTACATTAGGGAATCCTACAGATCAAGTCAAGTGAATAAATCGTCTGGTTCAGAGTTAAATAACAAGTGAAGTCTAGGTGGATTCTTCCTCGAGTATTGTCTTAATCAATTGGTTTTTCTCACAAGTATTTCCCCAATTCATTCTCTTTGTCTTTGCATATTTAGCTTAGTTGTTAGTTAATTTTAGATTAAATAAACAATTCACTTTTATCTTAAGCTAAATAATAAAAAGAAAGTTAGTATTAGTACTTTTGTTTCCTTTGGGTTCGACAATCCGGTCTTGCCACTAAGCTATACTACTGTTTGATAGGTGCACTTGCGTCAAGTCGTTGTCACAGTTAGTTTCTAGGCTTGATCATTCTTTATATAAATTTTTAAGACTCTGACACACGATCAAGTTTTTGGCGCCGTTGTCGGGGAACTAAAATATTAAGAACGCTCAATTTTTATTACTTTAGCCATTTTTATTTTTTGCAATTTAATTTAATTTTTATTTTTCTTTTAACTTTACTAATTTTCCTTCTTTTATTTGTTCTTAGAAGGTACCTCTAGTTTATGACTAGAAGGAACCCGACAGGACCCCTGATTTACGATAGTGATATTGAAGGTACTGTTAGCAGAAATCATAGAGAAATAAGGTGAAGCTTAAATTACATAGAAGAAGAGCAAGAAGTCGAAACCAATACCATCGAAGAGATGTCTGAGAATAATTTGCTACCTCCAGAGGTGGCCGAAAATCGTGCTCCTCGAACTATGTATAATTATGCTAAACCTAATCTAACAGGAACTGAGTCAAGTATTGTTAGGCCTGCTATTGCTGCAAATAATTTTGAACTGAAACTTAACACTATTCAGATGATACAGCAATTTGTTCATTTTGATGGTTTGCAGGATAAAGATCCAAACAATCACTTGGTGAATTTCCTAGAATTTTTCGATACTTTCAAAATAAATGGCGTCTCTGATGATGCCATTCGTCTTGGGTTATTTCCCTTTTCTTTGAGGAATAAAGCTAAACAGTGGTTGAATTCTCTTCGATGAAGATCAATCACTACATGGGAACAAATGACGGAAAATTTTTTATTAAAATATTTTCTGCCAGTTAAAACAGCCAAGTTGAGGAATGATATCTCTTCTTTTGTGTAGATAGATTTAGAAACACTTTACGATGCATGGGAGAGATACAAAGATCTATTGAGAAGGTGCCCACACCATGGATTACCCTTGTGGCTACAGGTCCAAACTTTTTATAATGGTGTGAACCCCTCAACCAGGCAATTAATTGATTCAGCCACCGGCGGAACCTTAAATAACAAAACACCTGAGGCTGCTTACGAGTTCATTGAAGAGATGCCACTGAATAACTATCAGTGGCAAGTCACAAGGACCAAACCAACAAAAGTAGCCAGTGTTTTCAACCTCGACGCAGTAACCATGCTATCAAACCAGGTAGAACTGTTAAATAAAAAGATTGATAGCGTATGTGATTCTTTGCAGGTACATCCAGTAATGCAGTGCGATACGAATAGAGGAAGGATGAACAACACAGACTATCCACCTTACAATCCGAGCGCTGAGAACGAGCAAGTTCACTATATGGGCAACAGTTTTAAATCTCAAAATAACACTTATAGTAATACTTATATTCCAGGTTGGAGGAACCATCCCAATTTTTCATGGGGTGGTCAAGGAAACCAGAGACAACAACCCCCTCCAAACTTCCAACAACAGCCCTACCCACAAGAAAAGAAGCCGAACCTTGAGGAAATGCTGACAAAATTCATCGTAGTGACAGAAACTCATCTTCAAAATACCGAGACAACATTTAAGAATCAACAAGCATCGATTCAGGGGATCGAGAACCAATTAGGCCAACTTGCCAAGATCATATCAGAACGACCACAAGGCAGCTTGCCAAGCAACACTGAAACTAACCCAAAGGAGCAACTTCAAGCCATAACAACTTAGGATAATGTAGGGTTAGATGAGCCCAAATTAAGCCAAGAGAATTTGGTAGAGAAAGGTAAGGTCGAGGTAAGTCACGAGAAGCCAAAACCGGTAATTAAAGAGTACCAACCTCGTATACCTTATCCTGATGCGATGAAGAAGGACAACACGGACGAACAATTCGGTAAATTTCTTAAACTTTTAAAAAAATTACATATTAACTTACCGTTTCTTGAAGCTCTTTCGAAGATGTCAGATTCAAGGAAATTTTTAAAAGAGCTTTTAACAAACAAGCGGAAGTTAGACAAGGAATCGCATGTGGAACTAAACGCAGTGTGCTCAGCAATGTTGCAAAATAAACTACCACGAAAATTAAAAGATCCAAAGAGTTTTACAATTCCATGCTTAATTGGTAGTTTATCTGTTGATAATGCTTTAGTTGATTTAGGGGCAAGCATAAATGTTATGCCTTATAAAATGTTTAAACAACTAGGTCTAGGGAAACCCAAACAAACTAGGATGAGCATTAAATTAGCTGATAAAACTATTAGAATTCCTAGGGGTATAATTGAAGATGTTCTTGTGAAAATTGATAAATTCGTATTCTCAGTAGACTTTGTCGTTTTAGACATGGATGAGAACAAAATTATCCCCTTAATTTTAGAAAGACCCTTTTTAGCAACTGCCAGGACTAAAATTGATGTCAGCGCAGGTGAACTCATACTTTGTGTAGGTGACGGATCAATCAGTCTTCAAGCTCTCGACTCAAATAGGACATCGAGTAGTCAAGGTGAGAACATAAATTCTGTTAATAACCATTCGGTTAAACCTTCTTTTCAGGAAACATCACGGAACTACACAACTGAGCTAGATCCTAGGTCTCATACCAACGAGCAAATAACTCATGAGAAACGAAGGCTTCAGATCGATGAGCTAGATGAGTGGAAGACACATTTTAAAGAGAAACTAGGAATACACGAAGCAGAACCAACATCATTTCGTGAGACAAACGAATTTAAAATTAGAGATCAGGTATTGTTAGATAAGACAGACCCTCAAATACCTCCTCCTGACCCTAATAAAAACAAAGAAATCTCCTTTAGGGTACTCAAGGTTTTCCATACGGAACAGTCGAGGTAAGGAATCCTATATTCGGCACTTTTAAAGTAAACGCTACTCGACTTGAGCTATATACTAATAATAGGACTGATAGCATGAGGAAAGACTTTCAACTCCTGAAACCACCATGAATGTGTGAATGAGAGGTAAGTCTAGCTTAAGACTATAAATGAACGCTTCTCGGGAGGCAACCCGAGCACTAACCCCATAATTTTTACATTTTTTATTGTTTCTTTAATTTTTCCTTTTTAGCACCTAACTATAAACTAACCAAGTGCAAATTTCTATACCACATGGCCGTGGCTATGGCCATGCTCAACTGAACACCATGGCCGTGAGATACAGCCGAGGCCGACACTGTTTTAGCAACACGGGCATGGCGACCTGCACAGGGGCGTGGGAGAAATGAACGAAGCATAACACGGCCGTACGACACGGTCGTGTGACTCGACACACCCATGGTACACGGGCGTGGGGATGTACCATACCTGAAATTTCTATTTAAACTACCCCTCTCCCATTCTTACCTACTCCCCACACTTCTTCTTCCTTTACACCTCCCCTTCTTTCTCATTCTCATTCTTCTTCATTCCCTCTAACTCTAGATCTAACCACATCCATGTCGAAGAAACGTAAGGATCCTAGCACAGTTTCCCTTTGTGAGACCAATCTACATAAGTTCATACCAGCTGCTTCATTTACTCGACAGGAAAAGGACCTTTGAGTCCATTGAACTTTTCTTTTCATTTTCACTTCTCCTTTATTTTCCTTTTCTTTATTTTTCTTTTACTCAGTTTAATCTATTTTATTTTGTTTTCTTTGATTTAGGTTCTAAAGGCTGCTTGGGAATCACCACACCACGACCATAGCCACGACACCACAGCCTTAGAAATCACACTCACCCCGCTAACCATCTAACGATAAGGACTTTACAGTCCATTAATCTTTTCTTTTCTTTTTATTTTACTTTCTATTTACTTTCTCTTTATCTTTCTTGTCTTTATATATATATATATATATATTTAGTTCATTTTGAATTATTATTATTATTTCTTGGCTAATTCTTCACGAGCTTCCCAATTTCTTCATCTAGCGCAGAGAATGTCGGCGGCCGCCACACCATGACACTCCCAAATCAAGGAAGCCATCCAAATTCAGGAAGTTTCACCTCTCCTTTTCTCTTAAATTTCATATATATCTTTGTACATTGAGGGAAATGTACATCTTAAGTGTGGAGGGAGAATATTTATTTCAAGAAAGTGCCTAACTTTCTACATAATTCTCTAATCCCTGAATTATACCTTGAATTATACCTTATTCTTAAGTAAATTTCTCATATTACTAATTAGAATGAAATTTCCTGTGAATCATGATTTTTATTGATATGTTTTGGATTAAGGCATTGATAATTGTGCGGTGATGATTTAAACTTTAGGAGACTAGAGAATCAAGCATGATGAGTCTATTTTCAAATTTAAAATTTTGTTAGGTTGTCTACCTGAATCTAATTATTACCTTGAAGTTTGAAATTTACAAGGTTGATATCAAAAACCCATAATTTTTTTGAGATTTTGAGCCTTTTAGAGCATACATTCTTTCGTGCTCACTTTTTGATTATGACTGTGTCAACATTGATTTGTTATTCTAGAACTTGCTTCGATTATACATGTCAAGACCACATTATTGATTTGTTATACTGAGATGATAAAGGCACTTAGGATTTAACCCACTCACTCCACTACAAAGCTTACTCTCACAATTAACCCCTAGTAAACCCCTTTGATCCTAACAACTCTTTTTATTAACTCACCCGCTAATATTACCCCAAAACCTATCTTATATTTGTTATCACCATTCTTTGACTCCCTTTTTGTCAAGATTTGATTTTGAACAATTTCCTAACTATGTTCTATATTTTAGTTATTAAGGTTCTTTCTTATTAATTGTATTGATTTGTTCTTAAAAAAAATCGAAGTATATTCATTATTAGTTCTATAATTAGGTGAGCTTATACGTTTAAATTCCACATCTTGAAGAAAAAGCTCGTATTATTAGTATTACAAGTTTTCAATTGATGTAATTATTTAGGAGTCGTTCAGTTTTCTAGTTAGATAAATTATCAATTCAATCTCGATTCTAACCCTCTAATTCAGCCTTTATCCACACCTTTTACCCAAGCCTCATTACAACCATTTTTAAAGACCTTTTGATTTGTGTATCATCTCATTTTACAGTGGTGGAGATTTGATTTTCATGCAAGCCTATGGGATTAACTTTTCATGTTCGACTTTTGAGTGCTTAATTTTGAACCTTAAACACTTTGAATGATTTGAGTGAATCTTTAGTGAGGATGTTAACTCTTGTCAATTTTGAATTAAAGGTGATTATTTAGGTAAGGGGAAAACACCTATGTTTCGTGCTACAAAAACTATGACTTTGATTGTTTGAATCTTTAAGACCCTTTTACTTAAATTATCAATGTATGAATTATCTTTGAATTATGATGAAACATTATTGATAAATATTATGAATTAAGGAAGTTCATTTTAATTGTGAGTTGGGAATTTTGCTTGAGGACAAGCAAATGCTTAAGTGTGGGGATATTTGATAAACCGCAATCTATATATATATTTTAATCCCAGATTTAGCATACTTTTAGATTATTTAAGCCTTGAATTGTGAAATTTGGTGCTTTTAATCCTTTAATTTCATGTTTTATACTTAGGAGAGCACCGGAGGATGAAAAGAACGAGAAACGGGCCTAAAACAGAGTAAATGGACCAAATCACGAAATTGACACGGCCTGGGCCCAAGCCCACACGACCGTGCCTCCTTAATAGACTCGACCATGGCATGGATATGATTCACATGGGCGTGTGCCACGGGCGTGTCCCTGCCGCGACCTGTTTTAATTTCACTCGGATTAGGATACTTATCGGTGAAGAAAGACATTCCGAAAGCCTATATAAACACCCTAAGTATGACCCATAAGGGGGCGTCCAATTAGGCCAAAGAGCCGAGCCAGAGAGGCCAGAATTGTGGAATTTACTCGAAGAAAGCTAGTTGATTCATCTCAAGAAGCCGAAGTTATACTCAAGATGGAAGATCTTCCCTTCAATTTCCTTCAGGGGGTTTTATGGTTTTTCTTATGTTTTGTTTTATATTTTCTTCTGATATGTATTCTTTTATAATTATGAACTAAACCCTCAAATACCTGAGGGGGATGAAACCTAAGACGGATCTTGTTATTGTTTTCTGAACTATATGATAAATACTTGATTTGTTCTTAATTATGTGTTCTTAATTCTTGTTTTAATATTTCAGGATATTGATTCAAGTATTGATGTGCTTAGGCAGAGGAGGAATAGACCCCGTCTAAGAGTAGATCTAGCATAATTAAGCGGAGTTGATCGCAACCCTAGAGATAGGATGACGAAAATCTGCCGGATTAGGGTTAAACCTAATATGGGAGTCCATAGATCGAGTTAATGCAATTCTAGGGGTTTTAATTAGAAAGAGATTTCAATTAATCAACCTAGGGTTAGACGTTAGTAGCTTCGAGAGAGGTATTAATATACATTAGGATATCCTACGGATCAAGTCAAGTGAATAAATCGTCTGGTTCAGAGTTAAATAACAAGTGAAGTCTAGGTGGATTCTTCCTTGAGTATTGTCTTAATCAATTGGTTTTTCCCGCAAGTATTTCCCCAATTCATTCTCTTTGTCTTTGCATCTTTAGCATAGTTGTTAGTTAGTTTTAGATTAAATAAACAATTTAATTTTATCTTAGGCTAAATAATAAAAAAAAGTTAGTATTAGTACTTTTGGTTCCTTTGGGTTCGACAATCCGTTCTTGCCACTAAGTTATACTACTGTTCGATAGGTGCACTTGCCTCAAGTCGTTGTCATAGTTAGTTTCTAGGCTTGATCATTCTTTATATAAATTTTTAAGACTCTGACACACAATCAAGATGTAGGACCAATTGCAAACTCAGATGCATGAACAGTTGGCTAAGATCCAACAGGATATGAGGGATCAAATGCTGGAATCCCAGAGAAGCATGATGAGCCAGTTAACACATTTGTTGACTGGAGGGCCTGATAAGGGAAAGAGCCCTATGGTCAATGCTGGAGATGATGAAGATTCTGCTTATCCTCCAGAGTTTGCTCCGGTAAATTCCCAAGTACAACCACCAAGAGTGTCCGTCAATATCAAACCCTAGTATCAATTCGATACCTCAGCACCGATAAACTTCCCGACAGGCTTGAGCTTCAACCCCGGAGACAATTTGGCAAAACCAATGGTCCCTAACTTCGATGATGCGGTAGAAGGGGGAAAAAGCAGGGGCGGAGCTCCCAAAACAATTTGAAGATCGATTCAAATGGTTGGAAGAGAAGTTCAAAGCATTAGAAAGTGCTGATTACCAATGCGAAGTGGATGCTAAGAAGTTGAGTCTGGTCGCAGATCTGGTACTCCCACCAAAGTTCAAGATGCCAGAATTCAAAAAATACAATGGGACCAGCTGCCTTGAGGCCCATATTACAATGTTCTGTCGAAGAATGACGGGATATGTCAACAACGACCAGTTGTTGATCCACTGCTTCCAAGATAGTCTGACTGGAGCCACAGCTAAATGGTACAATCAGTTGAGTCGTACTCAAGTCAAATCGTGGAAGGATTTAGCACAAGCCTTTATGAAGCATTATGGCAATATGACCGATATAGCGCCTAACTGGATCACGTTACAAAACATGGAGAAAAAGTCAGGCGAAAGTTTCAGGAAATAGGCCCAAAGGTGGAGGGAAGTCGCTGCCCAGGTCCAACCGCCACTGCTAGAGAAAGAAACGACCATGCTCTTCATTAATACCCTGAAAGCACCTTTTATCAATCATATGTTAGGGAGCGCAACTAAGAGTTTCGCAGACATAGTGATGTCTAGTGAAATGATAGAGAACGCAATAAGGTGTGAGAAAATAGAAGTTGGAGAGGGCACGAGAAGATCAGCTTCGAAGAAAAGGGAAAATGAAGTAGGGAATGTAAGCTCGGGTTATCTAAAACCCGTTACTGTCAGTCAATCGAGGACGATAGCCACCAAGGCAGAAGCCTAACACGAGGCAAAATACCAAGAAATTCCAGTTCACTCCCATACCCATGACGTATAGGGAGTTGTACAAAAAGCTATTCGATGCACACGTTGCAGCCTCTGTCTATTTGAAACCGTTTCAACCCCATATCCTAAGTGGTATGACACAAACGCTCAGTGTGAATACCATGCGGGAATAGTAAGGCACTCGATAGAAAACTGCACCTCATTCAAAAGGTTAGTTGAAAGGCTTATTAAAGCAGGTGTTGTGAAATTCGACGACGCACTAGATGTGACAAATCCGTTACCCGGTTATACTGATAAAGGGGGAAACGCGATAGTCGAGAACATGGGGAAGAGAATCAAACCTAATATTGTTGAAGTAAGAACCCCATTGAGGGAGGTTTGGAAAGAAATGCAGAAAAGATGGTTAATTCTACAAGGGTTAGGGAGTAAATCCCATGGCTCGAGGAACTACTGTGAGTTCTACGATAAAGAGGACCATGAGATCCAGCAATGTAGTGAATTTAGGGCCCTAGTCCAAGGGTTAATGGATAACAAGGAACTGGAGTTCTTTGACTCTACTGAAGGAGAGGACGTGTGCACTGTAGAAGGATGTTCAGCAGAGAAGGTCTTTGAGGTCAATCACCCAGTGGTGATTATCACACAACCGAGGATCAACGAAGCAGGAGTGAAAACGACACCGAGAGTTGTAATTCGGAAACTCGTGGCTTTTCCTTATAAGGATAGCAAAAGGGTGCCCTGGAATTACAGCTGTAATGTGGCATGCTCGAGAAAAAAGAGTCCGGTCAGCATGCCAGATACGAAAGCTGAACCTGAAAAAGGGAAGTCCCTGATAATTGAACAGGGGGAAGAGAGGACAGAACCTCTGGTTAATGAATCGGTAACTGAGAATGAGGCCAAGGAGTTTTTGAAGTTCCTGAAACACAGTGAGTATAGTGTTGTGTAACAATTACACAAGCAGCCAGCACGCATATTGGTACTGGCTTTACTCTTAAACTTAGAGGTGCACCGTAGCGCACTAATGAAGGTGTTGAATGAAACCTATGTCGCTGATGACATTTCGTAAACAAGCTAGACCACCTTGTTAGCAATATAAGCGCCGACAACTACATCTCTTTCAGTGACGATAAAATACCACCAGGGGGCATGGGTTCCACCAAGGCTTTGCACATCACTACTCGATACAAAGGGTATACGCTACCGGGGGTATTAATTGACAATGGATCGGAACTGAATGTCTTGCCCCTATCCACCTTGAACAGGTTGCCTATAGATAGTTCTTATATGAAAACATGACAGAACATAGTGAGAGCATTCGGTGGCACTAAAAGAAAAGTAATGGGAAGGATTGAGATACCTCTCTTAATCAGGCCAAATATGTACGAGGTAGACTTCATCGTGATGGACATCAAGCCCTCTTATAATGGTTTATTGGGGAGGCCCTGGATCCACTCAGTGGGAGTCGTACCATCATTATTGCACCAAAAGCTAAAGTTGGTGACAGAGGGTCGGCTAATAATTATAAATGCGGAGGACATCATTGCATCCGTTACTAGTAATGTACCGTACATAGAGAATGATACTGAGGCGATAGAGTGTTCTTTTCGATCATTAGAGTTCATAAATGTGACTTTCATCAGTGAGGGTGGCAAGGTCCCGGTGCCAAAAATATCCGAAGCTACGTGGATGAGCCTGCGATTGATGGTAGGAAAAGGAGTATTGCCTAAGAGGGGACTCGAAAAATACCTCCATGGACGGGTCGAAGTGCCAGGTTTGGTTGACAAGCGCGATTGTTTTGGCTTGGAGCAGAGGCCAGACGCCAAATAGAGGAAGAAGGAACTGAAGAGGAAGCAGGAGAGATGAAGGGCACGATTGAGTGGGGTTGAGGTCAAATGGGGATCAATAACTTTTCCCCATATATCCCATACCTTCGTGTCAAGAGGAGTTATCTATCCGGGACCGGGGAGCACGAATGAAGAAACGACTGAAGATATGATGAAGACTTTGAGCATCAACACCGTAGCTGAAGAGGGACCGAAGGAAGGAAACTTAGCAGGCATTCGACCCTATGAGCCTGGAAGTGTTCTGAACAACTGGACTGCAAAGGAAATTCCTGTAGTTTTTAGAGCTAACACAGAGTAATGTTTAAAACACACTTGTTGTTTTAAGCCTAGAAACAATAATAATCTTTTGTAAAATAGGCTCATGTTTAAACATTTTTACTTTCAATAAAAAATGCATTTTTGTGTTTCATATCGGGCAAATATTTTATTCTCTCATTTCATTCATAATCATGTCATACAAATAAGTCACTTTTATATTCATTCTTTGAATATTCTTTCATACCTACAATAGGTCCCCAGATATCGATGTCATGCGCAACGCCGCTACGGACCCAGAACTCCCTTGTAAAGAGACATGTGCCTAGAGGGATCTCGGGATTTTGTAGATGACGAAGATTATAGTTTATCCATGGATTTGTTAAGGATGGTAGAGTGGGAAGAGAAGTTGATTCTACCTCACAAAGAAACAATCGAGAATGTGATTCTGGAAGAGGGGAAATAGGTGAAAATTGGAACCTGTATAACCAAGGAAACAAGGCAGGATCTCGTTAGACTTCTGCTAGAGTTCAAAGATGTCTTCGCATGGTCATACTAAGACATGCCCGGGTTGAGTGCCTATGTTGTGGTACATCGTATCCCCATAAAAGAAGAATGCAAGCCGGTCTAACAAAAACTCCGAAGGATGAGACCTGATGTGGCAGTAAAAATAAGAGAAGAGGTCAATAAGCAATTTGACGTTGGGTTCTTACAAGTGGTGAATTACTCAGAATGGGTAGCCAATATAGTCCCTGTTCCTAAGAAAGACAGAAAAGTACGGATGTGTGTAGATTACAGAGACTTAAATAAGGCCAACCCAAAGGACAACTTCTCACTGCCTCACATTGACACTTTGGTGGATAACACGACGGGTTATTCATTGTTCTCCTTCATGGATGGTTTCTCTGGACACAATCAGATAAAGATGCATCCTGAAGACATGGAAAAGACCACATTCATAACATTGTGGGGAACTTTTTGTTACAAGATGGTTCCATCCGAGTTAAAGAATGCGGGAGCAACATACCAAAGAGCCATGGTAACCTTGTTTCACGACATGATGCACAAGGAGATCAAGGTCTACGTCAATGACATGATCACGAAATCCCGAATGGAAAAGGAGCATGTAGTGGGTTTGAGGAAACTGTTCTTGAGGCTGAGGAAATTTCAGCTAAAGCTCAATCCAACCATGTGTACTTTCAGGGCTAGGCCAGGAAAACTGCTCGGTTTCGTAGTCAGTGAAAGAGGAATTGAGGTCGACCTGGATAAAGTCAAGGCTGTACAAGAATTGCCTTCGCCGTGCAGTCAAAAGGAGGTTCGAGGTTTTCTAGGAAGACTAAATTATATTGCTCGGTTCATTTCTCAATTGACTGAGAAGCGTGACCCCATATTTCGTCTTCTTAAGAAGCACAATCTAGGCATTTGGGACGATGAATGCCAAAAGGCTTTTGACAGGATTAAACAATACTTGTCTACTACTCCAGTGCTAATGCCACCCAGTCCTGATAGACCATTGATTCTGTATTTGACGGTATTCGATAATTTAATGGGATGTATGCTCGACCAACACGATGAGACAGGGAAGAAAGAAAATGCGATATATTACCTCAATAAGAAATTCATTGAGTGTGAAATGATATACTCGCCAATTGAGAAGTTATGTTGCGCCTTGGTCTGGACAACTCGGAGGTTGAGACAGTACATGTTGTACCATACGACTTGGTTAATCTCAAAACTAGACCCTCTTAAATACATGATGGAGTCAACCGCTCTGAATCGAAGAATGGCCGATGACAAATTTTGCTCTCCGAATTCGACATAGTCTATGTGAACTAGAAGGTTGTGAAGGGGAGTGCAATAGCAGATTTTCTAGCCAGCAGAGCGCTAGACGATTACGAGCCCTTGAATTTTGATTTTCCCAATGAAGATCTGATATTTGTAGCGGCTACTGAGGAGGGTACCTTAGAAGATTGTCCTTGGAAATTGAACTTCAACGGAGCGTCAAATGCTGTTGGTAATGGAGTTAGGGCAGTCCTGATATCCCCAAGCGGATATCATTATCCATTCACTTGCAAGTTGGATTTTGATTGCACAAACAATATGGCAGGATACGAAGCATGTATCATGGGAATTCGAGCAGCCATAGACCGCAAAGTCAAGGTGCTAGAGGTATATGGAGATTACGCATTGGTGATCTATCAGCTCAAAGGAGAATGAGAAATGAGAGATCCCAAATTGATCAGTTATCGAAAGTTAGTGTTGGAGTTAATTGAGGAATTTGATAATATCACCTTCTTTTACCTCCTGCGTGAGTAAAATCAGATGGCTGACGCCTTGGCCACATTAGCTTCTATGATCAGAGTAAATTAGCAAGAAGGTATGAAGCCTATCCAAATGAGTATTTGTGAGGCACTAGCTCACTGTTGCAATATCGACGAAGAGGAGGAGAGTGATGATCATCCTTGGTATCATGGTATTCTGCGATATGTGAAGAGCAGAGAATACCCTAATCAAGCAACACAAAATGACAGGAGAACATTGAGAAGACTGGCTAATGATTATGTCTTAGACGGAGAGATCCTATATAAAAAGAGGAGGGACCAGGTGCTGTTAAGATGCGTTGATGTTGTTGAGACTAGGAAAATCCTGGAAGAAGTTCATGAGGGTGTCTGTAGGACCCATGCCAATGGGTTTACAATGGCCAGGCAAATCATGATATTCGGGTATTACTGGTCCACGATGGAGGGAGATTGCATCTGTTATGCCAAAAAGTGTCACAAGTGCCAAATTTATGAAGACAAGATCCATGTGTCTCATTCATCTATTCATGTTATGACTTCTCCGTGGCCTTTCTCAATGTGGGGTATGGACGTCATTAGGCCGATTTCACCGAAGGCTTCTAATGGGCATCGATTCATTTTCGTGGTCATCGATTACTTCACCAAATGGGTAGAGGCAGCTTCATATGCCAATGTCACGAAGACGACAGTTAGTAAGTTTTTGAAGAGGGAGATCATATGTCGCTATGGTATGTCAGAAAGGATCGTATCTGACAATGCTTTAAACTTGAACAATAGCGCGATAGCGGAGGTCTGCAGTCAGTTTAAAATTAAGCACCATAACTTATCACCACATACCCGAAAATGAATGGCACCGTTGAGGCGGCTAATAAAAATATCAAGAAAATTGTGGGGAAAATGACTGAGACCTACAAGGATTGGCATGAAAAGTTACCGCTTGCCCCATATGCCTATCGAACATCTGTTAGAACCTCCATCGGGGCAACACCTTTCTCATTGGTTTATGGGATGGAGGCAGTTTTGCCCAATGAAGTTGAAATTCCTTCTCTCATGGTTTTATCAGAGTTAAAGTTGGATGAAGCGGAGTGGATCCAATCTCGATATGATCAACTAAATCTAATCGAGGAAAAAAGGTTAAAAGCCATCCGTCATGGTCAAATGTACCAGAAGCGAATGATGTGGGCTTACAATAAAAAAGTCCACCTAAGAGTATTCCATGAGGGATACTTGGTATTGAAAAAGATCTTCCCTATGTAAAAGGACTTCAGAGGAAAGTGGATGCCTAATTGGGATGGGCCTTATGTTGTAATGAAGGCCTTTTTTGGAGAAGCACTGATACTAACCGAGATGGACGGCAATAGTCTGTCAAATCCTGTTAATGCGGACTCAGTCAAGAAGTATTTCTCTTAAGAAGGAAAATAGGCCAAGGGAAAACCCGCAAAGGGCGTCTTGAGTTAAAAAAATAAAAAAATAAAAAAATAAAAAAATAAAAAAAGGGAGAGGCCAAGGTGAAAACCCACAAAGGGCACTTTGAGACCAAAGGATAGTTGAATTGAAAACCCATAAAGGGCAATTCAAATTTTCGAGGAGAAATGGGGCATACGCTAGCCATCCTGTACTTGAGTTAACAATGAAGAGATATGTTACATCTTCAGGGCATTGACGAAGTACCACAGATCTCCTAGACACATGTTGAACTCAGAATGGTCTTCAAGAAGTTCGTACAGAGAAACTCAGGCTGTGATATCTGGGGCAGCAATTCCACCCTTACTCATTTTTGTACCTTAGCAAAATCTGCTTCCTTTGCTCAATACATTCTTTACGGATTTTGTCCTGAATAAATTGCAGTTTTATTCATCTCTATTATCTTTTTCAAGCATTTCATATTGAAATAATGATTAATGAACTAATAATGCTCTCATAAAAGAAGTTTTTCATATTACTCTAAAAGCCTCTAAATAATGCAAAGATCTAAAACTGGACAATTATTTAGAACTCACCAAGCTTAAAGGGCTAGGAACATTTGAAATAAGGGTCTAGGCAGTGGCGACATCTTCAGATTCTCTGTTAGAAGTATTAGCGGAACAAGAATACATACATCGGGGATATCACCCTAACGTAGCGAGCAGTGATAGCCCAAATGTTAAAAAATTGAATCATTCTCATGACATTTTGCATTCATTCATAATACATTGGTTAGGAGCATTTTTCAATCATGACATCCTAATCATTTGGTATAAGCATAGACCCCATGAAATCAATTCTACAGGTTGGTTCCCTAGAGGACAATGTAGCAAAAATGGTTAGAATTATAGATTTTGGCGAATCTTATCTCCATGTATCGGCAATGGAGCAGATTTAGGCCAATGACCTTATCTTCCTGAGGTAGCAAGGGAGCAGACTGAAGATTATAGTCTTATCTTCCTGATGTAGTAGGGAAGCAGAATAAAAATTGTAGATTTTGTCTCCTTGAGATAGCAGCGGGACAGATCGAAGACGGTGAGCCTTAACCCCTTAAGCAGTAAGGTAATAAGCTGAAAATTACAGATCTTATCTCCCTAAGAAGTAGTGGAGCAGATCGAAGACGAGGAGCCTTAACCCCCTAAGCAGTAGGGTAACAGGCTAAAAATTACAGATCTTATCTCCCTAAGCAGTAGTGGAGCAGATCGAAGACGGTGAGCCTTAACCCCCTAAGCAGTAGGGTAATAGGCTAAAAATTACAGATTTTATCCCCCTAAGCAGTAGGGGAGCAGATCGAAGACGGTGAGCCTTAACCCCCTAAGCAGTAGGGTAATAGGCTGAAAATTACAAATCTTATCTCCCTAAGCAGTAGTGGAGCAGATCGAAGACGATGAGCCTTAACCCCCTAAGCAGTAGGGAAACAAGCTGGAAAATGACAGACCACCCTATCTCCCTAAGCAGTAATGGAGTAGGTTGAGCACAGTGAACCTTATCCCCCTAAGCAGTAGGGAAACAGGCTGAAATTTACAAGTCTTATCTCCATGTATCGGTAATGGAGCAGACTGAAGATTGTAGATCTTGTCTCCTCGAGATAGCAATGGGGTAGATCGAAGTTGGTGAATCTTATCTCCATGTATCGGCAATGGAGCAGATCTAAGCCAATAGCCTTATCTCCCTGAGTAGGAGCCGAGCAGACAAATGATAGTAGATCTTATCTCCATTGTACAGGAGTGGAGCAGATTGAAAATTACAAGTCTTATCTCCATGTATCGACAATGGAGCAGACTGAAGATTGTAGATCTTGTCTCCTCGATATAGAAGTGAGGCAGATCGAAATTGGTGAATCTTATCTCCATGTAACGACAATGGAGTAGATGTAAGCCAATAGCCTTATCTCCCTGAGCAGGAGCGGAGCAGACAAATGATAGCAGATCTTATCTCCACTGAGCAGAAGTGGAGCAGATTGAAAATTACAAGTCTTATCTCCATGTATCGACAATGGAGCAGGCTGAAGATTGTAGATCTTGTTTCCTCGATATAGAAGTGGAGTAGATCGAAAATGGCAAATCTTATCTCCATGTACCGGCAATGGAGCAGATTTAAGCCACTAGCCTTATCTCTTTGAGCAGGAGCGGAGTAGGCTAATGATAGCAGATCTTATCTTCATTGAGTAGGAGTGGAGCAGATCAAGAATTGCACGTCTTATCTCCATGTATTGGCAATGGAGCAGATTTAAGCCACCAGCCTTATCTCCCTAAGTAGTAGTGGAGCAGGCTAAAAGATTATAGATCATCTCTCCCTAAGCAGTAGCGGAACAGATTGAAACAAAAATTCCTGTACCCCTGAAGAGGCAATGGGTCAAAGCGAGGCTACCTGAAGAAATGAAGCATCAAGAAGTCAAGACTCAGCAAGACCGGGCAAAATTGGTACTCTTAAAGTCTTTACTCCATTCTTGTTACACGACAACAAGCAAAGAGGGGCAGCTGTAAGGCCCAATTTTTTAAACCCGGAGCCCAATAAATAATTCCAAAACAGGCCATTTTACAATAACAGACCCAAACTAAAAAAACAAAATAAGGGCCCAAAACAAAGTGGCCCAAACCCAATGGGAAAAGGAAACCCTAAGTCTGCTGCACCGCACGCCCCGCGCCAGCAAGGCCCTCCCTCTGCATCGTGCGCCGGACGCCACCACCCCGCAATGTGCGCCACTTCACCACACCACGTCAGAGACGTGCTCGATCACGCACCTACAAACAAGCAAGAACCAGTTGTAAAAAAGGGCTATAAAAGCCTTCGAAAGCAATGTAAAAAGGGGGATTTTTTCATAGAAAGACATGTACAATCGCTACGATTTTTTTACAGAAACAAGAGTAATACGGATTTTTTTAGAGAGAAGAGCAATACATTATTTTTTCTACGGATACAGAATCAAAAATCAAGAAAAAGTTTCTTTTTACTTTTTTTCTTTCATTCCCGAATCTGTCTGTTTTGCTTTATTTATTTCTTTTATTTTAGTTTTTACATACAAAGGTTTTAAATATTAAAAAAAGGAAAAAAAACCTACTTTTTTTGAAATTCCTGCCACCGTACACGGTGGCCGGCGACGGCAAAAGCACGGTGGCATGGTCGGAGGCTTCACTAGACCTATGGCCGGATGGATAGGGGCAGAGAGAGTTTTTAAAAGTTTTTTTTGTGTGTTTTGAGAAAATGAAAAGAAATGAAGGATTTTGGTGGAAAAAATGGCTTAAATAAGGCCCTAAAACGGTGCCGTTTGGTGCCAGGCTTATAATCACCAAAACGGCGCCATTTAACTCATAGTCGGGTCTGCACATTTTCTTCAAAGGGGCTATTTGCAGTCCAGGTCCTCCGGCTTTTTATTAATTTATAATTAAGTTTTTTTAAGTTTTCTAATTTGGCCCTATGAATTTTCTGCCCATTTCAATTTAATCCCACGACACACGGCACCATTTTAGAGGGTGGGGGTTATTTTCTATGTTGGTCCCTCCGCGTTGCGCGCACATCACGATTTGGTCCTTTTTACCTCGATTTGTTCTTAATTTGCCCCAAACTCCTGTTTTAATTTCAATTTAGTCCCTATTTTACCTATTTTACTTTATTTCCAAATTAATTATTTCTAATATTTATTATTATCCTCACTGTTTTATTATTACCATCATTTTTTATATATAATATTATTGTTACTATAATCATATTTCTTATATTCCTTATATTTATTATTATCGTTATTTTATTACTAATATTATTATTATTACTTTCAATAGTACTATTTATTATTTCTATTTTCATTATTATTTTTTATTTATCCCTATTAATTCTAATATTATCATTATTATTTTATTATTAATATTATTTTTATTTTTACTATCGCTTTTATTATTATTTTCATTACTATTAATATTATTATTACTACTATTATTATACTAATTTAGTATCATTATTTTTTATTGTAATTATTATTTTAATATTACTACTACCATATCTTTAATTTTATAATTGTTATTATATTCATTAGAATCATTATCATTTTTTTATTTGTCACTATTTTTTAGATATACACATATTATTATTATTATTATTATTATTATTATTATATGTATCATTCTCATTATTATTTTTATTATCAACATCATCATTGCTATTTTTATTATTGCTATTATTTTACTATTATGATTTATTTATTCTTGTTCCTATCATTTCATGTAGATCGATGATTTTGAATTATATTTTAACGTATTTTTATTTTTGCTTTTATTTACTTTGTTACCCAAATTCATAAAAAGGGTTTCACAAAGGTAATATTTTGTGCTTGGAAGTTCAGGAAATCGTGCCCTAACGTGCTGAGTTTTGATTTTCCGTTCGTCTAAAGGACTAAATATCCTTTTAAGATGTTGACCGTGTTTTCTCAACTTCAAAAATAAGGCAATATTTCATGTTTAGAAATTAGAGGAATCGTGCCCTAACGTGCTGGGTTTTGGTTTTTTCGTTTGGCCAAATAATAGAATATACTTTTTAAAATTGCAATGTATGAATTTTGGAAATCATGAAATGATCTTGGTGTCTAGGGTTTGAAATATCGTATCCTAACGTGTTGGATATGATATTTCATTCTTTCGGAACAGGAGAATTTCGATATCCAATTCGAATTATTCAAACATTTTCTAAAGGATTCATATTTTAAAATCTCTCCGATTTTTGATATTATGACATTAATCAATCAATAAGGTACCAATTTTGGGCGTTGTGAGGGTGCTAATCCTTCCTCGTGCGTAACAGACTCCCGGACCTGTTTTCTTAAAATTCGTAGACCAAATGTTTTATAAGGTGACCTAATCACACTTCAAAAAAGATTGGTGACGACTCCATTTTCCTTTTCAAAGTCAGCATGTTTTCCAAACAAAAAAATAGTTTCGACATATACATAAAAAAACAACATTATATTAAAAAAAAGGTTCAACCACGTTATTTAGAGGCACATTAAAAATTTGTAAACTTAACTTCTGTGTTGATAGAGTTTAGCACATATTTGATCCATTACTATCCTTCGGAATGCATAATTCTTTCAACTCTTCTAAGCATGGTGATGCCTAAATCTTCCAAGCTGTGATTTCTTTTTGTTGTTGTACACAAAAGAATGATAATAATGGAATATTATTTGATATTTATTACAAAAAAAAAAAACAGCTACCAATATTTATATATCGTTGCAATGGGGGAAAAGATTGAATGAAATAATGAGACTGTGTTATTTGTGTTCTTTTTTTAATAGTTTTATGTCATATTAATATTTTCATAATAAATTTCAGTATTTTTATCTTGAAAAAAATTAAATCAAATTAAAATCTTTAAATTTAAAATGAAATTACTAATGTGACATAAAACTATTTGAAAAGAATCCTTTCTCGTTGCAATAAATTATTACACAAAATGAATATAAAAAGAATATTTAGATATAATGAAAAGAAAAGAAAAACTGAAGAAGGCATTTAAAAACTTGAGCAATGATCTGGGAAAACAACAAAACCAAAATCCACGAAAAGAAGGGCATGTAATGTGTAGAGTAAAATAGGAGGAAATACAGGGTAAGCTGTCTCTTCCCCTACTTTGCGTGATAAATATATAATACGGAAAGGAAGGAGCGGTTTTAGGGAAGTAGTTGAGTAAAAATAACAATGGAGCGCAATGAGAGTGGCATCCACAACGTTAACGATGACTACAATACAGAACTTCTGCCTCAGCGAGATGAAAGGTCGTCGTCTTCATGGCGTCTCAACCTCGACGAGTTTCGCCTTCCCCAACAAAGCTTATCCTCTCAGGACGATCCTTTCTCTCGGCTGCTTTGTACCCCTAGTAAGTTCTTTTTTTCTCTTTTTTCTTTCTGCTTCCTTTCTACCTATAAAAGGAGAGCAATCTATGAAGACAACAAATGCTTTCAAAATAATATTGAATTGAACTCCAAAATTAGATTTCTCTTTTCTCTTGTGAAGAGAAAGAAGTCAGATGAATCGAGTCTTTTTTTTTTAAAAGAAAGGGTTATTTAGATTTCAACGTAACATATTAATGGTTAGCTGATTTTCAACCAAACCTTTAGTTGATTTTTTTTCTTTTCTTTTCTTCTGCTGTTGTTTTAAGAGTAAAACAAGAACATTGGTTGGAGGAATTAAATATTACACATGCAATACTGGTTTATGCAATTGCAACGAGATTTTTCTCTCTTTTCTGAAGAATTTCGTTTCAACAGCTTTACTGTGGAGAGAAATATTGTGAGAATTTTGTTTTATTTTTTGCATAATTTCTAACTGTTGGCTGGTCCTTGTTTGTGCGAAGAGTCGTATACAAAACGATACTTAAAAATTCAGAGTCCTCATTTTTGCCTAAATTGCATGTGTATTATTAATGCTTATCTTTCTACTTTTTGGTAAGGAAATCCCATGATTGAAGACGGTAAGTCATTAAGTAGCAACTTGAAATTTGAATTTCTGACAATCCATAAAAGGAAATTGTTAATAATGATTAGATGAGTCTTATAACGAATTAATTGCCATATGATGAATATTTGTAGAATCAGTGCATTATTGTTAATAATTTTATCACTTTTTTAATACTGATATATATGTACACGATCCAGGCAATTTTTCCTAATTAGCTAGTGGAATCCTACTACATTGTCTCTCCAACTTTTAAGTCAGGTTTGGCCAAAGTAGCTTAGCACTTATAAAGCTTTAGGGACCTTATTTCTCATCATCTTCTTTTTCTTTTCATAAAGTTTCTAGGATATTAAAACAGAAAAAGAAAAAGGAAAAGAAAACAATCACTATCGATTTTAAAATGAAATTATGTATCCAAATAATATATTAAAAAAAATCTTAAATCAACTTGTAGATTTTTTGTATTTTATTAACTATATAGGGAATAATTACCTTATTTCAAATCACACCATTTTGAACCTAAATTGTGATTTATTGGTTCAATGTTTATTTTGTTTAGAAATTGTTTTAGGTTCAATTCGTAAGAGTGTTGTCTGTTGAGTGTTAGTAGTGATTTGCTCCTATTAATTGGGTACAATGGTAAGTCACATTACCTTCTAAAAGGAAATGTAGATTCGAATCTTGGAAATGACATTGTTGAGAAAATGAGTCATGAACTATAATTGAGGAGAGAATCAACTCTCTTATTGAGAGAAGTATTTAAAGTGTCGTCTTCATCAGACAAATACGAGGAGAGCCCAAAGAAGTTTATGGACTTTACTGAAGCGCCTAGGGTCCACCAATGAAATCAACCATAAACACCTTAAGGACAATATTTTTATCGTTTAATGTTTAAATCAATTACTCAAAAAATAACACTTCAAAAATTTTTTCCAATAAAAGATTCATTTCCCCTAACACGTAGAATTAAGAAGAAAAAACATGAATTTTATAGCAAACTTTTTTTTCGAAGGGGCCATAGTTGTTTAATAAACTAAGCATAGAGAAAAAAAAATCCTAAGCATAGAATATTAGGTGCTATAGGGGTAGAAATGTTTTTCTCCATTGTCCCAACAATATATGCAAATATCATTATTAAGCGCACTTTTCTAGGGAATTCAGCCCTTGATGAAATAATATAATAAATAATAATAATAATAACACTTAAGAGATGAGACCTAGGACAAAATTGAAGAACAATCGAGGATCCAGCCTAATTTCTTGTATTTGTAGTGAATTTCTAAGGCCTAAATTGATTTTTCTTACACATGAAATTAAATTATAAACAAAATGCTAAGCTGACACTAGTTATGGGATCTTTTGTAATGTGATACAATATATATATATAATGAATTTTTTTAGCGCTTTTAGTTGCTTTTATTTTTTAAATTTTTATTTTTTATTAAATCTTCACAATTGAATGGAAAAATTAATATTTGTTAACTTTGTTAAAAATACATATACGTGGATTGTCATGTAGATAATATGATAACATTTAATTTAATTTTTAAATGATTTTTATTTATTGTTTATAATTTTATGATTTTAAATTTTTAAAAATAATTTTTATTTTTTTTAAAAATTTTTGAATTTTAAGGTATTAATTAAATGCTAACATGTTATCTACGTAACAATCCACGTGTATGTCACTTCAATAAAGTTAACAAACATTAATTTTTTATCCATTTTAGAGTAATTTGATAAAAAATACAAATTTAATAAAATTATAAGTAGTTTAACAAATATGACCAGAATTTATAATAAAATTATTAAAAAATAAAAAAATAAAAGAATAAATAAGATACTTTTTTTTCCCTTAAAGTTGAAGGATGAAAATAATTCATCATGAAAAGAAAAAAAAGCATCTCAAGGTTTTGTGTATGCATTTGCTAGCTGTAAAGGAAATCTTCTGATTGCAACATAGACAGTCAGGAAGAAGCTGACCAACATCTATTCTAGATATTGATGTATTTTATGAACATATATTTTTTTTTTCTGGACGTCTATTATTATGTACACATATAAGGATACATCAATCCAATATGTATAAATATATTAATACGCCAATAAAATTTTTAAATATATATATATATATATATTTTTAATTTTCAACTTAAATAAATATAAAAATACTTTAAAATATTATTTAAATGCAAAATTCATATTTTATTTTAAATGTAATTATGAAATAAATAAAAACAGTTAAAATTGCCTTTAAAAAAGAAAACTTGTTATAGATTAATACTAGCTAGCGGGTATAAACCGGCCCAAGCAGGTATGAGTGGTACCTAAAGCCACAATGCTACATTATTGATATTAGCCCTTAATTTAACTTTACATCTTTTGATATTTTAGCTTTTTTTTAGTTAAATTTATTTATTAATCTTTTAAAAACGTTAAAATGTATTTTTAATAGAAATGTAATGTCATTCAAATCAGATCGATGATCAAATTGATTAGGTTACTAATTTGTTGGTTCAATCGTTTCGACCGGTCCAATCGATATGATTAAAAAATTATTAAAAATTATTTTTTTAAATCTATTTTAGTCGGTTCCCAATCTAACCGATTCAAAGCTACTCTCCAGACCGGTCCTTGATCAGTTCTCGGTTCAATTGGTCCGACTGGTCGATTTAGCCCAATTCAAACAACACTAAAAAATATTGACTAAAATATTAAAATTTTAATGATATTAGCATGGAAACCCACATGACAATCTTAGTATATTTCATGCCTAACATGACATTATTTGTCTTATTTGTCATGTCAATAAATAATTTAAAATTTTAATGTTTTAGTCCATACTTCTATTAAAAACAACAATTCAACTCTTTTCGAAAGGTTAAAAGTTAAATTTGACAGTTTTTAAACGTTGAGAGCTAAATCTAGCACTACATCGATAGATATATTTTACCTTTCAAAACTCAATATGTGTCAATAGATACGGACGATATTGCATGATACATATAACTCTGATTTCGTTATTACCTTACGTTGTTTCCCATGTAGTAATTAATGAAGACTTCTTGTAATGATGTTATGGTTATTTTTGGGTTCCCTTTCATTCAGAGAAACAGCGGAAGGTTTCAGAATACTACAAAAAGCAAGAAAGGCTCCTTGCAGGATTTAATGAGATGGAGACCATGAATGAGATGGGTTGTTTGCCCGATAGCCTAACCGAGGTTGTTTCTTCTTCACTGGTTTTTACATCTGCTTCTCATTATGCCTTAAACATCAAATACAACTCAACAAATCAATGCATTGTAAATGTTATATTAATAGTGAATACCTTGCTGTATTCAGGATGAAATGAAGCAACTTGCAAGGAGTGAGAGGATGGCAGTTCATGTGTCTAACGCTGCCAATTTGGTGCTTTTTGGTGCCAAAGTATTTGCCTCTATTGAAAGCAAATCTTTGGCAGTCATTGCGTCAACTTTGGATTCACTCTTGGATCTCCTGTCGGGATTTATTCTATGGTTCACTGCGCATGCCATGAGAACCCCCAATCAATATCACTATCCAATTGGAAAGAAACGAATGCAGCCCGTCGTAAGTTATTTCTCGATAAAATAAATGTATATATATTTCTTTCCTGTCACCACAAATATGTCTATTAACCAAGCTTTGACTGTCCAGGGTATCATTGTTTTTGCTTCAGTAATGGCAACTCTAGGATTACAAATATTGCTGGAGTCTGTCAGGGAACTGATTGCAAAGGTGTGTACTACTCAGCTACCATCAAGTCATTTTGGTATGGCTATTGGCCACAACGTTTTTACTCATTTGGTTCCTTTTGTATAGTCCCACCAGGAGATCAATCACATGCAAGAGAAATGGATGATCGGGATTATGGTTTTCGTGACTGTGGTGAAGTTCGTCCTCATGGTCTATTGCCGGCAGTTCACAAACGAAATCGTTAGAGCCTACGCGCAGGATCATTTCTTCGATGTGGTTACTAACTCTGTTGGTTTAGCAACAGCTGTTCTAGCTATTCATTTCCGCTGGTGGATTGATCCAACTGGAGCTATAATTGTGAGTTAAATAAAATATTTCCTTCTCAATCACATGCATGCTACTTATATGCTTATTAGCTCATTGTTTCATAATTGCAGATAGCACTATACACGATGAGTACCTGGGCCAGAACAGTGATTGAGAATGTATGGTCACTAATTGGAAGAAGTGCACCACCTGATTTTCTAGCAAAATTGACGTATCTGATATGGAACCACCATGAAGAGATACAACACATTGACACAGTAAGGGCATATACATTTGGTTCCCATTACTTTGTGGAGGTTGACATAGTGTTGCCTGAAGACATGCTGCTGAACAAAGCACACAACATTGGTGAGAAACTGCAGGAGAAGCTAGAGCAGCTACCAGAAGTTGAGCGAGCCTTTGTGCATATCGATTTTGAGTTTACACATAGGCCTGAACATAAGACCATGGTCTGAATCCGATGCTTGCATCGGTGTGGTTTGATCTCCCAACCTCATTATTGTGCTTTCATACTTCATAATTTGTTCACCCCTTAGTGTCTCGCCGCTTGTAGTCCCAAATGCTACATAATTTTACTTGTCTTATTATATCATTAGCTACGTATCGCATGAATCTCTCTCATTTTTCGGTTGGTTGCACTAGGATAATATGTGATTTCATAATTACGTTCATAATATGTTTAAAAATATTGTTCATAATTTTTCTGCTCCGAAAACTTGAGGGGTTATGAACCCAGCCCATCTTCATCTATTCACCTTCAAATTATTATTCTTTTGTTGGTTTTGAACCCAAAAAGTTGAATAATTTTGAAGGTGATTTCAGCAAAAGATGATTCAATGTTGAGTTGAAGTTCAAAATCTCACGATGGTTACAGGGGTATTCAATGTTGTTGTGCAAACTAGAAAGGAGTTTGAAATTATTTGGGTTTAAATGAATTTATTTAAAATTGTTTTATGTTGATCTGAGACTATGTGTTTCAGAATGGTGTAAGCTAGGGGTGGAGAAGGATGAAGGGTCGAGTTTTTGAGAAAAGAATGAGAGTGTCAAATCTAAAATGTTACCCAATTTTCTTGATCAAACTGATACTAGAATTAGCAGCGAGCAAACTGAATGAATTTTAGGGTTAAACGTTTTAAATTACTTGTTCAAAATGTATAGAATGAATAAAAAGCACTATAATCATTAAAATGAAAGTTCAACAAAAGATGATAAACACGACAGAATTACGCAATTCATCACGACATTGGCAACTTAATACTTGCACATATCATCAGAGAAGGTCACAACATGTTGCAATCTGAATATGAATTTTATAAATTTATTATTATAAAAATAAATAGTTTAAATAAATAACAATATTTTATAAATTAATATGAATTTTTAAAATAATAATTATAAATAGGTTTTTTTCCAAGTAGTTAAACGTCTTTAAAAAAAATAAAAATAATGTCACATTGGATACCTGTACTTTAATGAAATGTACTTTGTAAAATATTCAATTGGTACCAAAACTTTCAATATGTGTTTTATTATGATAAATGTATTGTCATAAAATGTCTAATGTTGTACTTGAACTATTAGTATATGTTTTATTATGGTACCTAATGTTAAGGAAGTTAGTGAATTGCTAAACTAATAAATGAAAATTTGATGCGTAATTTCTTTTCCAAATAACTAAACATATGATTAATAAAAAGAGAAGTAAATACTAAGCTTATATGTACTTTCATGGATAATAAAAAATATTGCTTAAAAAATTAAAAATATTATTTTAAATAGATGGTATTCTTTTTCTCATGTAAATTTAATATTTACTTCATTCTTTTTTAGAATTCCCTCTTGAAAACCAAGAGTGCTTTCCACAAGAATCCTAGGGAGGGTGGTAACTACCGCAGACTAGGATGGAGGAGGGTGGTGGCGACGAGAAGGAACGCAGCGAGGAGATCTCACTGTTAGCAGAAGAGCTCATTCAGTTATCTATCAAAAGATCTATGGTGGTGCCAGATGAAAAGTCGACTCTAATCTGTTCAGTATGGACAAGGAAGTCTTTTAATCCAGATAGTCTGAGGGCACAATTGAGGAGCATATGGAAAACTAAGAGAAAGTTTGAGATCCAAACAGCAAGGCAGAATCTCTTCTTAACCATCTTTGACTCGGAAGACGATATGGAGCTGATCATGGAAGGACGACCTTGGTTGTTTCGTAAGTATTTAATTTTATTTAAACGATTACGGAATCCAATTGATAGGGCTAGCATTAAACTTACTTCTTCGCCGTTTTGGATAAAAATTGGCCCAATTTTACCTGAATTTGACAAGAAAGATCTTATGCATGCTGTTGGATGTACTTTTGGAGGAATTATCAGATCAGAAATAAATGGGCAGAATTAGGGTTAATCTTGATGTTCAGAACCCATTTAGAAGAGGGCTATTTGTGTCAACTGATAATGGCGTTAAGTCATGGATTGCTTTTAAATATGAGAAACTGCCAGTATTTTGTTTTGGGTGTGGTAGATTGGACCATAGCTTGACTGACTGCCAGCAGATTAAACCTGAAGAAAAGAATAAAGTCAGAGAAGATCCTCCTTTCTCTATTGCATTAAAAGCAGAATCAAAAGCAATGGGGAAAGAGTCTCTAAAATTTAATGCGTTTACGAAAAAGATGGGAGCGCAATTTACTTACACAGGAAAGTTAAGCAATCATCTTGAAGGGATAGATGATTATGAATATGTTGCTATGAAAGAAATAAGACAAACAGGCAGGATACTGGAGAACTGGGTGGAGGGACTCAAGAACCAGGAGGAAAATCGTAACTTGTCAGGAATAGGGAAACAATTGGGAGATATTGACGATATGGGAAAAGTAGAAGCAGCCATTAACAAGACAAGGTGGAAACGGATAGAGACAGCGAATTGTGTTGAGACTAAAAAGAATGTGAGTATGATGGGTAAAAGAAAATTCAGAGCAGAAACTGACGACTCGGTTTATCCTGGGTCGGCAGACAAAGAGGCAGTTAAAATGGCGAAAAATGAGGAATCAGTCAATCGGGGAGGGGAATGTATGGAGATTTCATGTTTTAGTGGGGAGCAGGTTACTGCTACAAATTTTTTTGGATCGGCGGCTGCCAATGGGCAAGCTGACCGCTCGCAATGAAAACCATTTGTTGGAATGTTCGTGGGTTGGGGAGCTCACGAGCGATTCGGAGGCTGCACTTTTTATTTAAGCAGCAACATCCCCAAATGGTCTTCTTAATGGAGGCTAAACTAGATCAAAAACGTATGGAGAGGATTCGAAAGAGGTGTGGTTTCACCAATGAATTGTCACAATAAAGAGCTATTCGAAATGGCATATTGATTCTTTGGTTAGGGGAGAGAATGGGCAAGCTGATTGGAGGTTCACAGGTTTCTATGAGTCTCCATATTTAAAAGACAAGAACACTGCTTGGGACTTGCTTAGAAGATTAAGTCATGAGAATCATCTACCTTGGCTGATGGTAGGAGACTTCAACGAGATTCTATTTGGTTTCGAAAAAAAAGGTGGAGGTCAGAGAGATCAAGGGAGGATGGATGCTTTCCGGGACACTTTAGTGGAGTGTCAATTAATGGATATTGGGTATTCTGGGACTTGATTTACGTAGGAAAGAGGTAATATTCTGAAGACAAATATTCAAGAGAGGTTGGATAGAGTCGCTAACGAAAAATGGATCACTTTATTTCCGATGGGTAATGTACAACATCTCCCATATTCTATGTCAGATCATTGCCCTTTACTCATTAGCACAAATCATTCAACCAAATATTTCGGCAAATAAATTTCATTTTGAATCTTGGTGGATGTTGGACGAATCTACCGAACAAGTTATCAAAGAAGCATGGGAGACAAATTCAGAGTCACTAATGGAGAAGTTGGAATACTTGTAGAATAGGTTGAAGATGTGGGCACGTTCTTTTAAAAACAAGAGGGAAGATCGAAAAAAGAGGTTAGCAAAAGAACTCGAATCCTTGTTAAATGAAGATAGAGATGAAGAGTTAATGGCCAAGATAATAGATACCAAAATCCATTTGAATATGGAAATTGACAAAGATGAAATGTATTGGGAGCAAAGGGTGAGAGCAAATTGGCTTAGGCTTGAAGATAAAAACTCAACTTTTTTCCACAAATGTGCAACAGTTCGTAGAAGAGAAAACTTGATTTCTAAGCTAATTTTAGAAGATGGGAAAGAGATCACCACAGGTGCTGAAATTAACGAGACAGCAACAACTTTTTTCAAAGAGTTATTTACTTCGAAGGGAGTTGCAAATCCAGATAAAGTGTTGGATGGTATTGAAGTTAGCATTACAGATGAAATAAACACAGATCTATCAGCGCCATTTAGAGAAGAAGAAATCTAGAAAGCACTGAAGGAAATAGGACCCACAAAGGCACCAGGCCCAGATGGATTCCCAGCACTGTTCTATCAGAGGTACTGGCATATAGTAGGCAAGGATGTTACGGAGTATTGTCTAGGAATTTTAAATGGAAATAACGGGGCTAAAACAGTAAATAATACAGATATAGTGCTTATTCCTAAAGTTCCACATCCCTCAAGTATGGTAAACTTTCGGCCTATTAGTCTTTGCTCAGTAATTTACAAAATTGTTGCAAAATCAGTGGCAAACAGATTGCAATGGGTAATTGAAAACTGCATTGATAAAGTGCAAAGTGCATTTGTCCCGGGTAGATTGATCTTTGATAATGTGCTATTAGCATATGAAATTCTGCATACATTCAGGAAAAAATGGACAGGACACAAAGGTTATATGACAGTCAAGCTTGATATGAGTAAGGCCTATGATAGGGTGGAGTGGGATTTTATAAAAAAGATGATGCTGAAAATGGGCTTTGCAGAGCGGTGGGTGAATCTCATTATGAAATGTATCACGATAGTTTCTTATTTAGTTATCACTAATGGAGGAAGGGGCACTAATTTCCAACCCACAAGAGGTCTTAGATAGGGTGATCCTTTAAGCCCGTTTTTATTTCTTATATGTAGCGAAGGCCTTTCATCATTGATGAGATTGGCAAAGAAGAAAGGTTTAATAAGAGGAGAAAAAGTGAGTAGAAGGGGTCCAGAGATTTCTCATTTGCTTTTCGCAGATGATTGCATAATGTTTGGTGAAGCAACAGAAAAGGGAGCAAGGATTTTGAAGGATATTTTGAAGGAGTACGAGAGTTGTTCAGGACAGTGTGTAAATTTCAACAAATCTACAATATTTTATAGTTCGAACACAAGTAATGCGATACGAGAAGAAGCGTCCTTAGTACTTGGTGTAAGAAGCTTTACGTATCCAGAAAAATATTTAGGACTCCCAAATGTAGTAGGCCGAAGGAAGAAAGAGGCTTTTCAGAATCTAATTGATAGAATAATGATGAAGATCGATGGCTAGAGTACCAGATTGCTTTCTCAAGGGGGGAAGGAAGTCTTTATTAAATCTGTATTACAGTAAATTCATAAATATGCTATGTCCTGTTTTCTTCTGCGTAAAGCTCTATGCGAGATGATTGAGAGCAAAATTGCAAAATACTGGTGGAAAAAAGGAGAAGGAAAGCGTGGTATTCACTGGTGTCAATAGAAACATCTATGTCAGCCAAAAGCGGAAGGTGGTTTGGGGTTTAGGAACATGGCTCAATTCAATATTGCCTTACTGGTAAAACAAGGGTGGCAGTTGTTAATCTATCCGAATTCGCTAGTAGCACAAGTTTTTAAAGCAAAATACTTTCCAACGGGTGATTTTCTTAATTCAAGACTGGGGAATTCTTGTTCTTATGTTTGGCGCAGTTTTTGGTCGACCAAAGCTATTTTGGAAAAAGGAATATTCTGGAGAGTGGGTACGGGCATGGATATTTCAGTTGAGAATGATGCATGGATCCCAAATTGTATTAATGTTAATTTAGTTTCCGAAGATCATAATTTACATTTTGATAAAGTTTCAGAATTAATCATTAGTCATGACAGAAAATGGGATAGGGATTTGATAGTAAATACTTTCCAAGCAGAAATAGCTGAGCAAATCCTTCGAATTCTGCTGGCGCTGGAACCACACAAGGATCTTCGAGTATGGAGTGGCGAACTGTCTAGTGAATTTTCAGTCCGGAGCACTTATAAACTATTACAAAAAATTGATCCTACAGCTTATGCTTTACAAAACCTCTACAAAGAATTTTACAAAAAACTATGGCGGACTGAACTACCCTTGAAAATTAAGCTGCTAATTTGGAAAATCTCCTAAAACTATTTGCCCACTAAAGTTAACTTGGCACTTCGGAGTGTAACTAGGAATCCTCTATGCCCTAGATGTGGCGAAAGGGAAGAAGACATGAATCACCTCTTCCGCGAATGTCCTGTATCAAAATCAGTTTGGAGAGAACTGTCAGACCCAACCTATATGATGTTTCCAGAAGCAGAGTTTATAGAATGGCTTACCAAGGTTCTAGTCCTTCTCCCTCTGGGAAAATGTAGAATCTTTTGTGGATTGTTGTGGGCCATCTGGGGGGATAGGAACTCCCGTATTCACAATAAACGAGGCCGATCTAGTCAAGAAATGATTAAGTTCGTCAATGGGTATCTTACAGAACTGGATGGACTCAAAACGGTGAAACAGAAAACCATGTATTCTGAAAAGAAATGGAGGCACCCACCTGGACAAACACTGAAGATAAACTTTGAAGGAGCATTCGACGAAAGAAGAAAGCAATCGGCATCCGGCGTAGTCGTCAGGGACCTTACAAAATCAGAACTTCACAGCGGAGTGGATTCTGCCTTTGCAGCTGAAGCACTGGCTTGCCGTCTAGCAACTCAAATGGCTCTCAAAAGAAACAAAGATGTTATTATTGAAGGAGATTCTCTGTCTATCATTAAGAAATGCAACAACCCAGATCTTGACAAATCAATGGTCAGGGTTTTTATACAGGATATTCAAAAAATGCAAGCAAAATGCAGAAATATAAGATTTGAATACACTCCGAGAATGGCCAACAATGTAACACCCCTTACCCGAAACCTTCGCCGGTGTCGAGTATGTGGCATTACTAGACTTGACTATTAATTTGGGCATAATAATTTAAAGCTGTCCAACTGCGTCACGTTGACTAAATTAACCATAACTCGAGTTACAAAACTCGAAATTGAGATCCGTAAATTTTCCTTGAAACTAGACTCATATAAATTTTTACCATAATTTTTCCAGAATTTTTCATGTGGCCAATTAGTACAGTTTATTCATCTAAGTTACCCCTATTTCACTGCTTGATAATTCTGACCTATCTTTACAAAAATACAGTTATCTCATTGTACAAAATTTCAATAATGTTCTTGTTTATTCCAATCAAAAATAGACTCATTAAGGATTCTAAGCATATAAACCATGCTCCATAATTATTTTTGTGCAATTTTTAACAATTTTTACAAAACAGAACAGTGACTCACGAACTTATTCAGGACAAGTCTCACTAAAACTTAAATATCTCATAACACATAATTCCTTTGCCTACTATGTTTCTTTCATATAAAAATAGACACAATAAGCTTTAATTCTATATCTTATTCACTTTCTAATTCAATTTATCCTATTTTTGGTGATTTTTCAAAATTACATCACTGCTGCTAACTAAAAACTATTTCATTGCTAAATATGATTAACTAGTTTATAACCGAACATACCCACATACCCAATTCAAGGATTCATTTCATATACATACATTTCCTTATCAAAAACGATTAACTTCGATTAAAATACACAAACATTACCATCATAAACCGACATTTGTATCAAAACACAAAAAGCATACTTAATTAGAAATTTAGCCATATTCGCATGGCTATTATACACATGACCCAAAAGTTTTCATCAAAACAAAGACAAAGTCTTTCCTATACATGCCTTCAACCGAAAATCCAAAATAAATAGTACCAAAATATAGATTGACAGTGTGGGCGACTTTCCGAACGATCCCGACGAGCTTGTAGCTTGCACCTAATCTATAAAACAGAGGAAACATTTTTACACAAATAAGCTTACTAGCTTAGTAAGTCCTAAATTTATGATAAGAATAACATTCAAATACCGACATTTAAATTACAATAATTCAACCTGTACATTCGTACTCATATTTACTATCATGCTTTCAATTTCATACCTATGTAACGTATGAATTCAAAAGACGATTTTCTCTTTAATCGCATACTTATGATCAAAATATTTACTCATAATCCGTTCTTTCCAAAACTCAAAAATGTCGTCATATAACCATAGTTATAAACATTCATATACTTAAATTTCAATTATTATCACATGGCATCAATATCACAACCACCTATGTGGCCGAATATACCTAGTCTAACTACTAGTATCCACATATTAAAAACCAAAGTCACAATATTCATATCATTCATTAGGAAAATCGAGAACTCATATTATAACCACATATATATAGGTGTATATACTTCACTGAATCACTTGCTTACCTTGTTTTAAAATAGATAAGCAGTAAAATTCCTACTTTCGTGCTTACCTGAGCCATTAACTCGATAAATTTGCTTTAATTCGCCTTGAATACAAAATCGGTTTCTATTTTGTAAAATACATCACCGGTATCAAGCCTGCTAGGCGTAAAAGCCCGATAAGTAACACCGGCACAAGGCCTGCTAGGCGTAAAAGCCCGATAAGTAACACCGGCACAAGGCCTGCTAGGTGTAAAAGCCCGATAAGTAACACCGGCACAAGGCCTGCTAGGCGTAAAAGCCCGATAAGAAACACCGGCACAAGGCCTGCTAGGCGTAAAAGCCCGAGCCATGTCAATGTAGTTAAACATTCCCAAACACTTCATACTATTATATACTCGTCCAATTCAATTGGGCTCGCTCATATTAAACCAACAAAACCATCTCATCATTATGAAATCCAACAATTTCCATTACATAACCAACTTAAATCATCAACCTAATATGCCTACATACATTCGGCCATGATATAAATGGGTACAAAAATTTCATCAATTTATAATATTAAGTTAACCATAATTAATTCTTGACACGATTTAACTAAAGGACTTACTTGAAATTTAAGGAACCCAAATGCTTCGGCTATTCGTTCACTTTGCTCTTTCCCCGGTCTAGCTCTTTTTCTTTTTGCTCACGGTCTAAGAATTATCAATGACATTTGTTTAATATGTATTTCCAATTGATTTAACGCTAATCAATTCAATTTGCAAGATTTCACAATTCTTACTATTCAATCTCGCATTTATACAACTAACAAAAATCCAATCCACCACATTGCAAATATATGCATACATATAATCTACAGCTCAATTAATTTACACCCAAATGAAATATTATATTCGGTCAAATTACTAACATGAAACCAAATTATTATTAAACATATTCCTATCATAGTTTAGTATTTATTTATTTATTCAAGCCAATTTTATCATAACATTCGGCAATATGCCTTACTCCATGCTTGCCTACATTATTTATTTATTTTTTTTATAGGAATTTACTCCCCCCCTTTTGCTTACGGTCTCCTTATGATCGAGCCCTTAAACTATTCGCCATTTCTCATGAATTTCAATTTAATCCCATAAGAACCGAACATTATACCTCACTTCCCAAAATTCATAAAATTTATTATTCAAGACATAAATTTCTAGCCGATTGTTTCCAAAGTATCTAAGCCATAATACATACCTATTTCCCTTAAATGACACTTTAATACACTAATCAAGATCAAGGTTTCTTCATCATACATAATATACATAATTCCTACTAACGGTCGAATCTAGGGAAGGCTTTATACTCAAAATTTCCATATGAAGTTAGTAGCATTTAAGATTTCTAGCATAACCGTACAAAAATTATTTGAAATGAAGCTTGATTTTTCACCTTATGCACACATGCAAGGTCCGGCCATGGAGGTTTCAAAAATGGCTTCTTCTTTTTCTTTCAAATAGAATCGGGGAAGATGGGGAATAGGAGAGAAAATAGAATTAAAATACTTTTTTTTTTGGTTTAAAAATTAACACATATTAAAGCATGCTAATTATACAAATAATACTTTAATTATAATATACTAGAATATATTAATCATGGCATGCTTACCGTCCACTATTTTAAAAGTGGGGAATTTGACATGCAAATCCTAAAGTTTCATAAACAATTCACTTTACCTTTTTTTAATTTCATGCTCACAACTTTTGTCACCTTCGCAATTTCATCCTTTTTATTAAATTAAGCACTTAAACGATAACATTTTTCTACGATATTTTCACACACATTAGTCCACATATAATAAACATAGAATAAAATATCAAAATCTTTCTCGGGCTCGGATTCGTGGTCCCGAAACCACCGTTCCGATTAGGGTCAATATTGGTCTGTTACAACTCTCCCCCCCTTAAGGATTTTCGTCCTCGAAAATCTTACCGTTAAACAAGTTCGGATATTGCTGCCTCACTGAATCTTCAGGCTCCCATGTAGCCTCTTCAACTCCGTGTCTATTCCATAATACTTTCACTAATGGAATCCTCTTATTTCTCAACTCTTTCATTTCCCGAGCTAAGATACGGATCGGTTCTTCATCATATGTCAAATCGGATCGAATTTCAACTCCTGACGGTGCGATTACATGAGACGGATCTGATCTGTACTTGCGAAGCATCGAGACGTGAAATACATTGTGTATCCTTTCTAACTCAGAGGGCAACTTCAATCTATAAGCGACAGGCCCAATACGTTCAGTAATTTCATACGGTCCGATAAATCTCGGACTCAACTTGCCTTTCCGACCAAATCGGAGTATTTTCTTCCACGGAGAAACTTTTAAGAACACCCGATCTCCAACCTGAAATTCAATGTCCTTTCGCTTCAAATCGGCATAGGACTTTTGATAATCCGAAGCAGCTTTCAAATTGTTTCTAATGACAACCACTTTCTGTTCTGTTTCTTTAATCCAATCAACCCCGTGTATCTTATTTTCACTGAGCTCAGTCCAATACAATGGTGTGCGACATTTTCGACCGTATAAGGCTTCATAAGGCGCCTTTTTATACTAGTTTGGAAGCTATTATTGTAAGCAAATTCAACCAAGGGTAGGTATCGTTCCCACGTACCTTCAAATTCGAGGACGCAACACCTCAACATGTCCTCAAGTATCAAAATAGTTCGCTCAGACTGACCGTCTGTTTGCGGATGGAAGGCTGTACTAAAATGAAGTTTAGTACCTAGAGCATCTTGCAATTTCTTCCAGAATCGCGATGTGAATCTCGGGTCCCTATCTGAAACAATGGAACTCGGTACACCGTGCAACCTTACAATCTGCGACACATACAATTCGGCAAGCTTATCAAGTGAATAGTCGGTACGTACCGGTACAAAATGAGCTGATTTAGTCAGTCTATCAACGATAACCCATACGGCATCTTTCTTACTCGGTGTCCTAGGAAGACCGGATACAAAATCTATTGAAATTCTATCCCATTTCCATTCGGGTATCATGATTGGTTGAAGTAGTCCGGACGGTACCTGATGCTCAGCTTTTACTTGCTGACAGATTAGGCACTTGGAAACAAATTCAGATATATCCCGTTTCATACCAGGCCACCAATAGAACCTTTCAAATCGTTATACATTTTCGTGCGACCCGGGTGTATCGACATTCGACCACTATGGGCCTCACTCAGAATCATCCGTATCAAATTTGAGCTCTTCGGAACACATATTCTGTTTTTAAAATTCAAACAGCCATTCGCATCTATCTGAAAATCTGATTCTGTTCCTTTCTCACATTGAATTCGACTAGAAATCAAATCTTTGTCGACTTTCTGGGCATCACAAATTTGTTGAATAAACATTGGTCTTGCTTGTAACTCGGCTATGATCGAACCATCATCAGACATAGCCATCTGTGCGTTCAATTCACGAAAAGCAAATAATGATTTTCGACTTAACGCATCCGCAACAACATTGGCTTTCCCCGGATGGTAGTCAATCACTAATTCATAGTCTTTCAGCAATTCTAACCATCTGCGTTGTCTCAAGTTTAGATCTTTCTGAGTCATCAAATATTTTAGACTTTTGTGATCCGAATAAATATGACATTTTTCACCGAATAAGTAGTGACGCCAAATTTTCAATGCGAACAAAATGTCTGCTAACTCCAGGTCGTGAGTTGGATAATTTTTCTCATGCGGCTTCAATTGTCTCGAAGCGTAGGCTACCACCTTACCTTCTTGCATTAAAACGCAACCCAACCCATTCAAGGAAGCATCACTAAAAATAATAAATTCTTTTAATTCAGTAGGTGCCATTCGGTACGGAGCTATCGAAATCGGAGTCGCACCCGGCACTAACTCAATGCCGAACTCAATCTCTCGTACTGGGGGTAAACCCGGTAGTTCTTCAGGAAACACATCGAGGTATTCACACACAACTGATACAAATTCAATTTGTTTCTCGGACATTTTATTATCCAGTACATAAGCCAAATAAGCTTCACACCTTTTTTTCACATACTTCCGGGCTAACATCGAAGATATTACTGTAGGCAACCCATTTACGTCACAGGATTTAATTCTGATGGTCTCACCGTTTCGACATTTCAAATCAATAAGCTTTCTTTTACAATCCACTACTGCCTCATGTGAAGTTAACCAGTCCATACCCAAGATCATATCAAATTCATCAAAGGGCAACAACATTAAATCAGCTGGGAAGCAATAATCCCGAATCATCAACGGGCAACCTCTACACACTTTATTAACAAGCACACATCTACCCAAAGGGTTGGACACACGAATCACAAACTCGGTAGACTCAACTAGCAGAGTCTTGCCAAATTCTAAAGTTTCACACACATAAGAATGAGTCGAACCAGGATCAATTAGTGCAATCACAGTAGCATCATAAAGAGTGAAAATACCGGTAATAACGTCGGGGGGAGGAAGCATCCTCTCTGGCTCGTGCAGCATAAGCTCTAGCCGGAGCTCTAGCCTCAGATCGAACCGTAGTGTTCTTCGTTCCTTTCTGACTACCACCTACATTGCCTGAATGTCTGGGTGGTCTACCTCGTATTGACGTGTTGCTCGGCTTAGTGTTCTGAACTGTATTCTGCTCAGCTAACCTCAGACATTCTCTAATAAAATGATCTGACGATCCACATTTATAGCAAGACCGATCATGAAATCTACAACTCCCTGTGTGCCATTTCCCATAGTGCTTGCATTCAACTCTATTCTGAGGAACGTTACCAACACTGGCTATCGAGGTAGCTCGAGAGCTCATAGGAGGTCGATCCCGTCTAGGTGGATCTGTAGTAGCTTTATGTCAGCTGTAGTCATCTTCGGACTTCTTGGTTGTAGAATGAAAGACCTTACCCGAAGATCTTTTACGGATGTCTCTAGCTTCTGTCTCAGCCTTTCTTTTCTCTTTCCCGAGCTCTTCAGCTTTGCAAGCTCTCTCAACTAAAGTCACAAACTCTTGAATTTCAAGAATGCCAACAAACATCTTTATATCCTCATTCAGGCCATCTTCAAATCTTTTACACATAATAGCTTCAGTAGAAACACACTCTCTAGCATATCTGCTGAGCCTGACAAATTTTCTTTCATATTCCGTTACGGTCATTCGCCCCTGTTTCAGTTCAAGGAACTCCTTTCGTTTTTGATCAACAAATCTTTGGCTGATATACTTCTTGCGAAATTCATTCTGGAAGAAATCCCATGTCACTTTTTCTTTCGGAACCACTGATACTAGTGTATTCCACCAGTGATATGCAGTGTCCCGCAGTAAAGATATACCACACTTCAGGCATTCATTCGGAGTACAAGATAGCTCATCAAGTACCCGAATAGTGTTATCAAGCCACATTTCGGCCCTCTCTGCGTCATCATCATCATTGGCTTTAAATTCTTCGGCCCCAAATTTCCGGATTTTATCAACTGGGGGCTTACTGGATCTCACCGGATCTATCATCGGGGGTGCTGAAGGAATTGGAGTTGGATTATTCGGGGGTGGAGGTTGGTGTACAGCCGGGTTATTTTAAATAAATTGGGCAAACCACTCATTCATCATCTGATAAAAGGCTTGTTTAGTCTCTCCTTCGTGGCTACCCGAAACAGGTCGAGAGTCTACCGACGCTGATACGTGTGCACGGTCAGGCGCTACGCTCTCTACATCATTAGCTACGGCTCTTTCAGGATCAGTGTCCATTTACTATATAAAACAAAGTTCAGGCTGTCAGAAGTCACCACACTATCAATATATAATGAAGGCATGTATAGCTAGACTCACGCGCTACGGTAGTCCTAGAATCGACTAAACCGTAAGCTCTGATACCAATCAAATGTAACACCCCTTACCCGAAACCTTCGCCGGTGTCGAGTATGTGGCATTACTAGACTTGACTATTAATTTGGGCATAATAATTTAAAGCTGTCCAACTGCGTCACGTTGACTAAATTAACCATAACTCGAGTTAAAAAACTCGAAATTGAGATCCGTAAATTTTCCTTGAAACTAAACTCATATAAATTTTTACCATAATTTTTCCAAAATTTTTCATGTGGCCAATTAGTACAGTTTATTCATCTAAGTTACCCCTATTTCACTGCTTGATAATTATGACCTATCTTTACAAAAATACAGTTATCTCATTGTACAAAATTTCAATAATGTTCTTGTTTATTCCAATCAAAAATAGACTCATTAAGGATTCTAAGCATATAAACCATGCTCCATAATTATTTTTTTGCAATTTTTAACAATTTTTACAAAACAGAACAGTGACTCACGAACTTATTCAGGACAAGTCTCACTAAAACTTAAATATCTCATAACACATAATTCCTTTGCCTACTATGTTTCTTTCATATAAAAATAGACACAATAAGCTTTAATTCTATATCTTATTCACTTTCTAATTCAATTTATCCTATTTTTGATGATTTTTCAAAATTACATCACTGCTGCTAACTAAAAACTATTTCATTGCTAAATATGATTAACTAGTTTATAACCGAACATACCCACATACCCAATTCAAGGATTCATTTCATATACATACATTTCCTTATCAAAAACGATTAACTTCGATTAAAATACACAAACATTACCATCATAAACCGACATTTGTATCAAAACACAAAAAGCATACTTAATTAGAAATTTAGCCATATTCGCATGGCTATTATACACATGACCCAAAAGTTTTCATCAAAACAAAGACAAAGTCTTTCCTATACATGCCTTCAACCGAAAATCCAAAATAAATAGTACCAAAATATAGATTGACAGTGTGGGCGACTTTCCAAACGATCCCGACGAGCTTGTAGCTTGCACCTAATCTATAAAACAGAGGAAACATTTTTACACAAATAAGCTTACTAGCTTAGTAAGTCCTAAATTTATGATAAGAATAACATTCAAATACCGACATTTAAATTACAATAATTCAACCTGTACATTCGTACTCATATTTACTATCATGCTTTCAATTTCATACCTATGTAACGTATGAATTCAAAAGACGATTTTCTCTTTAATCGCATACTTATGATCAAAATATTTACTCATAATCCGTTCTTTCCAAAACTCAAAAATGTCGTCATATAACCATAGTTATAAACATTCATATACTTAAATTTCAATTATTATCACATGGCATCAATATCACAACCACCTATGTGGCCGAATATACCTAGTCTAACTACTAGTATCCACATATTAAAAACCAAAGTCACAATATTCATATCATTCATTAGGAAAATCGAGAACTCATATTATAACCACATATATATAGGTGTATATACTTCACTGAATCACTTGCTTACCTTGTTTTAAAATAGATAAGAAGTAAAATTCCTACTTTCGTGCTTACCTGAGCCATTAACTCGATAAATTTGCTTTAATTCGCCTTGAATACAAAATCGGTTTCTATTTTGTAAAATACATCACCGGTATCAAGCCTGCTAGGCGTAAAAGCCCGATAAGTAACACCGGCACAAGGCCTGCTAGGCGTAAAAGCCCGATAAGTAACACCGGCACAAGGCCTGCTAGGCGTAAAAGCCCGATAAGAAACACCGGCACAAGGCCTGCTAGGCGTAAAAGCCCGAGTCATGTCAATGTAGTTAAACATTCCCAAACACTTCATACTATTATATACTCGTCCAATTCAATTGGGCTCGCTCATATTAAACCAACAAAACCATCTCATCATTATGAAATCCAACAATTTCCATTACATAACCAACTTAAATCATCAACCTAATATGCCTACATACATTCGGCCATGATATAAATGGGTACAAAAATTTCATCAATTTATAATATTAAGTTAACCATAATTAATTCTTGACACGATTTAACTAAAGGACTTACTTGAAATTTAAGGAACCCAAATGCTTCGGCTATTCGTTCACTTTGCTCTTTTCCCGGTCTAGCTCTTTTTCTTTTTGCTCACGGTCTAAGAATTATCAATGACATTTGTTTAATATGTATTTCCAATTGATTTAACGCTAATCAATTCAATTTTCAAGATTTCACAATTCTTACTATCCAATCTCGCATTTATACAACTAACAAAAATCCAATCCACCACATTGCAAATATATGCATACATATAATCTACAGCTCAATTAATTTACACCCAAATGAAATATTATATTCGGTCAAATTACTAACATGAAACCAAATTATTATTAAACATATTCCTATCATAGTTTAGTATTTATTTATTTATTCAAGCCAATTTTATCATAACATTCGGCAATATGCCTTACTCCATGCTTGCCTACATTATTTATTTAATTTTTTTATAGGAATTTACTCCCCCCCTTTTGCTTACGGTCTCCTTATGATCGAGCCCTTAAACTATTCGCCATTTCTCATGAATTTCAATTTAATCCCATAAGAACCGAACATTATACCTCACTTCCCAAAATTCATAAAATTTATTATTCAAGACATAAATTTCTAGCCGATTGTTTCCAAAGTATCTAAGCCATAATACATACCTATTTCCCTTAAATGACACTTTAATACACTAATCAAGATCAAGGTTTCTTCATCATACATAATATACATAATTCCTACTAACGGTCGAATCTAGGGAAGGCTTTATACTCAAAATTTCCATATGAAGTTAGTAGCATTTAAGATTTCTAGCATAACCGTACAAAAATTATTTGAAATGAAGCTTGATTTTTCACCTTATGCACACATGCAAGGTCCGGCCATGGAGGTTTCAAAAATGGCTTCTTCTTTTTCTTTCAAATAGAATCGGGGAAGATGGGGAATAGGAGAGAAAATAGAATTAAAATACTTTTTTTTTTGGTTTAAAAATTAACACATATTAAAGCATGCTAATTATACAAATAATACTTTAATTATAATATACTAGAATATATTAATCATGGCATGCTTACCGTCCACTATTTTAAAAGTGGGGAATTTGACATGCAAATCCTAAAGTTTCATAAACAATTCACTTTACCTTTTTTTAATTTCATGCTCACAACTTTTGTCACCTTCGCAATTTCATCCTTTTTATTAAATTAAGCACTTAAACGATAACATTTTTCTACGATATTTTCACACACATTAGTCCACATATAATAAACATAGAATAAAATATCAAAATCTTTCTCGGGCTCGGATTCGTGGTCCCGAAACTACCGTTCCGATTAGGGTCAATATTGGTCTGTTACAAAAAACCTTGCCCATACAATAGCAACAGAAAATTTGAAACGGGGAGAGGAAGTTTACCTGTTAGAAGCGGTTCCAAGTTATGCAGAGCACTAGGCAAGGGACGAAAGTGCGAGAGAACCAGACTGAGATAGAGAGAGCGTCGGAAAGACAGAGGGAAGTTTTTCAAAATGAAAACTCAACAGTCGGCTAAGTTTATTACTTCCCTTGGAAATCTGTTTTCGCCATTAATGAAAAAATGACGGATGAGGCAAAGTAGGCAGGCGAACAAGTGATGTGATTGGGCAGCAGATTTCGTCAGTTTCAATTATGTTTTTCTAGAGTCTTCCCTGAGACACTTTGTTTTTTTTAGGGTCTTTAATTTCATTTGTTTTGCTGGGCCTCTTTGTTTGGGCCTGGTTTTTATATTTGTAATATTCTTTTCCTTATAAATATCAAAGCCCAATCTGATTTAATTCAAAAAAAATATTTACTTCATTTTATTAACCATTTGTTAGCTATTTATTTTAAATTTAATTTGATTTAATTTTGTTTTTTGTTTTTTAGTTTTTCACATAATGTTATAACTTATATTATCCATATATACTTGATGATTTGAAAAAAAAATTCTATTTGTTGAATTTTTATTAGTTGATTTAGCAATTCGCCACAGCGTTATTAACACTAGGTACCATAATAAAACACATATTAATAATTTAGGTATCATAACGGACATTTTCAAGATATAAGTATCACATTGGACATTTTATGAAAGTGCAAGTTTCATAATAAAACACATATTGCAAGTTCATGTATCACATTGGATATATTTTCAAAGTATATGTACCATATTAGACACTTTTTAAAAAAAATGAGATTTTTTACTTAGATAATACAAAATTAATATTTAAATACCTAAATGATATGCCAACATCATTATTTACTAAAATGGTATGTTTTTAACAGTGTTGGGGGTGGAGGGAGATAGGGTGGCGACACCACCTTTTTTTTTTGTTGCATTCATGGAACCATCATTAGCATATGATTTGTGAATATATGTATATATATTAAAAGGATGGAAGATGTATGAGAGGCGATACCAATATTCGGGTTTGAAAAAACCCAATAAGAAAATAAGCCATATATGATCGTTTAAAAAATAATAAATTTAAAGGGGTTTATCGGGACTTGAGTTATGGGACTTGTAATGCATGTGTTAGGTGGGGGTGGAGGACTGGCGATAGGTAGCACTAGTTTTGCCCAGTGACCGCCTGCAGCGGACAAGACCAATCGATCACAAGGCTTGAAATTGGCTTTTCAGTTGCTTTTTTTTTTTATTTCCTTTAAGCATATATATGAGAGTGTATATGGATGACGTTTGTGTTTGGATTTTTTTTTTTTTTTGCTTTTGGTAGAACGGGAAGAAAGAAATGAAACATGTATTTTTTTTATTTTATAGGTTATAATTTTTTTGTTATTGATTTATTTATTTATTTTGCGAATGGTTGTGTTGAATTTATTGAGTTTTTTTATTTTGTAGAAAGAGAGTTTTTTTGATAGTTTGTTTTGTAGGGAGGGTGTTTTGATGAAAAGGGCATGTATGTTTCTGTTTTTTAAACATTATTTTTTTTGTACTTAATAGATGGTCCCATTGTGTTGAAATTTTTGAAAGTTTTTTTTATTTACTTAACTAGTCTAAAGAAGATTATTACGTGAAAGTTTGTTAGTTTTTTTATCCCAATAATACAAAAAAAAAAACTCAAATGGTATGCCCAATAGATTATTTATCAAACCTGTAACACCCCTAACCCATTTCCGTCACTGGATTAGGGTTACAAAGCATTACCAAGCAAATCAGAACATTCATTTTTAAAACATAATAAACATGCAAAATAATTAGTAACATTCACTAATTCATTTAAATCAGGATAAAAGTACACTTATAGGCCTTAAATCAAGCTTACAAAGCCCTAAAAACAGTTTGAAAACATTCTGGAATCAATTGGAAACAAATTAGAAACTTTTGGAAAAACACTTGAAAATTTGAAAAATAGGGGTCACACGGCTGTATGTCATAACCCATACCATGTAGACAATCGAAATATGGACACACGGCCGTGTCACAGACCATGTGCCAAACCGTGTGAAACCTGCATATGAAACAATAATAACACACGGCCGTTTGGGGTGGCCGTGTGTGGCACATGGTCGTGTGACAGCCCGTGCCCTAGGCCGTGTAATGACTAGTCACAGGTATCGGAGAGTGTGTTTTCGTGCCTTCGTTTTCGTAAAACGAATTCATAATATTTATAACAAATATTTACGAAGCTAGTCATGTAGTTAATTAGATTTTAGTTAGGTGAATTAGCTTGAATTAAGAGTAATTAGGTATAAGGATTAAATTGAATAAAGGGTGAAAGTTTAATTATAGATTAAAGAAAAAGTAAAGGGACTAATTAAGCAAATAAACCATAAAATGACAATTGTATGGTAATGGTAATTTACATGTGTAATAATTATATACATATACTTGCAATAAATATTGATAACATGATTATTTTGCATGATTTCTTGTGTTTAATTAGGTTTATTTATGAATCAATCCCTGCTAAATTAGTATTTTTATGATTTAATTCTTGCCAGTGGTGCAATTGATCAAAAGCAAGCTGAAAAGGGCCAAATTGAAAAAAATCATGAAAATAGGGCCAAATCAAAAAGATGGAGGGAGCGAAGGACATATCAAATAATTTGACTTTGTAAAAAGCCAAAAATAGAAAATCCTATTTTATTTTATTTTATATTTATATTTATACTTATTATTTTAAATTTTTATTAAATTAAATTAGGCTATTTTTAGTAAACCCTATTTATATAAATAGGGGCTTTTTGTTCTTAGAAAATCATCAATCAATTAGTTCTTTCCTATTCCTATTTAGAGTTTTATTCCTCTCTTTGTCTTTTCCTATTTCAATTTAGAATAGAATTTCTTTTCCTTTTTTTCCTTCAAGTTGGCGCCAAGTATTTTGCCTATTTCAATTCAAATTGTTTGTTTTTCCAAAATTGGTTTAATTGCCTTCGAGCCCCTTTTCCTTTCTAATTTCCCTTATCCTTTACACAAAGCCAAATTACATACCACAACCTTCAAGCATGATTAAATTCATGCCACACTAAACCCCTATCAGCTTTAAGCCGGTGTTAATCCCGTCAAAGACCCGTGAGTTACGAACCCAAGCTATTTAACCCCTACTTTCCAATATTTATTATTTCTCCGGATTAAGAGTATGACTTTGTCAACTTACAAAGTCAAATCAACACTAAGTTAAAAAAGACGTCATTTGAGTTAGTGTGGTTAGACGTACAATTGGGATTCCGAAAGGATCGATTGTTTAATCGATTTTCCGTGAACACATTGGCGTGCCAAGTGGGGATTGCTGTTTGGTTCCGTCAAGGGAAGTAGTAACCAGATTTAAATGTCCCACGCGCTTGAGGGCATTGGTTTAAGCTAGGCTCTTCTAGAACACAAAGCTGCCGGAGTTCTAAATCACGAACGTTTCGTAGGTTGTTCGATCAGTAAGGGTTAGTTATAGGACGTTCCATAACTAATTTACACAAGGAAAAGTTGGTGTCCGAGGTGTCCTTGGTAGCTATAACTAACTTATTGGAAAAGAGGATCGGTTCAAAGACGGAAAAACCCATGCTTAAGGCTGAGCTAAATTTAATTGATTTTTCTTCGGATTACTTCATTGTTTTTTTTATTTCATCTTTTACTTTTTACATTTTTTTCTGTGTTTATTTCAGGTTTCATATTTTATTCCTCCATACTTCGTGGGCACGACAACTGCCCAGACATAAATCTGGTCGAGAGAGAAATAATTTTCTGTAAACCCAGTCTCTTTGGGATCGACCCTACTCCCTATACTGCTTAAATTTACAAATTAGGTGTAGGATTATATTGGTGGAATCGACAGCCATCAGTTTTGGTGCCGTTGTCGGGGACTGACAACACTTACAATTGTTTAAATCATCTTCATGACCAGATCTTCATCTGGAGATCTTGAATACGACCTAGAGATCGAGAAATCAGCACGAGCACGACGAAAAGAGACAGAAGCTCTTAGACGTGCAAGTAAAGCAGAAGTTGAGCTAGGACAAGGGATCCTAGAATCCGGCGTCGAAAAGTTAAGCGAAGTAATTTGTGTAGAGGCAATTCGACGTGGGAAACAAGTCGAAGTGGTTGGACCTGAGACCGAACCACTTCTTGAAACAAAAAAAACAAAAAGCAACCTTGGTGAACCGGAAAGGATGGCAAACAGAACCATTCGTCAACTAGCCGCTACTCCTAACGAGCAAACACCATTATGCAACAACTATCCAACCGCAGGAAACCTTTTCGAGTTGAAATCAGGCTTGATTCACCTTTTGCCCACTTTTTGAGGCTTGAAAAACGAAAATCCACACACTGACTCGAGAGAATTCCACATGGTCTGCTCAAGCATGAAGCCTCAAGGAGTAACCGAAGATGAAATCAAACTTCAGTCCTTTCCTTTTTCTTTAGTTGATACAGCAAGAGAATGGTTATTTTACTTACCCCCGGTTTATCACAACATGGGATGACTTATCTCGTATATTTTACTTACCCCAGGTTTTATCACAACATGGGATGATTATCTCAACATGGGATCACAGCAAGAGTTGGTGTCCGAGACGTCCTTGGTAGCTATAACTAGCTTATCGATTCAAAGACAGAAAAACCCGTACTTAAAGCTGAGCTAAATTTAATTAATTTTTCTTCAAATTACTTCATTATTTTTTTATTTCATCTTTTACTTTTTACTTTTTTTTTCTTTGATTATTTCAGGTTTCATATTTTATTCCCCATACTTCGTGGGCACGGCAACTGCCCAAACATAAATCTGGTCGAAAGAGAAACAATTTTCAGTAAATCCAATCTTTGTGGGATCGACCCTACTCCCTATACTGCTTAAATTTTCAAATTAAGTGTAAGATTATATTGGTAGAATCGACAGCAATCAAATATATGTACTTATTTATTAATTAAGAAATCCAAGAAGAGGAAGGCAATCCACGTTGGAGATTTACGGGATTTTACGGGGCACCGGATGCAAGGGATAAAGCCGCGACATGGGATTTACTTCGTTTTTAGGGAGAAACAATTCGATACCGTGGCTAGTTGGTGGCGATTTTAATGATATTCTTTTTTTTAATGAAAAACAGGGCGGGGTGCTAAGGGAGGAGGCTAGAATGGAGGCTTTTTGTAAAACATTGGAGGAATGTCGTTTGGAGGAAATTGGTTATTCTAGGACATGGTTTACTTGGGAGAGGGGCTGCCTATTGGAAAATAATATAAGAGAGAGAATTGATAAAAGAGTTGCTACTGATGCATGGTTACAACTCTTTCCAACATTTTTTGAGGCATCTTCCTCATTCTTTCTCAGACCACTGTCCACTGCTTATTGAGACGGAGGTTGTAGATTTGCATCAAAAATCTAGAAAGTTTTGTTTTGAGGTGTGGTGTGGTGGGTTTTGAAAGTCTTATGAGGACTAAATAAGAAAATTATGGAATGGCAGTTCGAGTTCTTTTCTATTTCAGATTTCAACTCTTTCTAACGGGCTAAAGAGATGGGCGGGCAAGATTAAGCAAAAAAGAGGTCGTGATGTCAAAAGATTAACGAAAAGATTGGAAGAATTAAATTGTTTTGAGAGTTCGAAAGAGTCTTTGGCTGAGCTTGTTGATGTCAAATTACACCTAAATATGGAGATGGATAAGGAAGAGAGAGATTGGGAATAACGAGCTATGGTGAATTGGTTGAAAATAGAGGATAAGAACACTTCATTCTTCCATAAATTCGCTTCTTAGAAAAGGCGTACAAATCGTATCCGAGGATTGCAAAGGAGCGATGGTTCTTTAGATATAGATTGTATCGAGATTGGGGAAATAGCTTGCGACTATTTTTCAGACCTATTTGATTCTAGAGGAATCGGCAATTTGGATCACATACTTTTGTGGGTTTCGTGCTGTATTTCTGATAGTATGAATCAAAGTCTAACAGCTGCCTACACAAAGGAGGAAATTGATGAGGCATTGAAACGTATGGGACCTACAAAAGCTTCTGATCCGGATGGTTTTCCTACTATATTCTTCCAAAAGTATTGGTCTATTATTGGCAATGATACTAGTGATTTTTGCTTGGATATTCTGAACAATGGAAGATCGTTGGACGAAATCAATAGTACTCAATTGGTGTTAATTCCAAAAACTGCAAACCCTCTTAATTTGAAAAATTTTCGTCCTATTAGCCTCTGTATCGTTATCTATAAGATTATTGCAAAAACAGTGGCGAATCGCTTACAAAAAGTACTAGACGCTTGTATTGATGACTCTTAAAACGCATTTGTGCTAGGCAGACTTATAATTGACAATGTGCTGCTGGCTTATGAGGTTCTTCACTCGTTTAAGAACAAAAGAGTTGGTCGAAAAGGATTTATGGCTCTAAAGCTGGATATTAGCAAGGCTTATAATTGTGTGGAATGGCCTTTCATTAAATGTATGATGTCAAAAATGGGTTTTACTGATTCATTTATCGATTTTATTCTTCGCTGTATTAGTTCAGTCGAATATTCAATTTTAATTAATGGTGAAGAAGGTTCAAGCTTTAATCCATCAAGAGGGATGCGGCAAAGAGATCCTTTAAGCCCTTATTTATTTCTGTTTTGTGGAGAGGGCTTATCTGTGCTGATGAGATTAGCAAGTCGGGAGATAAGAATTTTAGGAGCAAAGGTATGTAGATCTTCCCCACCAATCACCCACCTTATGTTTGCGAATGACTGTATACTGTTTGGTGAGGTTCCGGATAGAGGGATTACGGTGATTAAAGATATTCTTAGAGAGTATGAATCTTGCTCGGGACAATGTGTAAATTTTGAAAAATCCACGGCTTTTTTCAGTTCGAATGTGAATGATCAGGATAAGAATATGGCTTTCCAGGTTCTTAACGTTCACTGTTCAACAGAGCCTGAAAAATATTTGAGGCTTCCGAATATGAGACAAAGAAAGAAAATGGCTTTCCAAACCTTGAAGGACAGATTAAAGCAGAAGATTAATAACTGGAGTATAAGGCATATCTCACAAGGTGGTAGAGATGTATGTATAAAAGCTGTCTTACAAGCAATCCCTACATACTCAATGTCTTGTTTTTTTTTTTTTTTTGCCAAAAACTTTGTGTTGAAATGGAAAACATAATAGGATCTTTTTGGTGGAAAAAAAGTCATGGAAAGAGAGGTATGCATTGGTGTGATTGGAAGTCATTATGTTCACTTAAGGAAGAGGGTGGCATGGGGTTTTGAAATTTGAATTTTTTTTAATATTGCTCTACTGGCCAAACAGGGTTGGCGTTTATTATGTAATCCTAATTCTTTACTAGCGCGTATTTTGAAAGAAGAATATTTTAAAGATTCAAATTTTTAAAACTCTAGGTTAGGAAATTTACCTTCTCTTACCTGGCAGAGTTTATGGACTGCTAAAGGGCTTCTTTAGAAGGGTTTGGGTTGGAGGATTGGGGACGGAAAGAATGTCTCTATTTGGGGAGACGCGTGGGTTGCTGGCAGGGATGATTTCATAGTTTAGAACATGAATGTTAATTTGAGTTTATCTACAGTGGCAGATTTGATTTATGCTAATTCAAGAAAATGGAAGGTTGAATTGATCCATAGTACCTTTTCAGAGTTCGATGCAGAAAGGATCCTATGTATCCCTCTGTCTATGAATCCGCATGAGGACCTTTTAATCAAGCGTGGTGAGCCGACTGGGGAGTACACTGTTCGTAGTGGACATAGGTTCCTTTTACATGATGGATAGACTCAAATACAACCGAGTTACAGATTGTGAAGCCTTGATCTTCCTCTAAAAATTAAAATTACAAACTGGAGGATTGCAAGTAACTATTTGCCTACTTTTTGTAACCTTCATTTTAGACGATTGCTGGGATCAGCCACTTGTCGAATATGTCAACATGGAGCAGAAACAAGTGAGCATTTGTTCAGGGAGTGTCCTATAGCAAAGGAGACTTGGGAGAGATCAGAGGCTTTCTGGCCTAACACAGAAGCAAGTACAGATTTCAATGAGTGGATAAAAAACATTTTTGAAGCCTATTCCTTGGCTAAGTGCAGGCTGATAGCATGTGCATTGTGGGCGATATGGACATCAAGAAACAGGTTCATTCATAAATGAGATATTAAATCGGGCTCTCAAATTATAGATTATGTGAGAAAATCCCTAAAAGAATTAGATGGTTTGAACTCGAACTTACCAGCGAGGCGGATTCATACAGGTAGATGGGTTGCTCCGAGTGGATGGAAGGTAAAAATCAACTTTGACGCTGCATTTAACAAGCAAAGTAAAGAGTCATGTTCAGGGTTGGTGATAAGAAATGAAAGAGCAGATGTGATTTATTCTAGAACAGTTTTACATGCGAACGTACCTTCTGTTTTTGTAGCAGAAGTGATGGCAGGCTTCTAGGCGCTCCACCTTGGTTTATTTCTTAAGCTGAGAGGAGGTTGAAATCGAAATGGACTCCAATTCGGTCATCTGTAAACTGCAAGAGGAAAATGAAGATAGATCTGAGATTGCAGCTGTTATAAAAGATTCTAAGCAACTGACTTTAGGTTTTGACTCCTGTGTTTTTCATTTTATCCATTGAGAAGCAAACCAGGTTGCTCATATTGTAGCTACTGAGGGACTTAAAAAGAGAGAAAATTCTTATTTGGTGAACAAGGTTATTTCTGGCGCGGAGGAAGCAGTGATTGCTGATCGGAGAGGGACGGAATCCATGTGGGAGTGAAGGGTCTGGATCATTTGAAGGATTATCTGGTAAGGTGTTTGAAGGGTTAAGGGTTGTGGTGTTTTTCAAAGTTCTTCTATGGGAATTGATTGCTGCTGATGCAGATTAATGGAAAGTAATGATGAAATATGCGGTTTCCCATGAGTTTGTTGCTTTTGATGAATGGTTTATTTAGTGGATAACAACTGGATGGAAGTATCTAGAGCTCCCCTGTTTATTTGAGCTGGACCTTTGTGTTTTGGGTTGCTTTTATTTTATCCTTTGATCTTGTTTTCTGGTTTGACTTTGGGCCTGTTTTTCGACCGATTTTTTTTATTTTCTTTGTTTTTTCGTTTTATGTTTTGTTTGGTGGACTGTTCTTATTTTTTATTTTAATAATAAGATCCAGATGTCTTTTTTTAAAAAAACAAAAGAAATATTATTATATTATATTATTTAAAAGAATAGAAAAAGAAATAAGAAACAAAGTAAGAAATGAAACAGAAGGAAATAGGGAGAAAAACAAAGAAAAGAAAGAAAGAAGGAGAAATTAGGGTTTAAGGTTCAAAGTTCAATTGGTAAGTCAATTTAGCCCCTGTTCTTATAATTTTGATGTTATTAGAATCCTAAAACTAAATACTACTTGATTTATGTTGAAATTTTAGAAATTAGTGGATTTTTAGATGATGTTCATGTTGAATAAATTGAGTATTAGGGTTTAAATTAATAGAATTTCAAGTTAGAATTGAGAAAAGGATTGAATTGTAAGATAAATTATAAGTTTGAAGTAATAGGGACTTAATTGTGAAATTTTTGAAATTGGGGTTTTATGGTGGAATTTGAGAACTGAAATTAGTCTACAGTGGGAATTGAATGAAAATATGGAATTATTTTTAAAGAAAATAAAATTAGTCTTGGTTAAGGACTAAATTGAAATTTAGGTTAAAATTGAATAACCATTGAAATATTCAATGTCAAATTGTGTTGTATTGATGATTTTTAATTGTTTTAATTATATAGCTAACATTGAGCCGGAGACCTCAGCTAAGAAAGGAAAAGCAAAGTTAACGAGGAGTAGTTCGGGAATTACGGTTTGTATTTCTATAATCGAATTTAATAATTAATTGTTGTATTTATTATTTAATATGTATGGTAAGTGGAATTGAGGTGAGTATTGGTATTGTGGTATTGAATTGAATTGAATTGAATTATGAGTATATGTGATTATTTGAATTGAAATGTGTATTGATTGGAAAATGAAAAGTGATTTGGAAACCCTATTAACTGTATCGGGCTGAGTCGGATATAGATGGCATGCCATAGGATTGGAAGAGTTAAAGGATACTTCGACCTTGAGTCGATGAGACACTGGGTGTCAAAATTGTTATTTCAGATGAATTCGATAACGTATTGGGTACCAAATTACTTTGGCATGGTCGATGAGACACTGGGTGTCAATTGATTTATTTCAATCATCCGATAAGGCATTGGGTGCCAAACTGGTGTGTTCTGGTTGGAATCCGTGTACCCGTCAGAGTCCGAGTCATGTTAATAGGGGTTATTGAATAAGACAGTGTTATGATTGATATTGAATGACGAATTGAAATGTGAATTGAGATACTTGAATTGTGTTATATAGTGATAGCTATCTGGGATAGCAAATTGATATGAATTGAATGAGTTATAAATGATTAATCTATGTTTTGATAATTGAATGATTATATTTATTGTAAGATTTAATGTGTATAATTTATTATTTACTTTTAAGTATTTGGATTATAGAAATACCACTGAGTTTATACTCAGCGTACGGTTTGTATTCCTTGCGCAGGTTAGGTTAAAGCCAAACTGCCGATTCAGCATCCAAAGCCGATCCTGAACTTAAAACGTGGTGGAATATATTTCTTTTTGGTAATGACATGTACATAGGATGTCTTATGTTTTGTCATTTTTGGGAAAATGAATGTAAATGGTGTATAAGATGATATTGGTTAATTATATAAATGATTATATGTGTTATGTTGTAGTTCAATATGAAATGTTTAAGTTTATGCAAACATAAGTATGAAATGGGCAAAATTTGGATTGAATTGGCATGATATAGAAATTGTCTTGAATAATGTTCTATTGGATTGATTTGGATAATATATGTGAAGTACCTATGAGAGCACATTGGATAGGTCATTAGGCTGAATGTTTTGACATGTTATAGATGTATTTAATTATGTTTTGGATTGGTTGAATGAATGATTTTTGAGTTGCTTAATGTTCAAGTCTGCAGGGCTTGATGTTTAAGGCTCATTTAGTGTCCACACGGCCTGGCACACCGGCATGTAACCAGTCCGTGTGAGACACACGGTTAACACATGGGCGTGTAGTTTGGCCGTGTGTTCCCTGAAACCTTAGAGTTTCAAAATAGAATGCCCAGGTAATTTCACACAGGCAGAGACACAGGAGTGTGTCTCAGCCATATGAGGCACACGGCCTAGCACACGGGCGCGTGGTTGGCCGTGTGACCTAAGTTAGAGAGTTACACGGGGAAGGACACGGCCTGAAACACTGGCATGTCAAGGGCGTTTGTGCCCTGTACCTAGGAAAAATTTTGAAATTTCGCGAAAAGTTTTCTAAACTTCCAATTAAGTCTCGATTTGTTTTTAACACGTGAATAGGACCTCGATGGCTCAATAGAGGGACATTATGATTAAATTGTGATGTGTATGTTAAATAATTATGTGATTGTTCGTATTTGATCTGAAATATCCAGTAATGCTCTGTAACCCTATTCTGGCGACGGATAAGGGTTAGGGGGTGTTACAGGCCGTATGCTGCCTTGATTACTCCTAAAAAAACCACTTTCAACCCACTTGCATATATGTCAAGACATACCAAAGACACATGTTTACAAGCTTTCAAAATACCATCAAATATACTCAAATCATCGTAAAACAATCAACCTATGTGCTTAACCAATGTGTCATCATTAACACAACAATTCAAACACTTAAACAATCCAAAATTTAAAGCTATGCTATTATGTCACAAGCATATATCAAATGGTAGCACATAAGCTCATAAACTACCTTACATTCAAGACAAAACTTACTCTTCCTCTATTCATCTATTCTCATTCAAATGTACCATAATTTAACCACCTAAATAATATTTATACTAAGTGACCAAATAGCATAACAATACCATAATCACACAATGTCTAGAACATGATCACATATAGCTATTACAAAACATAAGCATTATTTCATCAATCTAACCATTACTACATATATGACACAATCAAAACTTAAACAATATCACCTACTACATGACAAGTTCCATACCATATTTGTATTTTTATACCAAACCATGAACAAGAAAAATATTAACTAAAGCATACATTCATCACACAAGTATAAACATACCACTTGTAGTAAGTACTTAAAACATAAACGAGATACTCCTATTACATGCCACATATCCCACAATTAAACTTTTTCAAAATCTACCAAAAGAATCCGGATATTGAGATATTCCCGCATTAATCCAATTGCTCGATTCCGCAAAATGTTATCTATAAGGAAACAGAAAAATTACATGAGTAAGCTTTAATAAGCTTAGTAAGTTCACAAGTTAAAATGATAAAACTTACCGAATAAACATACTAAATCATTAAAAAAAATGTTAATAGACCTTTAATCCTGTCAACCACAATCAATCAATGGTGAGTTATACAAATATATAAGTTGCATAATCTGTTCAATAATATGAATTCAATCAATATCAATTCACGATACTCTCGAAAATCAATCAAACATTTATACAATTCAATACGCAAGTCATTTAACCATTTAAAATCTGCCCGATGAACGATATCACATATACGGATACGTGGTTATCCACCTAACACACCACAACACTCCAACGAGCCAAACCAACCGAGAACACACCTTGACACCAAGTGCCTAGTCCATAGGCTAACATCCCTCCAAAAACACACCTCAATACCAAGTGTCAAGCTCGAAGGCTTTACATCTGCCCTCGATAACACTCCAAAAACACTGTAAATCTAACACGGAAGTTCGCAACAAATGCTGGACTCTGGTATATTAAGTGGTCAGGAATAAATCAAGAATCATCATCTCAACTCAAGTCAGACCCATACAGCATGCAATATAACCTATTGGCATGCCAATTGTATCCTATCTTATGTTTATCCGGGCTCAATATAGAAAATCAAATAACAATTTCCATTTCAATCAATTTCTCACCAATTCAAACGTAATGTTTCATATATATCTAATATTAAAAAATAATATAATTCATAATATTAACATTACTAAGAAATAGTCAAAACAATACCGTATGAACTTACCAAAGCTAAACTGCAAAGTCAGCAAAACTTCAGAAACTATTCAGCAACTTTAGATTTTCCTCAATGATCTATTTGTTCTTGATCTATAATATAATTTATTTCAATTATTAGCCTTAATTTCATATATTGTTCAATTTAATACATATAACTTTCTATTTACAACTTTTCACATTAACCCCAAACTTTCACATTTTATTCAATTTGGTCCCTAAAACCAAAACATTATTATTTCTACAATTAAACTTTATAATCATTATACCAAATTTATAAATATATCAAATCAGTCCTCACATGCTAAAATTTCACAATAAAATCATGTCTAATTTAATTCATTTTCAATTAAACCCTTAAACTTGAAAATTATACAAAATTACTTAACAAAATATTTCTAGTAAACACCCAAACATCATATTCTACCAATTAACATCTAAATCAATTAAAATTATCAATGGTATATTTTATATACTTTGATAATTTCACGAATTAGTCCATGTACTAGCTAGATTAAGCTATAATGATCTCAAAAACATAAAAATCATGAAAACTGTTTAAATTTTCTTACCATGAAAGAGTAACTATGATGATTGAAAGCTTGGAGGTGCTTCAATGGTGTATTCAGTTTCTCCAAATGAAAAATAATAAAGATGATAGCTTTTCTTTTATTTTTACTTTGTTTATGATTTTAACCAACTTACAAAAATGTCATTAACTAACATATTTTTAATTTAAAACATACATACATCCCATCCACTAAATTAGAAATGGCTTAATTGTCATATAAATCTCTACCATAGTGATTTTTCATCCCTTTGGCTCAATTAAACTAATATTATTTATCTTTTGCACTTTTTACAATTTAGTCCTTTTTACTTAATTAACTATCTAAAGGTCAAAATTACCTAACCAAATTTTAATACACCTATATAATCACTCCGTAAATATTTTAAATATTTACGGGCTCAGTTTATAGAAATGGGGTCCCGATACCCCATTTTCTAAAACCACTTGACTTTAGGGACAAACCACTTATTTTTGCTATTTGTTCAATAAATTAAAATTTATCATATCAATATTATATATATTATCATATTTGACTCGTAAATATTAATATTTAATATTTAAGGACTCACTTGTTGGATTTGTAGTCCCAAAACCACTATTTCCGACATCACTAGAGGGCTTTTACAAAATTGGTACGCTTGTTATAGTGTTCTGCCAGTGCCACCTAACAAATTTTCAAAATCGGTCACCCTACAAATGAATTTCTGAAATGGATCGTTTGCTACAAAAATAAATACCAAAATGGGTTTTTTTGCTTCAAATTTGTATGGTGACACATTTTTATATATTTTTTTGGATTATAGTAAAAAAAAACTCAAATATGCCATAAATTAATTTGTTATTGGGATAAAAAAATGTTGAATATTTGTTACACAATAAAAATATTTGTTATTAGGATAAAAAATGAAAAAAATAAATGAGATGGTTTCTAAAAAAAATGATTGACTTACATTCCAAATTATGTTGTCATTGATTTGTTTCTATGGGTAAAAATATTGTTAATTCTTCAAAAAATAAGAAACGGTACAAATTTTATTTTTTTTTATTTGTTTAGGCGATGATTAAATTTTTTATTTGAAATTGTAATTATCGAAATGGCGTCTTTGATTACAGAAATGGATCACACATCAGATATGATTAATGTGGTGGTACTAAATTTGTTATTCACGGGTCCTCTTATAAAGTTCCATGTAATTTTTTATTTAATTTGGATATATTAATTATTGCGGTAATTTAAGATGGTCAGGGTCTGTACTGCATACTGAGGGGTTGTGTCAACGGTGTGGGCTATCTATCGGATCCCCATCTTATGCCATACTTAGAGGCTTTTGGATTCAGATCAACTGCAATGATTCGCACGTTTGATTTGAAGTACGACTTGATATCGAATTTGGTCGAACGATAGCGCCAGGAGACCTACACATTTCATTTATCGTGTAAGGAGTGCACCATCACTCTAAAAGATGTTGCACTGCAACTCAGGTTGCTAATCGATGGTAGTGCGGTCACGGGTGTGAGTATAGTGTCCGAACCCGCGGCCATTTTCTATGACTTACAAAGACTCTCGCCCGTTGATGGTGGCGATAAATTTACGAGTTTAATATTTTCATGGTTGAAGGTGAATTTTGAGTATTTATTGAGTACTGCCACTGAACAGGAGGTGAAGTGCGCCACTCAAGCATATATAATGCATATGATAGGAGGTGTACACATGTCAAATCCAAATAACAACAAGGTTCACTTGATGTACTTGTCACTATTATTTGATTTATACGCTACTCGTTCGTATTTTTGGGGCTCAGCAATACTAGCTACATTGTATCATGAGCTTTTTTAGACGACAAAGCACTGTGCTGTAGACATAAGCAGGTGTCTGGTATTTTTGCAGTCTTTGGCGCTTTATAGGATGCCATTCTTGGCATCAATTACTCACCAAACATATGTCTTCCCACTCATGAATAGGTGATAAAATTTAACCATTACAACAAGAATTTTGTTTTATTTATGAAAATTTGTTCTAACAAGTTTACTTTTTCGTAGATAGAGTTCTTCTCCGAGTATCAGGAGGTTATATACGTTTTCGATTTACCTCCAGATAATTGAGACACACGCCGGGGAGGGGGTAATTTATACTAATATTCATTACATGTAATTACATTATTTATGTTGTTTGACTCGTGCTACTATAACGATGTTATTAATTGCGCAGTTTATGTGGATGTCATATTCCTTCTCGGACATTATGACTATTATTCCCTTATCTGCTCATAATCACTCACACTTGTAGACAACCTTTCGACTTCCTATGTAACCCCTTGTCTAGGGCAAGCTCAAAAGTCGGCAGAGGCACTTCTCATGTAGACAAATTACACAAGACAGGGAACTCGTTTCCCCAAATATGCAATGTGCGCTCGAGAGTGTACACCTCATCGATATATTGTTCAACATTGATCTAGGCACGAAAACAAGCTACAACGACATGTACATAAGGGTAACGAAGTGTATGGAACTTACCGCAACCGTATTGTTTATTTCGAAGATCAACTCTGTAGGACCTAAGTGGGATATCGGGTCGTCGACCGATGGACTTTGTAACTCGAAAAGTTTCTAATTGTCAAGAATATATTTCTACATTCATCGACCTCGATATTTGAAGATTCACATCAATTACCTTCCTAACGTCCTCAACAAACACGTGTCCCTCATTTATCTGGTTTACTTGTTTCAACCCTATTCTTGGCATCAACGTTTTCAACCAGTAGAACGTGACTAAGAAAATAGATGAAATTAGAAGATGTCGTGTTCGCCTCAACACGGAGTTAACTGACTCTGTCAAGTTTGTGGTCATATTACCATATTTAACACCACCATCGAAACTTTGTGCCCATTGCCATGGCTCAATGGTATCCAACCACTCTCAGAAAAGAGTATTTGTTTCACTTTGCATGTCGCCCTCAATTTTGGTCAGCCTTTGCCTGAAAAGGTGTGACTCTAGCTCTTACACTGCATATGTATTCCGAAAAGACAAGTTACATTTTTGAATTAATTTGTGGCAATATTAAGAACATCTAAAAGGTATGTTGAAACTAAAATTTACCTATTTTTACAACTTGTTTTTGCAAGTTTGCATTCTTGTAATCTCGGTAGAAATTAGTCGCGATGTGCAAAATGCAGTAAATGGATTTTCACAGAACACCGAAACGTCTAATCGTGATAATTAGTCCTTTCGATCTGTCGGATATGATGCAAATATTGTCGTCCCTAACAACACATGCGCACAAGTACGCCAGGAAGCCCATGATTCAATGTTCTCCTTGTCCATGATGGCAAACGCTATCAGGAGCAAGTTCTAGTTCCCGTCTTGAGCAACCGCAATAAGTAGGATCTGCATATATTTTCTATATAGCCAGGTCTCATCAACCTGCACAAGCAGCTTGCAGTGGGGAAAGGCTTGCACATATAGATCGAACGTTTAGAACATCTAGTAGAAAGTTCTTCTTCCAAGTTGTAGTTGGTCGTCCAGGCCGTAGTATGGTTGTGTCTGCAACTCAATGTAGTCCCTAGCATGTACTCATACATAGCGGTGTAAACGGAAAAATATATAGGATTTTTCCTATGTAATTTATCACCTTTTTACTTAAATTCGTTGTTAAAACTAAGTAATTTTTTAATAAATTAATGAAATATGTGAAAATATGAAATTAGGACATAGAAATTATTAAAATGTGATTTTATGCTTTATTATATAGTTTTCATGCAATAAATGGCTTATTTTATATTAATTTGACTATATTATATTTTTTTAAGACATAAAGTGGGCCTATGTGTAACGCCCCTAACCCCTATCCATCGTCGGATTAGGGTTACAAGGCATTACTGACCAAAGCACATCTCTAAATAGTCATAATTCACATGCTTTAAAAACTCCACCATACGAAGCATATATGTATACTTCTCATTTATGGCATTCGAATAATCAATGTATAAGATAACTTAATAATAAACAAATTATATGCACATACTTTAAAACATGTAAACATATATCATTATGACATTTGTATACCTAACCACAACAAAGCATGTCATGGACATGTATATAAATATTTTTTTTTTACTTAGTATATGTCGAATATATCATTAACTTAACCTTCTTTTAGCTACCCAAATAAACTGACCAAAACATTCAAATTGTATATTCATTATTTTCCTTTACCTTACGTACCTAAGTAATCAACCACAACCCAAATCAATAGAATACATATTCGGTCATTTATGACAACGATCAATACATAATATAATTATATAATTATGCTATATAACATATCACAAACTTATCCTTATGAATCCAAGCCTTAGCCGAATATGCATATTCACATTATTTATCATTTCTAAACCAAATTAACCATGCAAGCATGCCATTTCAATCCGACACAAAAACCACATTCCTTAATCAAATTTTCATAGCCTAACTTAGTCTACAAGTCAAATACCACAATTTTAACATTAACATATACCAAACACTTAATGACATGATTTAAACACCATTGCCGAATCATAAATATCTTATAACCATCACCTAATTTTCATCACATGACCGAATACAGAATTTACATTATAAACAATTTTCAAATTGATTCATGTTTCAAATTATGCATCCCAATAGTAAGTCATTAACAATCCATAACCCAAACACATTCAACAACCACATGCATCAAGCTTTACAAATGAACTAATCATAAGCCATATATATAATTACTTCATGCCAAAACACATATATATACCAAGCATATCACACACTTATACTATGAAACATATCCAACATGAACTTATATCACAGCTGAAAATGCATAATCATAAGTATAATTTCAACCCATTTTCGCATGGCTTAATATTTACAATTTCAAAACGAATCCAAAACACAAGCTAGTCTATACATGCCATAGTTTCAAAAACTCAACTAAAACAAATACCAAAGTTAGTTGATAGTGTGATAGACTTTGACGATGATCCCCGAGCTCGTAGCTAGACTTCAAAATCTATAAAATAACACAAATGAACACACAAAGTAAGCTATCATAGCTTTGTAAGTTATAAGCAATTTCACAACCACAATGCATTATATCTTTGTATTAAATAAATCAAATTAATATAATCACTACCAAGGTTTCTAACCAATACTATAATTTATATCATATTTCAAAGCTTTCGCTTCTTAATAGCCCAAAGACCGAACATCCAAACCTTCGATAATAGATTTCACATGCATTTTACTTACCAAATTTATATTTGCATTTCAAAATCATATAAATCACATGTTCAAGATAAAAAAAATAATAATCAAATGAACTCCTTATACAAATTCCTTGGCCGAATCGCAATATATAATCATATAGCAATCAATGAGATTTTACAAGCATTTCTCCATATCGACCTATATCAATCGAACTATATATTTAATAAATACGTTCCATCCAAACCAAATTATCACTCATACTTGATTTCAAATAATAACACCTCATAATATCAACTTACCAAATTCATTCCAAAATATAAAAATTCATCGCACACTTAGTGCATTACAACTGATTTCGCACACTTAGTGCTCGGTATTTTAAAATTCTCACACTTAGTGCCAAATGACCGATTTCGCACACTTAGTGCTCGGTGTTTTAAAATTCGCACACTTAGTGCTCATTATCCGATTTCGCACACTTAGTGCTCGGAAGGTAAATTTGCACATTAGTGCATCTTTCAAACTTGTTTCTTACTATATACATAAGAACTTAACTCCAACCATATATGTTCATTTTCGAATCAACTAATTCATTTCATAAACTAATACCACATTCGGCAATCTCTCATATATATATATATATATATATTTCCTTCCATTTAAATTTATTTACATCATTATAAATAAAGTCAATGCAACTCAATTGCTTAAAAACTTACCTCGAAAATCGACGGATTAGGTTTCCCGGCTATTCGTTCAACTTCTCTTTTCCCCGATCCAATCCCGATTCTTTTTGTTCTTGATCTAAATAATTTCAAATTAAGCTCATTTAACATTTTTCTCATTCAATTTAGTCCAAAAACACATAATCAGGAAAATTACAATTTTACCCCTGACATTTACAATTTTTACAATTTAGTCCCTATTCCACAAAACACAAAATACTCAAAATTTCAAGGTACTCATGTTTAGCTGAATTTTCATAGTGTTCATATAATTCCATACAATTCATTTATTTCACATTTTAGTCCCTCTAAAATTTTTTTTTTGCAATTTAATCCAAATCACTCAATTTCATCAAAAGTTCAAGAACAAAACTTGTTAATCTATCACATATAATCAATATTTCATCATCAAACTAAAAAAACAACAAGCTTTCTTCAATGGCAATTCACAAAATACACAACCAACTCAAAAATTCAAGCATGGGCTAGCTAAATCACATAGCAACGATCTCAAAAACGTAAAAATTATCAAAAATCGAGCTAAACACATACCTCAATCAAGCTTAGACAAGGCCGAATGTAGCTAGGTTTTTCTTTCCTTTTCTTTTGCTAAGTTTCGGCTAAAACAAACAAGAAAGATGAACACTTCATCTTTTTACCAAATATCATATTTTAACATATATTAAAATACCACATTTATCATAAAATTAAACAATCAAGTCACTATTACATGCAAATGATGACCAGCACTAAGCTTTATTTTTGGCTAAATTGCACTATTAATACCTCAATTTAAGAAGCCACCTTCAATTTAGTACTTACACATTCAACCACCAAAATTTATTTTTATGCGATTAAGCCCCTTTTTCACAATTAAGCACCAAATCGATCAAATTTTAATACGAAATTTTCACACACACCAATTCACACATAATAAGCATAGAAAATAATATTAAAATATTTTTTTCAACTCGAATTCGTGGTCCCGAAACCACCATTCTGACTGGGGTCAAAATCGGGCTGTTACACCATGCAAGATTAAATTAAATAATAAAATATAAAATTATATTTAATAATTCTTTTTAAAATATTTCATTAATAATTTAGGTTTTAATTCATTAATTAAATTGGATAAATTTTATTCTTTGGTCTTCTAACTTATTGATTTATTTTGGACAGGTCTAATACCTTTGCTGGCGTCCAAATTGGAGACCAAGTCAACCCAATATTTGGCTACACATTGCTGTCCATTTAAACCATTCTTTGGTTTAATTACACAAGGTCCTTGCAGTGTTGAAGAAATTAGAGATTTGCCCGAAGATTTACGATTGACCGAGTCTCAGTCCTGAGTTGTGTGGCATCCAAAATTGCTTAAAAAATAAAGCAAAAATCAAGTCAAAAGCCACTAAGCATGGTCGGCCACAATTTGAGGAGATTTGAAGAGGTTAACATCCATTATTTTTATCAAACTATCCCCCTCTCCTCACCTATAAATAAGACCCTCTCATTCCCTCATTCATCATCCTTCAATTATTCCTCATTCATTCTCATCATTCATCATTCTCTCTTCTCTCCAAATTCTCTTAGCCTTTTCCATTCCTACGCCTAGCATCACCTCTTCATAGAGGTTTTAGCAATTAAGCCTCTTAAAGAACCGTTGGCCGGCCACCTTAGAGAGCCATCAACAAAGGAGCAAAGCAAAAGAACGAAGGAGCCTCGTCAGTCAAAGTCTTGGGTGACAGCCACTCTGAATCGGGTTTAATCTTTCTTTTCTTTAATTTAATCTAAAGATGTTTGCTATGTGTTCTTTGTTCTTGTTTACAATAATATTTAAGCTAGGATGATTGCTTTGATTAAATAATATTTATTTGATTCATACTTATAATGTTCGTGCCTCAATCGATCATGTTTTCAATTAAAATCAAGTCTGTGTTTCGTTCATACGTGATTGAAATGCACCTGAATTAGCTGAGCGATCTTGACCAGACGACGGCTAATAGACACATAATTGAAATATGCATGCTCAATTTAGATCCTGACCCGATTAAATTGTAGGTTGCATAAAAACTCTGACCAAGCTCTGTTATCTGCATAGTTTTTAGATTTGTGTGATTAAACTGTTTCAAACATGACACGTCCCTGTTACCTCACACGAATGCTAAGAAGCCCTTAGTAAATAAGGATCAGTGAAATGTGTATTTACTAAGTAAAGGATTTCGAAAGGACCTAATGTGGTTTCCAAACTCATGAAGATAGAGTTGCCATGGAATGTTTTTCTGAATGTTATTAAGCATGTTGATAATAAATTGAGTTTAATTAAAGTAATTGCCCTAGTTTATTTATGTTATAATTGTTGCCAATTGTGTTTAATTTTACTAAAATCTATTTTATTCATATAGTTTGCATACTTAGGATAATTTGCATTAGGGATCATTGCATTTAGTTTAATATATTTTAATCACCACTTCTCAACTATATTGTGCTTTTATTTATCAAATTGTTAATATAATTTTACAAATTAAGTGACTTAGCAAAAATACAATCCCTGTGGAGATGATAACTCGATACTTACTTATTACTTGATAACGACTGTGTACACTTGCACAAACCTACGTGTTACAAGCGGCTATCCACCCCTGTAGCTCATTGTACGACTCATATTAATCTCCGTACAAATGCTCCATGGCCATCTATTTATCTATCCATGCTTTCTAGTATGACACTCGGTACTAAAATTGTTCTTGCATTTCGGAAATCAATACTGATACAAGAATAGTTGACATGTCCTTCACCATTGACATGATGTAGTTGCATATAGTTTTATAATCAAGTTTGTGGTAATCTTGCGTCATACGTATTGAAGTGCATGTGTGATGCCCAACAAATTTTCGGATCTACCACGTTTGTGACCTCTAGATAAATGCAGCTTGTACCCGCCAAATGTTTTAACACCCCTAACCTGTATCCATCACCGAATTAGGGTTAAAGGCGTTACCGGATAGATCAGAAACTTATTTAGACATTTCAATAATACAATTCATCAATCTCAATCAAGTGTCAACGAGACCTTAAACATGCTTTAGAATAGGCTCGGGACTAAACTGAACACATACTAAAATTCTCAGAAATTTAAAACTTTTCTATATTTCAGAGTTCACAAGCCCGTGTGGGCAGGCCGTGTGCCTCCCACGGCTACTAGACACACCCATGTGTCCTGGCTGTGCCAAATCAGAGCATGTATACTGACCTATCCCCACGACCACCAGGCACACCCCTGTGCCATGGCCGTGTAAGTTAAGCTAGCTACTGACTCATCCACACGGCTACTCGACACGCCCGTGTCATAGTCGTGTAGAATTAGGCTAGTTACTGACTTATTCACACGACTACTAGGCAAGCCCGTGTGCCATGGCCATGTAGGCAAAACAGGCCACTTGCAAGGCCAAAATGCCACCCACACAAGGGTCACCCTACCAACAAAATATCAATTCATTTCATGCACATTTGGTAAAAAAAAAAATATCAAATTAATCATCAAATATCCACATTTAATTACAATGCCAATCATGCCAATTTGCACAACTAAAACACATATGCATTCGAGCATGATTCATCCACATTTACCTTTCATATATCCCTTTCTTTGATCAAACATGCATACTCACATTTCATCCATGTGCTTACCATTAACTTGACCATTTCATAGTTACCAAGCCATACCAAATCATACATCATATTTCATATTTACTCATGCATATTATCAACACTTATCTAGCCAAATCTCATGGCTATTTATACACATATCAAACGTAATCCAAAATGACTAGCCTATACATGCCATATCTAGCTATATACATATTTCAAAGTACCAAAACAAGTTGAGTAGTGTGATGATGATCCCCGACGGTCCCCGAGCCTTCAGTAGCTTTGACGATCTATAAAACAGAGCAAACACACACACAGAGTAAGCTTTCAAAAGCTTAGTAAGTCATATACAAATAAACTTAGCATAAAATGAACATAACCATATTGGTACTATGACATTAATGGTTCTCATAGCAAATTCATCACATATATCTCTTTGGCTCATTTGCTTAGCCTTATCTTACCACATTCTTCAACTCAAATATCATATATACACATAGCTCTTTTAAACATATCCTCACATATCATTTCATCATTTCTTTTCACATATTCGTCATAGTAAGTTCAAATAGACACTTACCTTTCATACACACTTAGTGTACATATCAAACGTACCTTAAACGGATATACAAATTGCATTGTCATTCGTATCTCGGATTTGCCTGTTGAACCGTTCGGAACTAAATAGGATACTCAGATTGCTAGAAATAGTCGTACAATGCCAACGTCCCAGACGTGGTCTTACATGTAGTCAAATGTCGATGCCACTGTCCCGGACAGGGTCTTACACGAATCAATACGATGCCAATGTCCCAGACATGGTCTTACACGTAAGTCTCATATCGATGCCATCGTCCCAGACGTGGTCTTACACGAACTCTCAAATCAACGCCAACGTCCCAGACGTGGTCTTACATGATATCACACAACAGACACCTATGTCATGACATAGTTAATCCTATCTATTCCTAGATTCGAACGGGACTTCTCGGACTTTGACAACTTGTCGACTTATTCGTAATCTTGGATAGCACATACAATCCATTTCAATGGATAATCATAATAATTCAACTATCATATATACTCAATTAATTCAATACAAATGCATTTATTTGTATATCGACTTACCTCGGATTCGGATATTCGTTCGGACTCGATTATTCGACTACCTTCGCTTTCCCGCGATCTAAGTCCGTTTTCTTTGGTTTTTTATCTATACATATTCAAATTTAACCCTTTCATTCATCAACTTATTCAATTCAATCCAAAAACATACATTTAGGGCTATTTGCAACTTAACCCCACATTTGCACATTTTATCAATTTAGTCCATTTTTCTCAAAACATCAAATATACAAAATCACCATATACTCATGCTTAGCCGAATGCTCATGCATCTCATACAAGTCCAAACATTTCATTTATTTCACAATTTAGTCCTCGAATAACCATTTTCTCAATTATCACCAAATTACTCAAAATCAACAAAACTCCAAAGACAAAATATGCTAATCAAACACATATATTCCATATTTCATCACCAAATGTTCCAAAGCTCATGTGTTCATCAAAAACACATTTCAAAATCATCATCTATTCTTAAAATTAAGACATGGGTTTTGAAGTAGACGAAACAACGATTACGAAAGCGTAGAAATTATCAAAAAATCGAAGCAAAACATACCTTCAATCAAGCTTAGACAATGGCCGAATATAGCTAGCTTTAAAACCTTGTTTTTTTTTTCTTTTCTTTGTTAATGCAAAAATCGGCTAAGATGAATGAACCATTCCACTATCTATTTCTTTTGTTTTATTAAAAACTAATATCATTAATTCATTTACAAAATTAACCTTTTAATAAACATATATACATATGAACATTAAGGGCATTAATGTCCTTTATCATCCACTAACTCAATAGTGGTCTAATTGCCTCATAAGGCCTCCATCTTTGAAAGCCACATCACATAGGTGCCTTAATAAATAGCATACAGATTTTGCATTTAATGGACTTTAATCCTTTTCTCAAATTAAACACACAAATGATCAAATTTTCATACCAGGCCTTCACACATGCTTAGTCACATATAAAAAAAATAGAAAATAATATTAAAATATTTTACTCACTCAGATTTGTGGTCCCGAAACCACTGTTCCGACTAGGGTTTAATTGGACTGTTACAAATGCAACCTTCTATCGACCTCCAACATTCCACAATATACAATGTCGGTTTAGACAAGAAGACTTTGTAGTCAATCGACCCATTAATGCTATACCGCTTAATGGAAAATACACAGTCTTCATTGGTTGCAAAATTTTGGCCAATGAACAACTCTACATGTTCAAGACCTGCAACCAATCGTTGAGCATATAATATATTAAGGTACTTTGAGAACTCGGATACATGTGCCCATCGGGATCTATGATCGACATGTGTGCCCCAAGAACATTACTTATCATAATGCCTCGACTCGAGTTCCCGAGTGAAGATGCAATAACATTTTCATCGTCATTCGTGTCTAGATTGGGATCACTATAATCTTCAACTCGTGATCAGAAGGGCCATAATTATCATATTTATCATCATCATTTGCATCAATCTCAATCACCACCGGATGTATTTGTAAATGGGGACCCGAGTTCAGGTTCTCAAACGCAGGTGGAGCATTAAGATTGATGTTGATCCCGTATACAGTTGATCGCCTATCAATGTACGCTCTCGGAACCACCGTACACGGATTTTGAACTCCATGTTTCTCACTTATTGGAGTGAAATCTTCAGCTGGCTCCACATAAGCTAAGTCAGCAAACAATTGAATCCGTGTAATTTGGCCACTCCGATTCCTGCAATAAAGAGCGATCATTGTCTCCATGTCTTCATCGTCTACAAGTTGCATCTCGGTGAATTTGATAGGATCTATCGAAATTGAAAATTTGTAGAATAGTTTCAAGATCCTCCTCCCGCAACATCTAATAATTTTTGGACTGATCCTTTCCTTCATATCATCAACCAAGACATTTTTATTAAATCTTATTATTAATTTTTTGGCGACATTCAAATATACATCTAATTGTTGTTGTTAAAATTACTCCATCGAAATAAGCGCATAAGAAAAATTGATTGTCTATCTTCAATACTAAATCTATAAAACAAATTAAACTTCTTAATATTTTTTTTCAAAAAAATTATACAGTAAAAAAATAAAATTTATATCTGTAACACCCCTTACCCGTATTCGACGCCGAAATAGGGTACGAGGCATTACCGAAACACATACACTTGTAAACGTATTAAACTGAGTCATAAAATTTCATCCAAATTAAAACTTTTTAAATTTTTATCTTTGAGTCCCTAAATAGGGCCTACGAAGCCCAATACATACTTTGGAAGTTGTCCGGGACTAAACTGAGAACTTTGGGAAAACATTAGAAAATTTCTTGAAAAACAGGGGCACACGCTCGTGTCCAAGGCTATGTCCTTCACACAGTCGAGATACACGCCTGTGTGTTAGGCCGTGTGGCGTTTCGAATTTCCAAAAATCAAGTGTAGACTTCACATACCCTAGGCACACGGCCGTGTGGCTGCCCGTGTGGCCACAAGTAAGACTATTTACCAAGCCCTTTGCCTCCCCAAAACACTTATACACTTATACAAATTTATCATCACACAACATGGTATTATTAAGCATTCAAACACCCACACAAAGACATCCACATACCATTTACAAACCACATTCATCATGCATAATCACACACACACACACACACACTTAACCATTCACATCATGCAACTTACACAACCAATCACATTTACCACTTATAATTATCACACATTTACTCATCCAACACATGCAAGCATACACATTCTTGAAATGCATCATCATAGGCTTATAACATAACAATTATTAGCCACATTAAATGGCCTTATACAACAATAACCTTCTAATAACATAGGCCAACAACTTATATTAACATATACATACATAATCAAGTCCCTATACATGCCATAGACTTAAAAATACTTGAAAATTGTTTATGCAATACCAATCAATAACTTGTTAGTGTGATAGAATCTCTGATGACCTCCAACTCGAGCTAGCATTTGTGACACTATAGGAAAAAGGAAAGGAAGGGGGTAAGCATTATAGCTTAGCAAGTAGGTATGTAAATAATAAGTAATTTATTAACATGCTTTTATAAGTCTTCACAATATGCTCTCAAGATAATACAATCATAATTGCACATAGTTTCACTATTTACTCATGTTCATCTCAAGTTGTCTACTCGAGTCATAGTCACAAAATTATTTATATCTCATGTTACAGAACTCAAAATTAAGATCCATTAATTTTCCCTGAAACTAGACTCACATATCTTCTTACCATAAAATTTTTAAAATTTTTGGTACAGTTTATTCTTTAAATCTCCTCTGTTCTGCTGTCTGATAGTATCGACCTTTCTTCACTAAAAATTAATTGTCTTCTTGTAAAGAATTTGAATGATGTTCTTGTTTGTTTCTCTTGAAAGTATACTCATTCAGGATTTTAAAAAATATAAATTATAACCTATAATTATTTTTTTACAATTTTTAATAATTTTCCAAAGTCAGAATAGGGAATCCCGAAATCATTCTGACCCTGTTTCACTAAAATTCAAATATCTCATACTATGAAATTCTTTTGCTTACATAGTTTCTTTTATACGAAAATAGACTCAATAATGTTTAATTTCATATCTTATTCAACTTCTAATTAAATTTCCACCATTTTTGGTGATTTTTCAAAGACACATAACTGCTGCTGTCCAAAACTATTTTATTTCTAAATTTCACTCTTTCATGTTTTCTTTATAGTAACTTTCATTGTAACACTTACTCTGTATCAATCTTACCAAAGTTCGATCACATATCGAGCACATTGCTCATAAGTTTACACACACATACATGCACTTATTCATCACATAGTCATACTCGTTTGTACTTAGTCATTTCCCGTTGAACATTTCGGAATAATAACGGATACGCCGAAATTTGCACATAAGTGCCACACTTGTAGCTAAAGATACTTCATATCACACTTTTCACATAGTCTAGCTCTCAAGCTAATCACATTCACGGGTCTGCTCACACAAGCTGTCGGTCATACGTAACTACTCAGTGCTGCTCACACAAGCTGTCAGGTATCCGCAACACATGCCGGATTACCCAGCCACTGGTAGAACTTATAAGACCAGCACCCGTTTCACATAGTGACAATCTCGGGTCTGCTTACACAAGTTGCCGGTCATGACGAAACTATACGGTGCTGCTTACACAAGCTATCGAGTATCCATAGCACATGCCGGATTACTCAGCCACCGGTAGAACGTACGGACCAGCTCTCAGATCACTTATTTCACTTAGATTTCACATAGGTTTCTAGTGAACATGTCACTAGTATCCATTTTTATTCCTAAGGTTCAATCGGGAAATTTCTCACTTGTCTATATTTTTTCAATTACATCAAATATTCAGCCACAATTCATACCATTCATCAAATATGAAACATAAGCAAAAACAATGCATTATTTACATACAAACTTACCTCAATAGCACAATCGGTGAAAATGACTTATTCGTTATATTCTTTGTTTTTCCCCCATTCTAAGTCTGAATTTCATTTTCCTTGATCTATAACAACACATTTAACTCATTTATTCATCTTTCTACTCAAATTATCCTAAATTCATATTTTGGAAAAATTACATTTTGGCCCCTAAACTTTGTCATTATTTACACTTTTTCCCTTAGGCTCGTAAAATGATTTTTATTCAATTTCCTTGTATTTTAAGCCTAGACAAACCATTTTCATAACCATAGCAGTCCATAATTTCCATTTATTCACACACTTACACACATTTTACAACTTTTTACAAATTAGTCCTTTTTGACAATTTCACCGAAAATCACTTCGTAAAAGTGTTTATTACATACCGAGCATTCATATTCTACCATTAAACATCAAAACACAAGCATTTCTCATATGGGTAATTTTTCAAACATCAACCCTAGCTCAAATAAATGGTAGAAATAGAGAGATCGTTTTACGAGGATTTCAAAAACGTAAAAATCATTAAAAATGGGGCTAGAACGGACTTACAATTGAGCTTGGAAGCTTGAAAAATCCTAGCCATGGTTTCTTCATGCAAAATTCAGCCATAGCTTGAAGACGGACACAATTTTGCTTTAATTTTAGCCTTTTTAATTCTTTTAATTACTAAATAACCAAAATGCCCCTAACTTAAAAATATCCTATTTCACTTATCTCATGTCCATTTTTGTCCAACAATTTAACCAATGGTCTAATTACCATTTAAGGACCTCCAATTTAAAATTTCATAACAATTGGACACCTTTAACATGTAGAACTCAACTTTTGCACTTTTTACAATTTAGTCCTTTTGACTAAATTGAGTGCCCAAATGTCAACATTTTCGAACGAAATTTTCACGAAATCATTCTGTGAAATTTTATACCATAAAAACATAATAAAAATAATTTTTTTCTCGTCGGATTTGTGCTCCCGAAACTACTGTTTCGACTAGGCCCAAGTTCAGACTGTTATAATATCTACTTATTAACCTTACGAATTCTTCTCTATTTCATCTTCTTCTACAACAAAATTTTTTCCTCCTCTCTTTTTATCATGAAAACTGTTCAAGAAAACACTCTTTAAATAGTGATTGGGTGTCGCCTATCAGGAGTCCTCTTCTGGTGCCGAATCTAAAGCACTCTCCACCCATATTGTTACCTGATTTTACCCGTGTATGGACACAAAATACAGGTGTTGCCTTTCCTACCTCTCCACCCTTTTCATATAAATATTTCACAAATCATATGCTAATGATGGTTCCATGATTACAGCAGAAAAAATGGTGGTGCCGCTACCCTAACTCTCTCCACCCCCAACACTGATGAAAACATACCATTTTAATAAATAATGGTATATTTATACCATTTAGGTATTTAAATATTAATTTTATATTATCTATATAAAAAAGTAAAAAATATAACATTATTTATGTAACAAATTAGAAAACAGAAATACATATTAATTAATAATTTCTAATTGAGTTTACATTGCTTGACTCAAAACACTAAATAAAGGCCAAAAATTTATTATAGTAAAAAAAATAAAAATAAATAAATAAACAGAGAATATTACCAAAAATAAAGAGAGAGAGAGATTGAATCCATTAAGTAACGGGAACGAAAGTTTGAAACCCGCATACTAAGGGCAAAGATGTAAATTTAACATTGGTAGAGACAGTTAGGGTTTTTCTTCCCTTCCCTATTTATATCTTCATCCCTTTCTTCTTCCTGCCTCAAGCCATTGCCTCTCACCTCTTTTCTCTATTTCAGTTGCTTGGTTTTCTCCATTTATTTGAATTTTAAGTTACAATTTAGCAGTATAGTCTGGTTATTACTTGCCTGTGATGTTCTAACATTTGTCCGTACCATCTGAGAAGTTTTTTCCCTGATGTATTCTCTCTAAGTTTTATTTCTGAGGCATCAATAAACGAAAATAAGCTCTTTTTGTTTTTTTAACAAAAAATCTAAAATTGTTTTGAATCTATATCTCCCTCCGTATTTGATTTTCTTATTGATGAATGATTAAGGCTGTGATGACGAAAAATTATACCATCAAACTATGAGAGCTTTGCTTCGTTGATGTAATCATACATTTCTATTGTCTGAGCCTATTTACATTATTTTAAAAAAAATGATTTGGCTAATATATTGGGACTTTATTTTATTGCCTTCATAAAATGGGAGATAAGAGGGGGAAGTGATGAATATTTCCCCAGATGATCGAAGCTGAATATACTGTGCGATTTGTTTATCTCTAAATCGTTAGAGATTGGAAGCCAGTATTCTGATCCTTCTTTATCCCAGTTTTGAATTTATTGAACCCATAATTTCTGTTCTATATTAATTTATAAATCGTTAAGGAGATGTTAGAGTAATTGAGGTGTTTTGTTGATAACAATTTGTATTGCAAGTTTAATAACCCATAAATTGAATTGAATCATATATTTATTTATTTTACTTTTTAAAATATAAAAATAATGAAAATAACTTTATAGTTTTTTTAAAAAAATTTATTATAAAGTTTAAAATTATCAATATTATTAAAAATAAAAAATTATTTATAAAAAATCAAAAAATTGAGATTCAATTTTATCAAATTAATCAAAGTTAATATAAAAATTCGAGAACTGAATTAAGAAAAACTCGAACGGAGTTGAATCGAATCAAAATCACCCTTTGAAGTGGGATAAGTATATACGAAATGGTAAGAGCAAAACAGATGAGCATCCGTCTAAGGAATAAAAAAGACTAACATGTCATCCTTTTTATTCTATACATATGAAAATGCTGAAAAAGATTTTAAAAAATTATTCTGATTTTCTTAAAAATTAATGTTTTATGTTAATTTTGGAAAGAGAATGAAAACCGTGTCTTATAAGGTGTGTAGAGAAAACGTGTATTATAAGGTGCATTTTTATTTCTAAATTAGTGAAAATACGTCTTATAGGATGTGTTTTCTTTTGACGATACTATTACAATGATAATATTGAATTCAATGGCCAATAGGGGTCCAACAGTAATAAAAATTCTTAAATAAATTCCTCAAACATTTATTCTTTTCACTCAAATACTCTATACTCATTATTTCTTCTTAAATTCTCTATCATTAATCTCCAATTTCTAATTTTATATTTTCAATCTTCAAATTTTAATTTTCAATTTCAAATTTTCAATTCTTTTTTTTCAAATTTTTTTCTCTTCGATTTTATTTTTTCTTATAAAATTTTAAATGGCAAATCAACTTATTCTTTTGGATTATTTAAATTTAAATAGTTAATTATTATGTTGTTTAGATTATTAATTTTTTATGTTTATATACTTAGTCCAAAGATTGGATTTTGGAGACATGACGGTATATCCACTGAACTTGAGGATATTCGACTAGCTCTAGATCAAGAAACCGAAGAGGAGGTTAGCTTATGAATTTCAAAGTTATATAATATGTATTTTAGCACTTGAAATTAAATGTTACACACGTTCTAAAAATTATAAATTCGTAATGCAGTTTATATAGATGCCATATGCGTATTCGAGGATTCAAGAATGCGTCTCGGCCGAATTTTTGGCCAATCGCAACATTTGGAACATCAAAGTGCCATTGGTCATTTTTGCTGTGGTCGAGATGCACGAATCCAACCGAGTCATGTGACAGTTTAGGTGTACACAGCGTATTCCACTGTTACCCAGGAGCTCGATGACCTCAACAAGATCGACTTGCAAGGGAGACTTGAGGAAGATTGACCAACATTTCACAATAAGTATATCGAGATGTGGGAGTGTAGGTACGATTTCTTGCCAACACATGAAAACAATTTCTTACATCGGAGTTGGCGACGTCTTCGGATTACATGGATTGATTCAAGCATAACAACAAGTTGTATCTATTGTCAGATTTAGAAAGGTGTAGTCAACGTTATCGTAAGAGGCCAAGACCCTCCTAGTTCGGGAGATGGAGATGCGGCTGGATTGACATTTGCTCCATTTGCATCGGAGGACCCATTGCTGTGCAACCTCCCAATTAGTGTAGTTTATTTATTATTTCTTTTAACCTATTTTTTTTTCATAACCATCACAACACGCACACTCATTTCCTGTATCATCACCTTCAGTTCCTATTTACTTTATACAACCACCACAGCATGCAAAATCATTCAATGTATCAACACATCTAGCACTAGTTTATTTTACACAAGCACCATAGCACGCCCCATCATTCCCTGCATCAACATCTTATTTAGGGATATATTATGCACGATCGTCACCCATTGTTCCATATTACATGCCGATCTCGCCATCAACACTACACATTTGGTATCATTTTCAATTCCCATCTTCTATCTGTAATTGGGCTAGGCAACACCGCATAGTTGCCCATCAATAGTGTCGCAAACACTCCCAACATCGTTGTTCTACTGAGGTGGGTCATCCTTGCAACCACTGACTCAATTCGAGGGGGATCCATAATAGCAGCTAGGAAACGGTCGGGTTCAACCACAAAGGAAGAGATGATTCATGTCAACGATCAACCTTGACGTGCACGTCAAGGTGAAGTTGAAGTCAACAAGCAGCTGCGAAACACAATAGTGCAACAGAACCCTAGGCGTGCTCGATGCCCACCTGGTTGTGGCACACATTGGGGACGCTCATGATTACATTATTTTGTAATTTTTTATATATTTTATTTTACATCTGAAATGTATACTTATTTACAATGTACGAAACAAATTTATAAAATTGGTTTGGTTTGTATGCAATCAAATTGTGAGTTCAAAATTTACAATTTAAATAACTCGAATAATTTGAATAACAAGTTTTATATGTAAAATTATAAAAATTTCAAAAAAAAAAAATTCTAAAAAATATATAAAGAAAGTTTAAAAAGTTAAAACTTTCTAGAATAACAATTTTGGGGTCCTAACTAAGTTAATTAACAATTCAAGTTTATTATACTAATTTTTTTATTATTATTTTGATATGGAAGAGTTTTTAAATATATATATATATATATGATTTCAAATTTATGTGCTCTAACATGGAATTAGTTATACTGGCACAAAATTTTAACTTGAAATGTTTAATTTTTTAATTTAACTCGAACACTTTCACTCGTTTCGATACGACTCGACTCAAATTTTATTTTACTTGATTCGATTCGGAAAAATTTCAAGTTGAGCTAGGATGATAAAATAGAACACGTGCGATTTGTACATTTTTCTCGATCAAGTTTATCCCGGGAATCCCTGGTTGTAAGGGCTTTAAAGCAATCAAGTTTTGTGGTTGAATGGCCAGAAAAAAAAACGCTCCCTGTATGGGGTGTTTTCATCTAACATAGTAGTGAAAACGCTTTCTACAGGATGCGTTTTCAAGCCACATGTTTGACATGTCAGAGGAAAATGCCCCTTGCAAGGAGCATTTTCACTACCATGTCAAATGAAAACGCCCCCTATAGGGAGCATTTTTTCTCTTGCCATTTTAACCACCCTAACTTGATTGATGAGCCTTACAACTCAAGATTCTCAGGATAACTTTTTTCCTTTTATACCCCAGCCCATCCTTTATATAAATGCCGATTCTTCATCCCCTTACTCTTCACATCTCAATCTCATCTAAATTGTTTTTTTTTCTTCTTCTTGTGTTTTGAAATTTTTGGGTTTAAAGATTTATTTCTCTTTCGCTTTGAGGGAGGCGTAGCCATAGTTTTAAGTTGTGTTTGGGTTCACAGTGATGCCATGGAGCTCAATAACCTACAAATTTCACCTGCCGTGTGAGTATGGCTCCATCACCTGAAAAACCAGATTGCTTTTCCACTCGAGGTCCAAGTTGACGGTGATTATATTGTCTTGGGTTGAAGTGTAACTAAGGCTTTAAGTTTACAAAGGTTATGCTATCAAGGGATTATGCATAAATGAGGTCGTAGTTGACGATACTAATGTGGGCACGACAATGAGTCTTCTCATCAGAAGAGCATGTATTGAGTTATTCGTGTTGTCCATCTCCACCGAAAGTGGTGACCTTGTTAGTATAACCTATTACACCCCAATGCTGTCACAGGTTATAATAACGGGGTCACCACCTTCAGTGGTGGTGGATAAGACGCATTACTTGATTGTACAGAAATGCCATTGCATTTTTCTTCCTTGTATTTATGTTTGATTTTTATAAAAGCATCATCTTCTAGTGAGAAACTCGTTGTCGTGCACACATAACCACCGTCAACTATGGCCCCATTTATGCTCCATTCCTTGACAACATAACCTTTGTAAACTTGAAGCCCTAGTTACATTTCAACCCCAGACCATATAATTACCATCAATTGGGACCTTGAGTTGCAATGCGATTCAGTTTTCCAAGAGATGGCTCCATATTCACATGGCAGACAATATTTGTAGGTCACTTAGCTCCACAACACCATTGTAAACTCAAACATTCCATAAAACTATAACATTGTCTATCTCAAACATTGATAAAAATAAACTTATAAACTTTTAATTTTCAACCGCAAGAAAAAGAAGAAGAAGAAAAAATTTTACCTAAGTGAAAACGCATCCTATAGGGTGCGTTTTCATTGTCACATCGGTGAAAACGTGCCCTGTAGGACGCATTTTTCTTTCTCTCTGAAAATAGCATAGATCGATAGATTTTTAGGATTTGACATAGTTTCTCAATTAATTTTTTTCAACATATATGCATAAATTAACCTATAAATCTCTATAAAAATTAAAATAAAATAATGTAAACATTAAATTTAAATTAAAAAATTATAATAAAAACTAGCATTATCAAAATAAAATGGGATAATGATATGGTTTATCCCTGTACTTTAGTGAAATGGTTAATTTGATACTTGTACTTTTATATTGTTCATTTTGATAGTATTTTCTTTTAACTTGAGTACTTTAGCTTGGCCATTTTACCCAAAAATACCCCTTTTTAACGTTATTTACGGAAATTGACCGACTTTTTAATTATTTACCGGAAAGGGCAGAATTCCCCGAAAACGCGTCCACATCAGCTCAATGTCAGGGGCCCTGTCAGCAAAACGCGTCCTTGGGGGAGCATTTTGCCCGTTTTTAACCCCCAAAGGCTATTTTTTTTACCATTTGGGCTCCAACGGTAAAAAAAATGTATAAAAGGCCCCCTTTCATTTTTTTCACACAAAAGTCTTCCTCTCAAATTTCACAAAAGTCCTTTAATTTTTGCAAAAAAGCTCTGTTTAAAATTTTTTTGAATTAGTTTTTGTTAAATTAAAAAATATTCGATCGTGTTAGCAATGGGTGGAGAATTAATTCGTCTTGATAATAAACACATATCCGTCGATCAAATGACAATGGTAAGTGATAATTTTAATTTTTCAATACTATTTAATATTTTTTTCATTTATGCAATTTTAATTAATTTTTATTTTATAATTTTTTATAACAGCCTGTAGATCGGGTGTTGCAATGCTATATTCGTAATATGCCTGGTCCGCCATCGTCGTTGATAGAGAATTACCTGTGGGAAGCAGGTTTTTGGCACGTGGCCACGATAGGCTAGGGTGCAAGTTGGACCCGAAACTAATCAGTGCGTTGATAGAGAGGTGGAGATCCGAGACGCACACTTTCCATCTTCCATGCGGAGAGTGTACTATCACTCTGAAAGACGTGCAGTTGCAATTGAGATTATCGGTGGATGGGAACGTAGTCACCGGGTCCGCCCAATCTGCTGATTGGGGAGCCGTATGCTACGAGCTTTTGGATGTTATTCCGGATAATATTAACGGAGGTCGAATCAAGGTGGGCTGGTTACGAGACACATTCCCGGAGCCGGATAATGATTCGACTAAACTAGAAAGAATACGATATGCTCGGGCATACATTCTTGAGATGATTATAGGTTATCTGATGCCGGACTTGTCATACATCTGAGATGGCTGCTAAAACTCGTTGATTTTAGAGCAGCTGGTGAATTTAGTTAGGGGTCTGCCGTGTTAGCAAAATTGTACCGGGGGATGTGCAGGGCGACGCGACCGAATAAAGCCAAAATCGGAGGTTGCCTATCACTATTGCAATCATGGGCACGATTTCGCTTTCCATTTTTACATCCTCGAGTGGACCACCCATATACATTCCCACTCATAACGAGGTAAATTTTTTATTAGATTTTACAATTATTACTTAGATTTAAAATATAATTGTATGCTAAAAATTTATTTAATTAGCTGGAATCATTCGGCGAGTTATGTTGGAATACCTACCTCTCTTGAAGATATACGACTTCTATTAGACCAACGGTCGGAAGCACAAGTAAGTATTAAAAAATATATATACATAATAAAATAGTTGTTTCGTATTTAGTACTTAGTATTATGTATATAACTAATATTTTTATCATGTTCATATAGTTTCAATGGACACCATAAGAGGATCCGGTAATTCGGGTAGTAATTCCGGATGAATTCTTTCAAAATCTGAACATTCGGCATGTGAAGGTCCCATTAGTCAACTATGCCACCGTGGAAATGCACCAGCCAGATAGAGTATTGCGACAATTTGGATTCCGATAACCGATTCCTGTGGCACCTAAGGTGCTCGATGATGAGCACAAATTTGACTTACGGCGGTTGCATACGGATTGGCCAAGATTTTGGTCAGCATATATCGAAATGTGGGAAAATTGGTATGATTATATACCTACTCGGGAATCGGTCATCGTTCCTGAGTTAACGTGCGTACAAAAATACATGCCATGGTTTAGGATCCATGGCAAGCCATATTTACTATTGGAAGAGGAAAGGCGACAACAAATTCATGTCCAAAGGGAACGACGGGGCCCTTTAAATCCAAGGAGAAGGGATGATGGGACGGGCCCATCAACAGCACCGACACAACCACCGGGCCCATCAATAGCGTCGACATAATCACTGGGTCCATCAACAGCGCCCATACAGTCACCGAGCCCAACAGTTCAACCGACGACACTCATATCACAGCCTTTTCAAATTATGCCAGGTGCGTATCCTAGCCCTTATATGTTTCCTTTTCCCAGTCCTATGGTAGGTTAGAATGCATGGTCCGGTTCATCTCCGTTCCCGATTACTCCAAGTCAATCGCCAATCTATAGACTGCAGTTGCGTGAGGGATTGCACGAGTCGCCGTCGGGGAGCTCTTCTTTTTACCAATCTCCATCGCCTTATGGGATTTAAACACCTCCGCCATGGGTGATGCAAACACCTCCGCAGTCATTATTCTATCAAGGTGGGCCATCCTCCCAACACCCACAACCAGATCCCTTGCCGGAGGAACCACAATCCTCGCTTAAGCAACCACAACCCCCTCCGGAAGCTGAACCAAGGAGGAATCCAGCAAGTAACCGTCGACGACCCCCATGTGGCACTGATTCTGACCGGCAACAACATTGATTTTTGTTAATATATTTGTACAAACTTTTTTATATTGTTTCATTTAATAAAATAAAAGTTATTTTAATATTTTAATTGTAATTTACTTTTTATATTTTTTAATAAAATAAAGTTCTTTTGAATAGGGCAATGTTTTTAATATTTTTATATTTTTAATAAAATATAAATAATGAAACATAATTTTATTACAACAACTATCAACTATTCCGATTTGGACATGATCGAGTTGTATGGCCTGGGTTCCTACATCATCCGCACAACTTCTGTTGGTTGGCAGTTTATCGGATATCCATATTGTTACATATTCTAGTCGAGCAAGGTCGACCATTTGGTTTGCGATGCAGTTCTCTATTCGGTAACAACTTAAATGGAGCAAGCGATACAGACGACCACTTACGTTCATGTGGGACTGGTGGGAACATGTGTCTCCAGACGTTGTACATGTATTCTATTTTGTACACTTCGTCGACATAGCTCATGGGATCCAGACAGAGATTCTAACAAACTACAATTACATTAGCGCATGGATAACGAAGTGCGTCAAACATTCCACAGTCCCAGGTCCTATTTCTCAAGTGTACACAATATTGCCCGCCAATAATACCTTGGTTCGGTCTGTCAAACTCCGTCACACGAAACCATAGGTTGTCGCGATCATGACACACTGTGTATGGTGTTGGCCCGTGCCTTTCCCTTGTTAATTTCTTGCAATACCTTCGCGCACCATACATGGCCTCCCTGCATTTGACCTTTATAACTCGCTGTTCGCTTTGGAAATAGTGCCGCTAAACGAACATATGTCTCTCGCACAACCGATGTTATCGGCAAATGACGCGTTCCTTTTAGAACAGAATTTATGCATTCAGCTAAGTTTGAGGTCATATGACCATATCGTAGGCCGCCGACATATGCTTGTGTCCACTGTTTGAAAGGTATGTTATAGAGGTAGTTTGCGCCTTCTTCGTTAACTGAACGCAAAACTGCCAACATCTCATGAAAACAGTCTTTACTTATCTCATACCCTGCCAATATAAGTTGATAGCGAATATTACATACCACTCTTCCATTAAGAATAAATTGAATATTATAAACGAAATTATATTAATAGAGATTAAATACCCATGTTGGTCACTTGCCGTCATTCACTTGTAGATCGATTTTGCCCGTAGTAGTTGGACGCAATATGCCTTAGGCAATAACGGTGGTGTGTGCAATACTATTGTCGTTCCGAAGATTTTACGCCTAATTCTTTTACGAAGTTCTGTCAAATCTATGTTCTGGTTAAAAACCAGTCGCACTGTATTCTTCGATAAAAAAACAACGTCATTCTCGGTGTCATGGACCTCACCATCATAGTAAATAACAACACTAATACGTTCACTCATCTTCAGTTTCTATTCTACTTTTGCCTCAATTTCTCTTGCTATAACTTATGCAACCTGAGAATGAAATTTGGCTTATTTATAATCTAAGGCCAAATAGGAACTACTGTAGAAAAAGAGCGTCCACGTGAGAGCTTTTTTCAGTAATCTTGCTGACAATGCATCCTGCTTGAAGCATTTTGGACACTATTTGTTCAGAAATGTCTTTTCAAAATTTTTTTTTCAAAAACTACTGTAGAAAAAGAGCGTCCACGTGGGAGCTTTTTTCAGTAATCTTGCTGACAGTGCATCCTGCTTAAAGCGTTTTAGACACTATTTGTTCAGAAACGTCTTTTCAAAATTGATTTTTTAGATACTACTGTAGAAAAAGAGCGTCCACGTGGGAGCTTTTTTCAGTAATCTTGCTGACAGCGCATCCTGCTTGAAGCGTTTTGGACACTATTTGTTCAGAAACGTTTTCTCAAAATTATTTTTCAAACACTACTGTAGAAAAAGAGCGTCCACATGGGAGCTTTTTTCAGTAATCTTGCGGACAACACATCCTGCTTGAAGCGTTTTGGACACTATTTGTTCAGAAACGTCTTCTCAAAAATATTTTTTAGACACTACTGTAGAAAAAGAGCGTCCACGTGTGAGCTTTTTTCAGTAATCTTGCTGATAGTGCATCCGGCTTGAAGCGTTTTGGACAGTATTTGTTCAGAAATGTCTTCTCAAAATTATTTTTTCAGATACTACTGTAGAAAAAAAACAAAAATTTTTTATATTGCTAATATATTTTTTTCCAAAACCTTAAACACAAAATTATTTTAAAAAAACCCTAAACATAATTTAATTAATTAACCTTAAAATCCTAAACCCTAATTTAATTAATCAATCCTAAACCCTAATTTCATTAATTTTTTCCTTAAAACCCTAACCCTAAACCAAGTTGAAAATCCTAACGCAAAAACGGGCAAAATGCGTTCCTGGGGGAGCGTTTTGCTAACACGGCCCTTGACATCATGCTGACGTGGACGCGTTTTCAAGGAATTTGGCCCTTTCCGGTAAATAATTAAAAAGTCGATCTATTTCTGTAAATAACGTTAAAAAAGGGTATTTTTGGGTATAATGGCCCTTTAGCTTAATGGTGTTAGTTTTTGCAAAAAAATTGACATGTAAACAAATCATTTAATGCCATATGGCATCATGGGCAAACCTAAAAAGTTGAACGAGAGAGGGATTTTATTAAAAATTTACCAATTTTATTTTGAAGGTAAAAGTAATTTAAAAAATTTAAATACAAATTAATCTTTGTTGAAGGTATCCCAATTTTTTTCTTTATCTTTTTATTTTTTATTTTCTCTCCGTTCTTCTTGATGTTTATTTGTACCCCAGGCATGCAAACCCAGAAATTGATGGTCAAAAACTCACCGATCACCGTTATGTAAACCCATAACTCCCAGAACATCAGACATGCAAACCTAAATCAAACATGACAAAACCATCATAGGAAACTAAAAGAACAAAAAACCAAAGTAATAGAAACTAAAAGAGGGAAACAAATAAACACACTTTATTAGAGTCTAGGTTCAAGGGAGAGAAGCTAAAACGAAAACTTTGAACAAAAAGAAAACCCAGAACAAGAAAAATTCAAGGATTTGGTTTCACTTTTTTGGTGACATGTAGGTATGATCTTGATTTCTTTTTTGGGGATTTTATTTTGATTTTTTTTTATTAATAACATTACAGTTTAGCGAGCAAAATAAAAATCTAAGGAAAAAGAAAACTTATAAGTTGGAACTAAAGAAGAAGAAGAAAATGATGTAGATGGATATTAGTAAGAGATTTGGTTTCACTGTCAGTGTTCTTGAAACACGTACACATTCTTTTCTCCTAATTATAAGGATTGAGGAAGGAAGTCTTTTTCCAAAGATCTCTTTCCCATCCATCTAGAAACCTATCAGCTAAACACATAGCCAAGATGAAACACCATCAAAACCACCACTTCATCCTCTTGTTGATCTCTTCGGATAACAATTTTACTTTTTAATTATTTTTCTTTGATTTTTTTTTTAAAATTTGTACTCATTTTATTGTAATTAATTTTAAATATATTCATTAAATTATTTAAATAAATATAATAAATAACGTGTCAACATAATTTTTAATTATGAATTAAAGTTTCAAAAAAGAGTTATAACTTTAATCATATAAAAAAATTAATCTAATGTGCTCAATAGTCATTTTGTATTCTTACAAAAAATCATCTCATCGTCACCATTGTGTTTGTATCGAAACACATATCTCCTCAGTAAAGTATCCAATCTCACCACCACTACTAATTTTAATCTCATTGAAATCGATCTCACCGTCCATCCAAATAAGCCCATAATCATGTCATTGCATTTTAATATAAATTTAAAGTTATTGTTTTCATTTCCATTATTTAACTGGTATTGTAGAGCCAGTATTTGCAGTTCTGTAAACCAAAATATAGAAAACAAACGTATGTTTAAAAATAACATATAATAAATAATGAAACATATGGTTTGAAACTAATTAATAATAACACATGAAATATTTACGATATTAAAATTAAAAAAATAGATTAAAAATTGTTTATGAGTCCGTGTCGAGTTAACTTTTGACACCAACTCAATCAAATACATTAAGAATGTTGGAGAGGACAGCTGCACAAAGGGAAAGAAACCCAAAATAGCCTTTAAAAATAAGAGATAGTAAAAAGGTTTCTAAGAGTAATTTTATCAAACAGGTTATGGACACAAATAAGCTATAGTATATTTGGGAAAAACTGATGCATCTTATTCAACTAAAGATCAGCCTCTTATATAGGTTTTACACAGCAACAAATTTCAGTAGGAAAAATCTGGCACTAAATCATATCTCAACAAAAACAGAAAAAATCAGGAAAATAATAAACTGAGCACAACCCAACCAAATCTAAATTTAGAAAAAAAAAAAACTAACTTTGAATCATTCTCCAACACTCCCCCTTGATTCAAACTTGCACACACCAAGTAAGGTTCTAAAATAACGAAACTTCTCTTTGGACAATGACTTGGTCAACATATTTGCCAACTAATCTTGAGTGCTACAATATTCCAATGTTATCTCCTCCTTTGCACTAGATCGCGTATAAAATGATAGCGAATGTCTATATGTTTCGTTCTACCATGGAATGTTGGATTTTTTGTCATGGTAATAGTTGCTTTGTTGTCACAAAATATTTTCATTGCTCCCTTTTGCTCATGTTGAAGATCTGCTAACACTCTTCTTAGCCAAATGGCTTGACAAGCTGCTGAGGTTGATGCTATATACTCAGCTTCTGAAGTTGATAGTGCTGCTGTAGCTTATTTTTTCGAACTCCAAGTGATCACTCCCGAACCTAGAGTGAAAAAGTTTACTAAAACACTTCGTCTATCATCCAACGAACTTGCCTAATCACTGTCTGTGAACCCACACAATCTGAAATTTGAAGTTTTGGAGTACCAAACACCATACTCCAAAGTTCCTGTAATATAACGCAAGACTCTTTTTGCTGCTCCATAATGAACTGTTGAAGGTTGTTGCATAAATCTATAAATAACACTAATAGGGAATGCAATATCGGGCTTGGTGTGCGTCAAGTAAATTAAACCACCTACCAAGCTTCTGAACCTTTTTGCATCTGCCATTTTTTCTTTATCTTCTTGCTGCAATTTCCCATTGATATTCATGGGTGTAGTTGCAGACTTGCAATTAAGCATGCCAAACTTACTAAGAAGGTCCTTGGCTTATTTTCTTTGTGAGATAAAAATACCATCTTCAGCCTGATAAACTTCAAGACCAAGGAAATAATGCAGTAGACCCATATCCGACATCTCAAATTCATTCATCATTTGAGATTTAAACTCATTCACAAGAAAGGTAGAAGAACTAGTATAAATGATATCATCAACATAAATAGGGAATGCAATATCGGGCTTGGTGTGCGTCAAGTAAATTACACCACCTACCAAGCTTCTGAACCTTTTTGCATCTGCCATTTCTTCTTTATCTTCTTGCTACAATTTCCCATTGACATTCATGGGTGTAGTTGCAGACTTGCAATTAAGCATGCCAAACTTACTAAAAAGGTCCTTGGCTTATTTTCTTTGTGAGATAAAAATACCATCTTCAGCCTGATAAACTTCAAGACCAAGGAAATAATGCAGTAGACCCATATCCGACATCTCAAATTCATTCATCATTTGAGATTTAAACTTATCCACAAGAAAGGTAGAAGAACTAGTATAAATGATATCATCAACATAAAGGCAGACAATGATGAAATCATTACCTTCCTTTTTCACATACAAGGTGGGCTCGTTCTCACTTTTCATGTACCCTTTTTTTTTGGAAATACCCATCAATCTTGCTGTACCATGCTCGAGGGGCTTGCTTCAGTTCGTATAGCGCCTTTTTCAGCTTGTACACCTTCATTTCATTGCCCTTCTTTATGAAACCTTTCGGATGTGTTACATAAACCTCTTCTTGTAGATCTCCATTAATGAATTCTGACTTGACATCAAATTGATAAACATGCCATTGCAATTGTACAACCAATGCTAGAACAAGCCTCATTGTTTCAAATTGAGCTACTGGAGAAAAAGTTTCTTCGAAATTAACACCATGTTGTTATGCATAACCTTTCGCCACAAGACGAGCTTTGTGTTTCCGTAAGCTTCCATCGGCAGCAAACTTTGTTTTGAACACCCACTTCAAGCCAATTGCACTTTTGTCTTTTGGTAAGTCCACCATTTCCCATGTTCCATTCTTCTCAATAGCTTTTATCTCTTCCTCCATTGCCTTCTGCCACTCTTCTTTTTCGGCAGCTTCTTCATAGTATATAGGATCTGAAACAGCAAGAGCAAACTGACAAGATGCATAAGTGTCATCAACATATTTTGGATTCGGCTTTTTGGCCCTTGCCGATCTTCTAAGTGGGAGTTGCTCAGTTAAAGGCTCTTCAGGAATTGTAGCTTTTGGTGAGTTAGGAGGTGAACTTGCTGAATTTAACTCTTGTCTTTCATCTTGTGAAACTTCAATGGGCATAGAAATTTACTGATGTACCTGCTCTTCATTCCAATCCCAGCTTGCATTTTCATCAAAAACAACATTCCTGCTAATAATCACCTTGCCACTCAAAGGGTTGTAAAGCCTATATGCTTTGGGTTGAGAGTAATAACCAACAAAGATGCATTTCATAGACTTTTCATCAAGCTTGTTTTGATTGTGTGAATATACCAAAGAATAGGCAATACAACCAAACATTTTAAAATGGCTTACCGAAGGTCTCCTAGCACTCCACGCTTCATAAGGTATTCAGTTAAGAACCACCCTTGTTGGAGACAAATTCAGCAAATAAACAGCAACAGCAACACTTTCAGCCCAAAACTTATCTGGCAGCCTCTTAGATCTCAGCAAACTTCTTGCCATTTCGACAATCGTTCGGTTTTTACGTTCAGCCACACCGTTTTGCTGCGGTGTATAAGGTGTTATCAACTCTCTATGTATGCCCTGCTCTTCACAAAACTGGTTAAACTCATTAGACAAAAATTCTCCTCCTCGAGCAGCGCACAAAGCATTGATACTTCTTCCGCTTTTCTTTTCAACGAGCGCCTTGAACTTTTTAAAAGTCTCGAATGCTTTTGATTTGGAGTAAAAAAAATACACCAAACTCATGCGGCTGCAATCATCACTCAGACGCCCTTCTAGAGTTTCCTATAGGAAATGGTTTTTTTACATTGTTTCCTAAATATACACCCTTCGCACAAATTTAAAGACTCAATTTTTGGCAGCCCGAACACCATTTCCTTTTGACTCAACAATTTTAGACCCTTTACATTCAAGTGCCCATACCGTAAATGCCACAACTTAGACTCACTATTCTCTTTAACAACAAGAGCCTGGCTTTCTACATTAGAAACTTCAAGAGGAAATAGCTTGTTTGGTGCCATCTGAACATCAACAATAATTTTTCCTGATTTTTTGTCTTTAATAACACAAGACATATCATCAAACATGACAGAATATCCACTACCCATAAGCTGCCCAATGCTCAATAAATTTTGAGATAAAGTAGGAATAAAATAGACATTATAAAGGAGCTTTATGTTACCATGACCATTGCTTATTGCCATAGTGCCTTTGCCCTCAACTTGCATCTGCTTGTCATCACCAAGTCTCACCTTCACCTTGTATGACTCATCTAGCTCTTTGAACAAAGATTTTATCCTCGCCATATGATTTGAACAGCCGCTGTCCAAAAACCATATGTCTTTTGAAGCTATAACATCATCTTGATAAGCCATGAATAACTTAATCTCTTCATCACCTTCTGCATAGTTGGCTTGTCTTTCCCTTTTCTAGCAATCCACCTTCACATGCCCATATTTCTTGCAATAATAGCATTGAACATTGCTTTTGTATTGCTTCTATTTTTTCTGTCATCTGCCTTTGTTCATCATTTCCAATACCTCTACCTCTGCCTCGACCCCCTCTACCACGATAATCACCTCTGCCACAATAACCACCTCTGTATGTGGCTTTTCTTGAATTGTCTTGCTGCTTGTGAGGCTCCCCCATCACTTGGAATGCCTTTTCGCCAGACTTTTCATTTGTGCGGTTCAATCTCGCTTCGTGAGACTGCAAAGATCCCTGTAGTTCATCAAATGAGTAAGTAGTTAAGTCTTTAGACTCCTCAATAGCTGCAACGACATGATCAAACTTTGGAGTCAAACTCTGCAACACTTTTTAAACAGTAGTTTGATCTGTAACTTGCTCTCTATAGGACTTCATTTGATTGACAACCGCTGCTGCCCTTGTCAGATAATCTTGTACGGATTCTCCACTTTTCATTTGCAACGTCTCAAAGGCACGACGAAGAGTCTGAAGTTTCACTGTAACAACTTTCGAAGTGCCTTGATATGCCATGTGCAATGTTGTCCAAGCTTTTTTTGCAGTTTCTGCTCTTGCAATTTTTGAAAAAAATTGACTCGTGAACAACTTGCTGAATGAAGAATAACACTTTGTTGTCTCTTTTTTGGTTTTCTCTCGACTTAGCCTCCCAATCGTCATCAGGATACCCATTCTCAACTAAGCCCCACAATTCTTGAGACTTAAACAGTGTCTTCATTTTGATGCTCCAAAACTCATAGTTTTCACCATTAAAAACGGGAATTTCCAGTTGAGAAACACTCACGGTATTGTTGTTTGTCATCATGAGAAATACACCTAATAACGATTGAACCTTGCGCTGATACCAAAGAATGTTGGAGAGGACAACTGCACAAAGGGAAAGAAACTCAAAGCAGCTTTTAAAAATAAGAGATAGTAAAAAGGTTTCTAAGAGTAATCTTATCAAACAGGTTATGGACACAAATAAGCTATAGTATATTTGGGAAAAAAACCGACGCATCTTATTCAACTAAAGATCAGCCTCTTATATAGGCTTTACACAGCAACAAATCTCAATAGGAAAAAAGCTGGCACTAAATCATATCTCAACAAAAACAGAAAAATCAAGAAAATAATAAACTGAGCACAACCCAACCAAATCTAAATTTAGAAAAAAAAAACTAAATTTGAATCATTCTCCAACAAATAATATATACAATTGATAGAAATAATAAAGTGTGCATAATAAAATTAAAATGTATAAAAATCTTAAAACTAAAGCTTTATCTAAATGATAAACTAAATGTTTTATTAATGTGATTGGTTTGGATTCAAATCTCAGTATATGCATATTTTTTTAAATAAAAAGACTAAAGTACCCTAGAATAAAATAATTATTTTAATTATGAAAAGATATTTCCATAATTTCCTTTGTAACACTCTTTACCTGAGTTGAACCTATATCTTGAGTAAGGAATATCGCATCTGAACATGATGACCTCTTAACTTGAACATTTATTTGAACACTTCATTTTAACATATATATAAGCTTATTTGAAGTTATTCAAGTCATTTCTAGGCTTCCTTTAAAGTTTGGTTACAAATCGAGACCATTCAAGTCAAAACATGGTAAACAGGATCAATGTCATGACATTGAAAAATGGGTGTTACATCACTGAGGGCAGAATACTCCAATAACTTCAATGCCATGACATTGACTTGTGGTGTTGCAACATAGCCCAATGTCGCAACACTAAATGTTGGATGTCGTGACATCTAGGACTAATTACCCTAAATATGACTTAAACACCTAAAACTAAGTTAAAACTATATCCAATCATTCCACAACATTTCTAAACATTTTTAGAATTTAAATATATCAAAATATCATTAAAAAGTCACATGTAACAAATGTATATATCCATCTAAGAAAGATAATCCAAAGGTACAAAATAATTTTAAACATGCATGATATAGCTTTGGAACCACTTAGCTAATTTACTACAAATATTCCAATGGTTCTAATTCTATGTACATGCCACTCAATTACCAAAATAGAATTTCCATACACTTCAATCCTTGCTTGATGATAAGATGAGGATGAAGATGATCACTTCAAAAGAAGTCTTCAAAATGATCTTTACCTATGCGTTCAAAACAACAAGATAAGCTTGTGAAAGCTTAGTAAGTACTCAAGAATTAATATCTTACCTTTGAATTCAATTAGCTAATTCCATGAAATAAATAAATATGATTAACATGATTACAATAACTAAACAAAAGATAAGTACACAATAACAACAAGGTTAATTAACACATTTTCACTTGTCACACTTTCATCATTCACTTATCATTCATATATCACTCACGTTTCCCATTGTAGACTCAAGTGAACAAGAAGATTATACGGGATGTAATCACGGAGTAAACAAGCATGTAAGTGCTAGATGATCACAACCATTAATAGTGTTAGAACATGAGCACTAAAGTGCTAAACACAAGCATGCTACGGAATTTCTAATGACATGTCATCTACATCCCACAAGTTCAAGACTTGTCTACATGGGCTTTGTCAATGACATAAATACAATTAAATTTCAAAATAATTAATTTATTTCACAAATTCAAATCCTTAAGACAATTTCATAATCACACAACACTTTCAATACTTTACAATTTAATCCTTTGCTCTACTAAACTAACCATACCATCAATAACCACATTCATTAATCATTTTCTTGAATTTAACACTTATTTATTATATTATATACATTTAATTTCATAGTATTAGTATGGGCAATAGTGTATTTACTCATAATAATTCAATTAGGTAAGAATAAATCCTAAAGTACTTGTATATTTTGGCTTCACAACACTTCAACCTTTATCTACTTGCTTCCCTTTCTAACATCGTTAACATCAACCTCTTTATCTTTGTCTTCTTCACATATAAATCACAAAAAATGTATGATCAAAACATTTATCAAACAATAATTTCATGCTCAAATAATTAAAATAAACATGATACTAACTCTAAATTATGAAGATCTTACCTTAGAACCTAGATGTTCTCTCTCTTCAAACATGAACACTCCACTTCCAACTTGAAAATTAAGCTTACTAGGTTGTGGGTAACTTGGTTTAGTTAAGGTTTTTATGGAAATTTGATGATTTCAAACTTGGAAGGGCCTTTAATGATGACAGGGGACTAGATTGTTAAGGAAAGAAAAGTTTCTTTCTCTCTAAATGGTGGTGACATGAAAGAGATGAAGAATCTTCTCCATCTTTCCTTTAAAATACCACTATTATAATAATAAAATATAATAATAGTAATAACAATAATAATATATAAAATAAAACAATATAATTTATTCATAAAAATCTATCCATCATAATTATCGGCTAGCTCTTGGTAAAAGTATTGTCCATGTCATTACACATTTCACTGCTAATTCAATTTAATCCTTTTATATTTTAATTTTCTTACTTTGATCCCAACACTTAGTAAAACCTTACAATTTAATCTATACCTCGGATTAATATTTCTCAATACATCAGTTTTTTAAATTTTCTCCAGTCTCCTACTATCTTCTCCACTAACACTTACAAATCACATTTTATTTTATTTTTTTGAAAAATTCAACTTATATCTACTCAAAATAACATTGTTACAACCAAGGGAATTTTGAGGATGTTAAATCTCTAACTGAGTTGGTGACCTAGTTGAGGGTAACACTAACTCAGTCAGAAGCTTAAATAATAGTAGATATATGTGATAAGTAACATAATTCAAACACGATAAAATATACGAATATGATAGTAACATAATTATATGTGTAGGTCTCTGAGTCCTATCATGTATGGGAGTTTTAGGCCATTAGTCCCAGTTTGTTGGCTTTAGTCTGGATTGTATAAATTCTTAGTCCATTTGTGCTGAAGTAATTTGGTTTTACTTGGTGGTTATTCAGACAGTTTATTTATAATAATTTGATACTTGTAATTACTTGAACTTGTATTTGTAATTGTAATTATACTCTATTTGTTACACTTAAAAACCAACTTTATTTAATATTGATATTTGACCTATTCAAAATATAAAAAAATAGTTTAAATAGTATTTTATTAAGTTTATAATTTATTCTAATCAATTAGTTAAAAATAGCATGTTTGAATATTAATCTGAAGGTATGACCTATCATCAATTTGTACTTTTTATATACAAAGTAAGTTATAGGTTAAAATGTGTTATAAGTTTTTGTACTCTTCGAGAATTTATAATTTAATCTTTGTATTTTTATTTTTTTGGAATTTAGTCTTTTTACTTTTCAGATTTTAAAATTCATGTGCAACTTAACATTGTTGAAATTATTTTTTTAAATTCATCTTCATTACAACACAATTTTTTAATTATATTGCTACTAAGTGAGTTTTTTGTTATTTCAAAATTTTTCATCAACAAATTTAACAAAAAAAAATGTTAACAATTTTTAAAATGTCATCAACAATTTTCATTTTCTATAAAACATGTTTGATAAATAAAAAATAAAAAATATTTTTAACAATGAAAACATGTTTGGTAATTAATTTTCTCTAATAGACATAAAATAAAAGATTTTACATTTATATATATATATATATATATATATATGAAATAGGGTACCAAATATAATATTAAAAAAAACTATTAAAAATATTTTTATATTTATATGGGTTTGAACGGGGTCAAATTCATCTAAAACTAAAATACCTTGTTTTCATCATTTTCATTTTACAAATACAATGAAAGCAACTTTTTTTTTCTTTATTGTTTTCTAATTTTAATATATCTCCATTTTCATTTTTCTAAAATTATTTTATAATATTTTTACCACACACATGTTCTTCAATGTTTTTATTTTTATTTTTTAAGAAAATAAAAATAAAAATAAAAACAAAAATAATCTATGCTTTTTGAAACCAAACAGAGCTTAAATTTTTAGAAATAAAAGTACACTCATTAAATTTTAAATTTGTAAAGAGTAGAGAGCTTATGATATATTTTAACCTAAGTTATATTATTATGAGGATGTTTTTATCTTTTTATATTTTCGCATAATGATTTATTTGGCTTCCAATTTTATAAAAAAAGGGGGTCATTTTAGCCGCTCATTTATTTTTTTGCCATTTTTAACTCTTTAAACTTGCTTTTTTATTTTAATTTATCAAAGCATCCCAAATGGATGGAAAAATTAACCTTTTTTTTAACTTTATTGACATTACATACACATGGATTGCCATGTAGATGATACGTCAACATTTAATTAATTTTTTAAAAATTAAAAATTCAAAAAAATGTATAAAATATTTAAATCATTAAATTCTTTTAAAAAAATAAAAACAAATGATGACATATCATCCATGTAGAAACATCAACGAAGGCTAACATTTTCATCCATTTTGAGGTAATTATATAAAAAATGCAAGTTCAAATACTAAAAAAGACAAAAAAATTAATTGAAGGGTTGAAATAATATTTATTTTGATAAAATTAGAAGACCAAATAAAAGTGATTATGCATTACATTTTTTACATAAAATCAATAAAAACTCCATCGTAATAAGACCTAAACCCACGAGAAAACAAAATGTTAAACATTTTATTACGTTATTTAATAAAAAAATCATTATAGATTTAATTCTATACTTAATAATATTGTTACCACTGAGAATATAATTACTGGTAATTGATTCTAGTAATTGTAATTTTGCGATTAGAAAATTGGAAAGTGTCGTATAAAAATAATTAAGATTGGGAGACGTACAATGGAAGTCGTCAACTCCAATTCTTAATAGAATTTCATTTTAAGTTTGTGAAATTGCAATGCCGACAATGAGACTTTTTTTATTTTCTTTTGACATAATTGTAAAAAAAAAAAAAAAAAAAAATCCTCAACATTTGAGACTTTTAGTTTTGTGCCCTTGACCTTTTTATTTTTTGATTGATATTCTTAACATTACGAGTTTTTAAGAAATCAGCCCAGTTTTAACGGTCAACATAATAGCCCATGTGACATGCCACATAAATTTTCTCTCTTGCCAAACACATGGCTGATGCCATTTTTTTTCTCTCATTTTCTCTCTTACCAAACACCATTTTTTTTCTTTCAAGTTCACCGTTAAAACTGGGCTGATTTATTAAAAAATCGTAATGTTGAGGGTGTTAATCAAAAAATAAAAAAGTCAAGGGCACAAAATCAAAAGCCCCCAAACGTTGAGGGTTTTTTTTGCAATTATGCCTTTTCTTTTTCCAATACTTGCTGATTACGTTTTCAACCTCAACATTTTCAAATATAATTTTTTATTAAATATTTTGTTTGGAGTTTAATTGTAAATAAAAAATTCATGTTATTTTTAAATAATAAAAATTATTTATGTTCTTTTTTACTGTAAAAAAACTATTGTGATCATTTAATAATGAAAAGACTAATTTAATAGTGATTTACTTAGCAATTACTTTCACGTTAATTCTAATGACAATAGTTGTTGATTTAGTAGTTTCTTAGCGAGCACTCCATGAAAACGTTATAAATAAGATGTGTTGCTAGCTTGGCTAACAATATAGTCTTTCAGCATGCTTTCACTTAATGACGGATTGATGGGACGAAAGGTATATATGTTATCACCGTATTTGTAATATTTAGAGCCTGTAACCTTCATTTGTATATTGTATATGTTGAGGGGAGGTTGATTTTTTTCAAAGAAATCTTAGAAATGTTATTTGCCTTGAGTTGGCAAATTCCTTAATAGATCAATATTGTTTTTAAGTCAAGTTAAAGTTTTGTTTCCTAACTCCATTGAGAGGCTGACTGGAGTCGAACTTCACAGAATGAGAATGTTTTGTTAGATCGAATTGTGTGTGGTGCACGATTACTTGCTAAGGCGACATGAACATCGTGCGGTTAATAGGGTTTGAACATCTGCCTCTTATATGCCATCCAATGGCACATATGCTAAAGGGCTAGCATTCAAAACCTATCAAGTGCGTGATGTCCATGTCCTTTCGGCCAGTGACATACAACTTGATCTAACAAGATGTTTTTTACTCTGTAAACTTCACGCGACTCTTAACAAAGTCAAGAGACAAAACTCTAATCTAGAATAATACTAAATTGAACGACTTTGGATGGAGGATACTTTAACTATATCTATTATTAATGTTAATTCTTTTAAGGTCAGGCTAATTTGTTTTTAGATTGTTATGTCCCCCTTTTTTTTTTTCTAATTATTTACAACTATAAGTGAACGGGATAACCTGCAAGATGGTGGAATCTGTTAGTTAAAAGAGTTTATCAATAATCATATCATAAGCTTTTTCATTTTGTGTGTACATGCATATAACTTTCATATATTATGACATATTTCATCTATTTTTAAAAATTAATAGTTATTTATATTCTCCTTTTCATTTTATGTTCCATATTCCTAATATATTAATTATATTTATTCTTGTGGTTTATGAATCTAAGTGTGGGAACCTCAAATATTTATAGTTCCTTGTAAGTTTCGATGTTACTAATGCGGTAAAAGTATTATTGGCAGAGGAAGATTGCAAAGAGAAGTAGGAGAAGAAGATTGGCGAGGTTGAAAGCAGAGATGGAAGAAATAAGGAAAGAGCAAAAAAGCATAAATGAAGGGCAAAGGCAAGTTCGAAAAAGAATGGAAGCCATAGGTGAAGAATGCCAACAACTCAGCATTGAAACTAACAAAGTAATCCGACAAACGGCAGTGACTCAAATCCGGTTGGCTATCATGTTCAACATCCTCAAGGCACGACAAGATGGCGATATTGCTAAGGCTTCCCATTTAACTCACTTGCTTCGGTTTGTTTTGCATCCTAAAAGAAGATTAATATTTATTATGAAGAATTACTATTAATGTTTTTCTTTTTAAATTATTTGCAGTGAAACAATGGGGAGGGCGTACAGCTGAATTACGATGAAGTATACGTTGGGTTACAATAATTAATTCATTTGCTATATTTGTATTTACAACTTAGTTTTTATTTTCATCAAGTTATTGCTGTATTTACAACTTTAGTTTGTATATTCTTTTAGTTATTGTGATGTTTTTAAGCTATATTTTATGTAAAAAATACTTTACATAGAAGGTATGTTTTTAAGCTATATTTTAATTATTGTGATTTTTGTTCTTCATCCATATATTGGATTCTACTTACATGATGATGTGGTGTGTTCGCTTTTTATATTTTTTTTCGAGAAATGATTGTATCAAACTGTGGTTTTACGTTATCTCTATTCATTTTCAATAGAAAAATGACAAATAAGATTTTTCCTCTTGACTTTTACCATTTTTAGTTGGATTTGAATTTTTTTCAAAAAAATCTTATTTGTCATTCTCCTATTGGAAATGGATAGAAATGATGTGGAATCATAGTTTCTTAACAATCCCTTCTTTATTTTTTTGATATCTATTCGTAGATATTTACATATAGAGTAAAAATTTAAAAGTTAGAATATGTTATGAAATTTAATTCTCTACGTTTATTTTTAAGAATTTAATTTCTCCAGTTTTTAAATTTAAAAATTTAGATCTAGATATTATCATCGTTTTAATTCTATTAAATTCATCACGTGTCATATTAAAATTAAAAAAAATCCTTAGATAATCATATAATAAAAATAATGTTCAAAATAATGATGAGGATATTTTTCAAACTCGTCACGATAAGATATTTTTATTGTTAGAATAATGATCTTAAGAAAAACCAATGTCAACATTTTGATCAAAATGGTTAAAAATAGTAACTATTTAAATTAACTAATGATATTATAAAAGTAGAGGGTTAAATTAGGACAAAAAATAAAGTAGAAAATGAGAAGTTAGATGTCACTCTTTGAGACGCTTACAATATTAAAATTATATATAATTATATAATATTTTAATAGAATTTGATGATTTTAATTATTTAAATTAATTAATAACATTATAATCAAATTATGTTTGAAATTAAAATATAGAGAGTAAATCTTAAATTTAAAGATAATTAATATTTTTTTATAGATAGTTATATACACTATAAAGATAATTAAAGTTTTTTGCTGGGATTGGCTTGGATAATAAGATAAGGGTTGGAATAAGCATCTGGCATGGTGTGAGGCTTAGGCAGAGCACTTTGCACTGTTGTTAATTGGGTTACAAAGAAACCATGGGTTGGCCCGCTAATTCTAGTCTTCTGCTTAAGCCTCCTTGCTTTTGCACGTTGCCGAAGGGTGATTATATTAACTTAAAATTTTATAATTATAAATTTATCAAGGTTAGAATTAAATTTTAAATTTAAAAAAATTAAAATATAATTTTATGATTATATTAACTAAAAAATCTATAATTTTTTAAAGTATTATAGAGGATGACGTTTCTGCCATAGCCGCCTTGAAACCCTCAACTCTTATTCTCATTTAAAGAAAGCAACACGTTTTCTTCTTAAGTAATTGTTTGGAACCTATAAATTGGTTGAAATCCAAATCAAACTAAAAGAAGAAGAAGAAGAAGAACCCAGGATTTTCGAATAAAGCTTATCGCATACAAAAGTTTGTAGTGTCTTGAATCCACAATAAAATGTCCAATAAAACACTTCAAGGGAAAGGAGCAAAAGTTTAGTTTTGACTTTGATTAAGTTTTACACTTTTGAAAGATTTGGTTCACATTGCAACTCACTCTCTTAATTCCTTCAAATTTTAAAATAATTAGTTTAATTCCTCCAATTTTTACTTTATATAATGTTTTCAACTATCCATAATTTCACCACAATTCTTAAATAGGAGGAAAAATACACTTAAGTATCCTTGAATTCAAGTCGTACAATAATAACAATATTAGTACCAACCGAGCTAAAATTTAATTGGCAATTCCTTCATAATTTTAAAATATTCAATTTAATTTTTTTTTTTTAAATTTGATTAGATGGTGAAATTGGCAATTAAGATAAACTAATTAAAATGGTGAAATTGTATTTTTGTTATCGTAAACATTACAATCTAATTTTCGCCCCCTAAATTTTTTTTTTTCTGATTTTACTGTAACACCTTGAATTTGGGCTTAGAATAAATGGGTTTCGTGTGTCGAGAGAATGGATTTTGGCTTTGGAAAAAAAAATTATGATTGCATGTTTAGTTTAATTTTTAGGTGATTTAGGAAGGGTTGGTGGTGTTGGAAAAGTCCTAGGCTCGATCTAAGGCTTTAGCAAAAATTTGTTTTTTTTTTTACCCTTAAGAGAGGTTGGCGCTTTTTGTAAAAAGGCTTTTAAAATATTTTTGGGTTAAAAGATAGCACAAGGAAGTAGGTGATATGGTGGCTTGGAACATTTTGAATAAGCTGGTGGTCAAAGGTTCAAGTCTTGGACTTGGCAATAATTTTTATTGCGCATAAGTTAGTATGAAGGCTAGAGTTTAGGCCTTATAATTAGTTGTTGCTGATTTACAACATAAAGAAACGGCTGGCCCAGTGGCAATGGCGTTAAGAGCAGGAGGGGGAGCAAGGTTCTAGTCGCGGCATGTTGGTTTTTTTTTAAGTAAACCTAGAGCGTGGAAGAAAGGGTTATAATTAATTAGGGAGGAAATATGACTCAAATAAAATAAGCGGCGCAGTGGCAAGGGACGTGTGTCATAATGAAGTGGTTGGAGGTTTGAAGCTGGGTGTTGGCTAATGTTTTTTTAGATTTCTTTGGTGATTCGATTGCTGGTAAATAGGCTTTAAAAGAAGTTGAGAATGGAACATGTCACAAGCAGAGTTGTGGTGTAGTGGCAAGAAGCGTGTTGTGGTTCCTGTAGGTTTTAGGTTCGAATTGCCTTGTGCACATATACTTGCTATTTTGCTGCTGGCGTGGGGAAGGTGTTTGGAGTGGGCTGAAACACCAAAGGATGGCTGCTGTTCGGGGAAAGCAATTTGAATGTAATTCAAATTGGATTTTTGGATAAATAAAGGAATTTTTGGATGGGGATAAAGATAAAATTTGGAAAAATAAAGGAATTTAATTGGTGATAAGTTTGAGTCGATTGGGGAGTGTAGGTTTATTTTATTTATCTATTTATTTATTTATTTTATATATATATGGGTACCGTATGGGTAAGTAGGGCATTTGCTGCTTTTGTGTGCTTTAGTTGAATAATTAGGGGAAAATTCCTTTGCATTTGCTGCTTTTGTGTGCTTTAGTTGAATAATTAGGGGAAAATTCCTTTCAATCTCCCAATTCTTTTTAGTTTTTTTCCCTTTGGCAGATACCCGAGTAATCACAATTTCTTTCTTTTTCCAAACAAAAGCGCCTAGACATAATTCTCCTTCCCTCCCACAATATTTCTTCATTGCCGAAATTACCATCATCCTTCCTTACCGAATCTCTACTCTTGCCGAACCCTTATTGTTGTTTCTCCACCTCAATCTTTTGTTATCTACTCCTAGTCGCGTGAAAGCCGAATCTTGTTTAGTAGATATCTAAGCTGCAGGGTCAGAGGAGAATTTCGGTAAGTGCTTAGTTGAATTTTTAGTGTGTTTTGTTAAAAGCCGAAGGGCTATCTAACCCCTCTTTGCCGTTACCATGTACTAACAAGGGTGAGGTTCAGCAATCGCAAGCGCGGTAGGTAAGGATTGTTATCAAGGCAGTAAGTATTCTCGATTCAGTTAGAATTTTAATAAGTGGCCGAATCTATTGTGGCTCATATGGGTGACTTATGATCAATATGGGTCACTTGGTTTTGACTATATAGGTATTTGGGTGCAGATCTAGAGGATAATCGCCAATAGTAGCAAAGGAAAGGCTACTAGAACTTGAGGTACACGGTAAGGTTATGGTGAGGTTTCGGTTTTTAGTTAGTGTATGTTAAAGCTTTGGTTAATCGCGAATAATGTCAATTGTAGGTTCGTGACTAAGGGTTGTGCAACACGCGAGGTTACCAGGTGTGTACAAACACTACACACACGATATCGACAATGCCGAAAAGCCGAAAGTGGCTAAATGGGCCCGGTGGGCCCTGAGGCTAAGTTTGATGAAATGGTTTGGTTGGTTATACGAATTGAGTTAGTCATGCATGATACATGATCTGGATTTGTTTTGGGCCTAATAGGCCATATGATGAGATTTGGGCCTAATGGGCCGTAAGGATGTGATTTGGGTTTGATGGTCTTTTGGGGACGTAGACATGTATGTTAGGGTTTATGAACCTTAGGCCTAGTTTGAACAACTCTTAAATTCCATAAGACTTAATCTAATTAAACATGTCTGTGAACAAGTCGTTGGGTTAGGGTGTGGCAAAGAACATACGCATGTCTAGGATTGGATCTAGGGAGAGCTTGGTACTTAAGCGGCCCTAGTGGCCCACCTCCTCTTTTCTGGAATCCTACCTGGTGCGTAGTGTCTGTTCACTTTAGCCACGAGGACTTGTTGACGGGCCAAAATTTATAACTAAAACCCGAAAGGGACCAGCCACCCTATTTCACAAAATTACCAAAATACCCCTATTTTGTAAAATTACCAAGATACCCTTATTTTACTAAATTACCAAAATACCCCTGTTTAGCAAAATTACCAAGATACCCTTATTTTACTAAATTACCAAAATACCCATGTTTTGCACAATTACCAAGATACCACTATTTTGAAAAATTACCAAAATACCCCTGTAGGGTAGAATTACGAAAATACCCTTGGGTAGTGAAATGACGAAAATACCCCTACATGACGAATATGAGTTTATGGATTTTACTTGTATGTTTGTTGCATTCATATGATATTCTGCTTAGGATGCATATGGGTGGGAATTATGGTACGGAGGAAGATTTGAGGATCGCATGGCCGTATGGTATGGATCCAGGATCGCATGGCCGTATGGTATGGATCCGAGGAAGGCTTTAAGCCCAATATATGTGATTAAGCAGCTATGCTGCAATGTTCGGTAGTACCGCAACCGGGCTACCCTTGGTGTGTAGCGGAGGGGTGGGTCGGGCTAGAATTCCCCACAAGAGTCATAAGGTTGGAAGGGAAATGGTGTGTAGGGATGGACTTTTGGGGTGGGTTTTGCATTATCTGGTTGTATATGATACGATATGATATGATATGAGGTCATTGTGGGCTAAGCCCAAGACCACCGATTTTGATAGGGCTTAGGCCCAATGTGAATATTTGAATGTTGATCTGCTTGCCAAGGGTTGTACACACTGAGTTTTGAAACTCACACCCTTAATGTTAATGTTTCAGGTGATCCTAAATAGACGGCTCGACGTGGGAGAGGACTCGGAGATGGCCACACTACAAGATGTCTGAATTTTCATTTATTTGTTTCTAAATACCTGTTTTTCTTTACTTAATTTTCGGTGGATGTAATAAGGCCTTGTACTCCGTTTTGACTTCAGATTTATGTTTTGGGTTTTGAGATTAATTGTTTATTTAAATATTAAACCTAAGTAAGCTCTTATGTTCAAACTTGGTTTCCGAAATACTTAAAATAATAAAATGTTTTTTTTTCACTTAATAAGACTCATTGAATTTTGGGCTTTTGGGCCTTAAACTTTTAATTAGCAAGACTGTTTTGAGTTGTGCCTTTAATGTGACATTCCAGATTCGGACCTAACTCCTAGGCCGGGTTTGGGGTGTTACATTTACCCATTATAAAACTTAAAAGAAATATAGAATTAACAAGAGAGAAAAACAGAAGATGAAAGGATGATTCAACTTTCACATTGGACTCCAATAAGCTTGTATACACTGTAGCATCCCCATTTAAAAAAAAAGAATAGAAAAATATTTATGGTAGAAGTTTTTGAATAAATGATCTATAAATAAATAGTAGTATAAGAAATTGTGATTGTTTTTAGAGAAAACCGTCAGACATGAAAACATAGAGGATTATTAATAGGAGTATGTGGTTAAGTTAAAAATTCAGTATCGAGTTCAGAGATTAAATTGAATAAGTTAAAAAAGTATAGAGACTAAAGTGCAATTATCCTATTTTAATTTAATGGAAAGGACTTAATGACAATTTTTCCATTACTTAAAAAAATCAATGATTTGATGATAGCTTTTAAATGATTTTTTTATTAAGTAATAATATTTTATTAATTAATATTATAATATATATAAAAGAGAAAAAAAGAGAGAAAGATAACATCTTTCTCATCTTTCTTTTTCACGTCAAACAAAGGGGGAAAGAACAACCAAAATTTTTCCATCATTTTCATTCAAATTCAAGTGTAAGGTATGATTTTCTTCAAATTATTTTTAGATTTTGAATCTTTGAAGTTTGATATATACTAATAGTTTTTGATTTTATCAAGTATTTTGAAAGTTGCCATTAAAGGACATTGATGGAAGCTTAGAAAACTTAAGTGAAATAAATATATTTTTAGATAGGAAATTATTAAAATATGAGTTTTAGCTTGTTAGAAGTGTGAATGTAACATCCCAAACCCGGCCCACAAGCCTTGACCGGATCTGGTATGTCACGGAGTAAAATGTTTGAAAGATTCGGGTTAATATTTGGAAATTTGAGATTATTGCGGAAATTGTAAAACAACGTTTGCTAAAACTAAGATGGTTTGGTTTGATAACCACGATGGGGTTGAAAACTTTTTCTTTTCCTTTGAAACCATTTGATCATTTAGATTTTTAGAAGTATCGGGGTTATTGATAACTTGGCAAAATTTTTACTACCCGATGGTAACATCTTTGAAAACGCGTACGAGTATTAATTTTGAAAACGTTGCCTTTACCGATTTGCTTAACAATTCATAAGTTCGTTAGAAATAAGGTAAAACTACTACTTAATCATACGAATAATAATAAAAATAATAAACGGCCATATTACAACCCAATCGAATTTAGCAAATAGTAAGCTTTAATGGTGCGAAATAAAACTTCAAAACCGAGGAACAAGCATGGCTACCTCGAGACCTTTCCGGCTCCGTCTCCGCGATTGACTCACCTGAAAAGATAGGGAAAGGGGTGAGTCACCAAGACTCAGTGCATAGCTATAACACATGTCCCCACATATGGGCTTGGCCCATATTCACACAGTCCATACACATGAATATGTAATTATGAAGTGAGTATGCAATTATGAAACCCAACCTAGCCATCCATACTCCATTTTCTACCCCGTGTGGTACCAAACCACTGGTGGTGCCAAACCACTGGTGACTCGAAGTCACAATGTCCGTCAATACGTGTGGTGCCAAACCACTGGTGACTCGAAGTCACAATGTCCGTCAATACGTGTGGTGCCAAACCACTGGTGGTGCCAAACCACTGGTGACTCGAAGTCACAATATCCGTCAATACGTGTGGTGCCAAACCACTGGTGACTTAAAGTCACAATATCCGTCAATACGTGTGGTGCCAAACCACTGGTGACCGAGGTCACAAATGTGATACCAAATCACTGGAGGTGCCAAACCTCTGGTGTCCGAAGACACAAATCGAATGATGGGGCCAATCCATCGTGTGATACCAAATCACTGGCGTCGATCCCGTATCTCAAATGTGGGGCCAACCCACGGTGGTACTAAGCCACAGGGACGAGACGCTATGAGGTGCCAAACCTCTGGAGGTACCAAACCTCTGGTGACCGTAGTCACAGTGTGTTACCAAAACACTGGTGTCCGTCGACACGAATATCACTGCCCCCTCCACTCATTTATCCCACATCATCATGCTCACATAGCAAGTATCATGATCCCATATATCATGCATTTTTATATAGCATATGATGGCATACACAACATATAACATAGATCGAGCATTAGGGGACTTACCCGAAAACAAAGCTCATGCCCACAAGGCAAAATTACTACATGATAGGTGATAAAATATCATTATAACAACAATTTATACCAATAAAGTGTGTAAGGGCTTACACACCTGATCGAACGATCACCCACCTTGGGTATCCAACCTCTTAGCCCTTATTTCGGCTAACATGCACAACATGTATATTTACAATAACATACATAAACCAGCAAGAGAACAGTGCGATAACTACGCACCTGATTTTAGCGAGATTCTGATTTATCGAAACTAACAGCAACTAAAATCCCGAAAGCTTCTGTTATTTCTATCGATTTGCTCCTAGAACACATAACCGAAATCGGTCACACTTTGTACCAAAAACATGGCCTTAGGCCGAATACCATAAGTCATTTACCTTGAGCACTTTAATTCCCGAAATGGTCATTTGTGCTTCTTAATACTAGCTTGCTTATTTCTATCACGAACCACTATTTATTCCAGTCGATCAGCTCCCGAAGTCATCAAAAGTCCTACTTGCTCAACGAAGTCCCTTGAGTACTTCAACTCCTGAAAGGCTCTTTTCATGCTCCTTAACACTAGCACAATGAAATACATCAATATGGCCTTATACTCATTCGGCTATCCCTAGCGCCAAGGTCAATATTAGGTTATCACAAGGCCCAAAGCATAGCTCATGTCCGAAAGTCATACTAAAATATTATCAAAACTCAAATTATAGCCTTTAGCCGAAAATAATACTTCCTTACCTTGATGTATCCAATCCTGAGAAAACCTTTACTTCTGTAAGGCTATCTCCTTTGACTACACAAGAATGAAACATAAAATCAAGGCCTTAATAAGGTTTGGCCAAATCCCAAATTACCAAGGCCGAAATATTGATTTTGGTATTTAAAGGTTTAAGAGCTCAAACCGATCTCTTAGAGAAATACTTACCAAAAATCGAAGAGATTACAAAAACGTAGTTGACACACCTTCTTAGCATACTACAAAACCGACCATGCTCAAAGCAAGGAGGTGTTAAACCATTTCAAGAAATTTGGCCATGCACATAATGGGAAGAAAAAGAAGAGCAGTCTAAAGAGCTCTACATTCGGCTAATCTTCCAAAAGCAAGGAAAAAAATAACAAATTGCATGCATTTTAGCCATGCACCAAAAGCAAAGAAGGCGAAGAGTTTTGGCCATTCTTTCTCAAACACAAGAATGGTAAGAAAGGTTTTGAAAGAGAAGATTTAGCACATACTAGCACCATACTTAGACCGAAAATACAAGCCTTTGGAGTTCCCTTACTTCGGTCAAAGCAAAATAAAAAAAAAAATGGGAAAACAAATATAACAAAGAGTTTCGGCCAAGGAGGTTTTCAAACAAAAGAAGAGAGTATAAGAGGGAGAGAGAACTATTTTCAGTTTACACAAATGAAGAAGAAAGGTAGGGGAAAGAATATTCGGCTACCAAGAAGATTGAAAGAAAGCATGCAAATTCGGCAAAGGTTCATTTGGACTTACGGTTTCCATGAGAAAGGATGGAGAAATACATATGAATATTTGGATAGTTTTGACAAAAAGAAGAATTGGCTTACCCATTTACCTTTGACCGAAATGCACAAAAATGCCTCAAGAACAAACGGCATTCACCTTCCCAAAACACCTCCAAAACCGGCCACAGAAAACCCCCAAGGCATGCTTCCTTTCCACGGTCAATGCTCTCTTTCTTTTTGCTAACTTCTAACCCACAAACAATAAAATATACTACATAAAAAAATGTAGTCCATTATCATAGAAAGTTTAAACATGTTGGAAACAAAGAAAAAACCCAAGCATGAGTTTCGGCCATGCTTACTAAAACCAAGGCCGGCCACATGCTCCTATTCCCCAAGACCAAGACCATGCTTTTAAAAATAATAAAACTAATAATACACAAGCAAACAAAGTCTTCCATTCTTTCAAAACCATTAAAAAATAATAAAACCCTTTAATAATAAAAAAATAACAATAAAATGCTAAGCTTTCATGCCCAAGGCTGCACGTTTTTCCTTCCCCAAAGCAAAGAGCATGCATACTAGAAATAATATAAATACTAATAATAATACTATAATTATTATTCCATCATTTATAAATAATGAAATAAACTAACCCATCCTTTCTCCTATTCAAAATAATAATAATAATAATAATAATAATAATAATAATAATAAAACAATAGAATAAAAAAAAATAACTAGCCCATGAAAGAAAAATAGAATAATGCCCTATGATTTAAAATAAGGCAACCAAGCAGCAATCTAAGCTGCATGCGCAGCATGGGCCATGCAACCCCTTTTTCACGCTGCAAAGGAACAAAAAAAAAGGTACCCATGTGTTGTTCCCAGGTCTCGAACCCGAGACCTGGAGAAGAAACCCCTACGTCCCAGCCATTCGACCATTAAGCATTTCATGCCAATATTGCGTCAACTATACTTTTAAACCATTCTTGCATGCGTGCATGCTGCATTTAATGCCCATGCAGCCATTCCACGTCCCCTTTTTAAAAAAAGAACAACCCACACAATACTCCAGAGTCTCGAACCCGAGACCTGGAGGAGGCATACCCACGCTCTAGCCACCCCCGCCAATAAGACTTTCGTGCTATAATTCGTCGCGCGTTTCTTTTAAACTATCCTTGGGGGGTTTCCTATGCCTTAGCGCTGGAAGCAAAAACAACGTCTCGTGTGCGACCCCCAGGACTCGAACGCCTGTCCTCTTGGAGCTCCCCTGGCCGTAGGTGCCTCAACCACTATGCTACTGGTGCGCTGATGTCCAAATCCCGCCACAATTTATTTTAAAACATCCTTCAAAGTAGCGCCCTTTTTCAAAATAAAAAGGTTTATGCCGCACCCGAAGCTCGAACCCCTGACCAATTCTGATACCGAATCTTAAGTGGCATACGGAAGCCACTTGGCTACCCGGACTTTCATGTCCATAAATTCACAAAAATTATTATTAAGGCCTCTTCAACCAATTCCCACTTTTAACCCTCAAATTTTCAAAATTTCTAAAATAGCCCCTTTTTATCCCCGAGCTTTAATAACCCCTAAAACTCATCAAAACAATTCTTAAAGCCTATCGACTCGTAAATTTGGCTACAATGCGCAGCCCCTAATTTAGGATATTACAAATCTACCCCCCTTAAAACAATTTCGTCCTCGAAATTGCTTACAAACGATCATCCGTACATTCCAATTCACCGTACCATGCTTAAGCTGCGCACTCTGATACAACAAAACTAACACATTTCTTAAATACTATCTCGAGATTCGTATTCAAGGTTCCATACTCCACTCGCCGTCATAATATCTTCCACACTGAGCACACGGACAGCTCTGATTTCCCGTAGTTGGCTTAATTACACGAGCAAAATTTAAATCCTTAGTCTTTTCCGAAGACCCTCAGATGATTCAAACGGTCCAAAAATTTCTCCTATCTCGGTTCCTATTCTTATCTCTGTTTTGTCTCATCGAGTCCTTAATCCCTTCAGCTACCTTAGCTTTTTCGACCAACACCGCGAACTCCTGTTCCTGACGAGGGGCTATCAATAATCTTAGGTCGTCCCTTAATCCGTCCTCGAACTGGACACATCGTTCATGCTCCGTAGCAACTACCCCTCGAGCCTATCGGCTTAACCTTAGGAATTCCGCTTCGTATTCTGCCACGGATTTGTTCCCTTGAACCAGCCCCTAAAACGCCTTCCTCTGAGCATCAATGTAGTGAGTACCGGCATACTTCTTCTGGTATGCCATCTTGACATACTCCCAAGGGAGGTCTTCAGCTGTGACACTATCTCGAACCGTGAGCTACCATTGATACGCTTCATCGCGAAGTAGCGCCGCCATTCCTTTCACTTTTCCCTCCGGCTCAGATCGAGCTCATCCATAATTCGCTCGGTTGCTTCCAACCAATATTTCGTCGTACTGGGTGCCACGCCTGATACACCACAGAACAACTCCGCTCCATTGGCTCGAAGTCGCTCAACAGATTTTTCGAGCTCTCATATTTCCTCCCGCTCCAGCCACCATCTCTAAAACTCGCAGCACCGCCTGAGATATAGCATCATCCCCCGACTGATCTTGCTGCTCATTTCCAAAGACTGGTGGTGGAGGTGATACCTTATTATCAGACCCCTGACCCAATCTAACGAGTTCCGGTACGGCCATTTGCCTCGACTACGTCATCTAGAACTCATCTTTTATCGCGTAATCTAACTTAAAGGTTTTATGCATTAGAAAATTTGTTCCACTGATTAATCGAGAACAAATTTTATGAAATAAAGTATGTAGAAGTGGTTCTTTCGATCACACAAAGGTTCAATTCAAGTTCGCTATTCTAATACAGAGAGTCGCATTCATGCTCATAAACAGAGACATATTCATATCACCTCAATAGTCAGAGGTACTTACCCGAGCAGATCGGTGCCGGAGACTCGGTGCCATGCTGTTTGAAACAAACCATTTCCATAATATTCCACAAAAGACTATCAAGAAAACATTTTTGGGCCTTGGGCCCCCACAGTCGAGTTTTGAACCTGGCTCTGATACCAACTTGTAACATCCCAAACCCGGCCCACAAGCCTTGACCGGATCTGGTATGTCACGGAGTAAAATGTTTGAAAGATTCGGGTTAATATTTGGAAATCTGAGATTATTGCGGAAATTGTAAAACAACGTTTGCTAAAACTAAGATGGTTTGGTTTGATAACCACGATGGGGTTGAAAACTTTTTCTTTTCCTTTGAAACCATTTGATCATTTAGATTTTTAGAAGTATCGGGGTTATTGATAACTTGGCAAAATTTTTACTACCCGATGGTAACATCTTTGAAAACGCGTACGAGTATTAATTTTGAAAACGTTGCCTTTACCGATTTGCTTAACAATTCATAAGTTCGTTAGAAATAAGGTAAAACTACTACTTAATCATACGAATAATAATAAAAATAATAAACGGCCATATTACAACCCAATCGAATTTAGCAAATAGTAAGCTTTAATGGTGCGAAATAAAACTTCAAAACCGAGGAACAAGCATGGCTACCTCGAGACCTTTCCGGCTCCGTCTCCGCGATTGACTCACCTGAAAAGATAGGGAAAGGGGTGAGTCACCAAGACTCAGTGCATAGCTATAACACATGTCCCCACATATGGGCTTGGCCCATATTCACACAGTCCATACACATGAATATGTAATTATGAAGTGAGTATGCAATTATGAAACCCAACCTAGCCATCCATACTCCATTTTCTACCCCGTGTGGTACCAAACCACTGGTGGTGCCAAACCACTGGTGACTCGAAGTCACAATGTCCGTCAATACGTGTGGTGCCAAACCACTGGTGACTCGAAGTCACAATGTCCGTCAATACGTGTGGTGCCAAACCACTGGTGGTGCCAAACCACTGGTGACTTGAAGTCACAATATCCGTCAATACGTGTGGTGCCAAACCACTGGTGACTTAAAGTCACAATATCCGTCAATACGTGTGGTGCCAAACCACTGGTGACCGAGGTCACAAATGTGATACCAAATCACTGGAGGTGCCAAACCTCTAGTGTCCGAAGACACAAATCGAATGATGGGGCCAACCCATCGTGTGATACCAAATCACTAGCGTCGATCCCGTATCTCAAATGTGGGGCCAACCCACGGTGGTACTAAGCCACAGGGACGAGACGCTATGAGGTGCCAAACCTCTGGAGGTACCAAACCTCTGGTGACCGTAGTCACAGTGTGTTACCAAAACACTGGTGTCCGTCGACACGAATATCACTGCCCCCTCCACTCATTTATCCCACATCATCATGCTCATATAGCAAGTATCATGATCCCATATATCATGCATTTTTATATAGCATATGATGGCATACACAACATATAACATAGATCGAGCATTAGGGGACTTACCCGAAAACAAAGCTCATGCCCACAAGGCAAAATTACTACATGATAGGTGATAAAATATCATTATAACAACAATTTATACCAATAAAGTGTGTAAGGGCTTACACACCTGATCGAACGATCACCCACCTTGGGTATCCAACCTCTTAGCCCTTATTTCGGCTAACATGCACAACATGTATATTTACAATAACATACATAAACCAGCAAGAGAACAGTGCGATAACTACGCACCTGATTTTAGCGAGATTCTGATTTATCGAAACTAACAGCAACTAAAATCCCGAAAGCTTCTGTTATTTCTATCGATTTGCTCCTAGAACACATAACCGAAATCGGTCACACTTTGTACCAAAAACATGGCCTTAGGCCGAATACCATAAGTCATTTACCTTGAGCACTTTAATTCCCGAAATGGTCATTTGTGCTTCTTAATACTAGCTTGCTTATTTCTATCACGAACCACTATTTATTCCAGTCGATCAGCTCCCGAAGTCATCAAAAGTCCTACTTGCTCAACGAAGTCCCTTGAGTACTTCAACTCCTGAAAGGCTCTTTTCATGCTCCTTAACACTAGCACAATGAAATACATCAATATGGCCTTATACTCATTCGGCTATCCCTAGCGCCAAGGTCAATATTAGGTTATCACAAGGCCCAAAGCATAGCTCATGTCCGAAAGTCATACTAAAATATTATCAAAACTCAAATTATAGCCTTTAGCCGAAAATAATACTTCCTTACCTTGATGTATCCAATCCTGAGAAAACCTTACTTCTGTAAGGCTATCTCCTTTGACTACACAAGAATGAAACATAAAATCAAGGCCTTAATAAGGTTTGGCCAAATCCCAAATTACCAAGGCCGAAATATTGATTTTGGTATTTAAAGGTTTAAGAGCTCAAACCGATCTCTTAGAGAAATACTTACCAAAAATCGAAGAGATTACAAAAACGTAGTTGACACACCTTCTTAGCATACTACAAAACCGACCATGCTCAAAGCAAGGAGGTGTTAAACCATTTCAAGAAATTTGGCCACGCACATAATGGGAAGAAAAAGAAGAGCAGTCTAAAGAGCTCTACATTCGGCTAATCTTCCAAAAGCAAGGAAAAAAATAACAAATTGCATGCATTTTAGCCATGCACCAAAAGCAAAGAAGGCGAAGAGTTTTGGCCATTCTTTCTCAAACACAAGAATGGTAAGAAAGGTTTTGAAAGAGAAGATTTAGCACATACTAGCACCATACTTAGACCGAAAATACAAGCCTTTGGAGTTCCCTTACTTCGGTCAAAGCAAAATAAAATAAAAAAAAAATGGGAAAACAAATATAACAAAGAGTTTCGGCCAAGGAGGTTTTCAAACAAAAGAAGAGAGTATAAGAGGGAGAGAGAACTATTTTCAGTTTACACAAATGAAGAAGAAAGGTAGGGGAAAGAATATTCGGCTACCAAGAAGATTGAAAGAAAGCATGCAAATTCGGCAAAGGTTCATTTGGACTTACGGTTTCCACGAGAAAGGATGGAGAAATACATATGAATATTTGGATAGTTTTGACAAAAAGAAGAATTGGCTTACCCATTTACCTTTGACCGAAATGCACAAAAATGCCTCAAGAACAAACGGCATTCACCTTCCCAAAACACCTCCAAAACCGGCCACAGAAAACCCCCAAGGCATGCTTCCTTTCCACGGTCAATGCTCTCTTTCTTTTTGCTAACTTCTAACCCACAAACAATAAAATATACTACATAAAAAAAATGTAGTCCATTATCATAGAAAGTTTAAACATGTTGGAAACAAAGAAAAAACCCAAGCATGAGTTTCGGCCATGCTTACTAAAACCAAGGCCGGCCACATGCTCCTATTCCCCAAGACCAAGACCATGCTTTTAAAAATAATAAACTAATAATACACAAGCAAACAAAGTCTTCCATTCTTTCAAAACCATTAAAAATAATAAAACCCTTTAATAATAAAAAATAACAATAAAATGCTAAGCTTTCATGCCCAAGGCTGCACGTTTTTCCTTCCCCAAAGCAAAGAGCATGCATACTAGAAATAATATAAATACTAATAATAATACTATAATTATTATTCCATCATTTATAAATAATGAAATAAACTAACCCATCCTTTCTCCTATTCAAAATAATAATAATAATAATAATAATAATAATAATAATAAAACAATAGAATAAAAAAAAATAACTAGCCCATGAAAGAAAAATAGAATAATGCCCTATGATTTAAAATAAGGCAACCAAGCAGCAATCTAAGCTGCATGCGCAGCATGGGCCATGCAACCCTTTTTCACGCTGCAAAGGAACAAAAAAAAAAGGTACCCATGTGTTGTTCCCAGGTCTCGAACCCGAGACCTGGAGAAGAAACCCCTACGTCCCAGCCATTCGACCATTAAGCATTTCATGCCAATATTGCGTCAACTATACTTTTAAACCATTCTTGCATGCGTGCATGCTGCATTTAATGCCCATGCAGCCATTCCACGTCCCCTTTTTAAAAAAAGAACAACCCACACAATACTCCAGAGTCTCGAACCCGAGACCTGGAGGAGGCATACCCACGCTCTAGCCACCCCCGCCAATAAGACTTTCGTGCTATAATTCGTCGCGCGTTTCTTTTAAACTATCCTTGGGGGGTTTCCTATGCCTTAGCGCTGGAAGCAAAAACAACGTCTCGTGTGCGACCCCCAGGACTCGAACGCCTGTCCTCTTGGAGCTCCCCTGGCCGTAGGTGCCTCAACCACTATGCTACTGGTGCGCTGATGTCCAAATCCCGCCACAATTTATTTTAAAACATCCTTCAAAGCAGCGCCCTTTTTCAAAATAAAAAGGTTTATGCCGCACCCGAAGCTCGAACCCCTGACCAATTCTGATACTGAATCTTAAGTGGCATACGGAAGCCACTTGGCTACCCGGACTTTCATGTCCATAAATTCACAAAAATTATTATTAAGGCCTCTTCAACCAATTCCCACTTTTAACCCTCAAATTTTCAAAATTTCTAAAATAGCCCCTTTTTATCCCCGAGCTTTAATAACCCCTAAAACTCATCAAAACAATTCTTAAAGCCTATCGACTCGTAAATTTGGCTACAATGCGCAGCCCCTAATTTAGGATATTACAGTGAAAAAGAAACAAAAATAGATGAAAAGTTTATTTGGTATATTTGGCCATGTTAAAGGGGAAAGAGAGAACATTGACCACTTTGTGTAATATTGGTGCTAACTGATAGCTTGTGAAGCAGTGAGTACTCTGGTGAAAAAGAAACAAAAATAGATGAAAAGTTTATTTGGTATAGTTGGCCATGTTAAAGGGGAAGTAGAGAACATTGACCACTTTGTGTAATATTGGTGCTAATTGATAGCTTGTGAAGCAGTGAGTACTCTGGTGAAGACGGAATTGAAAACGGATAATCGAGCCGAAAGATATGTGAATTTCGGACTAGAAAACTTAAGTTGTCAATATGAATAATCATGCATAATTAAGTTTATTTTTTATTAGTTTTAGTTTTAGAATGGATAAATGATGTTGTTTCGTATTGAATTGCTCTTATTGTAGCAAAAAACGAAGTGAACATCTTGAAGGAGAAAGGCGAAGAAAAGGAGTAAAGCGATTAAAACTTCGGTTTGTGCTAATATCTTATTTCATTACCTTAAGCTTTAGAATATTTAATTTAATATGACTAGTTATATTTATTTTATTTTATTTTTATGAGTTTTGGATGAGCTTGGATAATTTAGTTAATATTTATAAAATTATGCTTTGAGATGAATACTATGTTTTTCATAAGACTAAATTAGCGAATTCATTTTTATGATTTGGATTTGAGTATTATGATTTTAGATGATTGAGCAGAATTAGTGACCTTATCTCCCACATTTTCTTTAATTTAAAAAAATAAGAAAAGCTTTTACCATGCTTTTTTTTACTCAAAAATGGAAAACTCGTCTTTTTAAAGCCATCAATACTTATTTTTGGATATTTGATAATTACAAAAACCTTTAATTTTTGAGAGACTAGAATCATATTTATGACTATTCGAGAATATTCAAACTTCACGTATATATGTCAAAAACATTTAAATTTTGCATTAAAGATAATTCAATGAGTCAAGTAAATCAGCCATGTCCATGACCAAGACCAAACAGATAGTAAACAACAACCAAACCAAACAAAGGAAGAGACCCATTTGAAGGCAACTTCACAAACAAACATGCCCACACTTCCTGAAATTATTAAAAAATAAAAATAAAAATACAACACGATGAGGACCATAATGTAGCAACAAGATCCTCTGCCGTCAAAGCTTCCTTTGTTGGTTCCCTCTCTCTATCAAGTCACTGTAGGAAAAGGTAAATTAGAATTGTATACAAAGTAGATTATAGTAGTTTAAAAGAAATAGTGAAGAGAATAGTAGGTACCGAAGAGCATGAGTGAGTATGGTTGCCTTGTCAAGCTCTTGGTTTTGTCTAGCTTTCAAGATTTGGAACATAAGAGCAAGACGGATTTGAGTGTTTGCAGTTTGTTGTGTTATAAGGATAGTCTCCTTTCGAAGTTTCTCGCATTCTAATTCAATGGCTTCAAATTTTTCTCTTACCTTTTTTTGCCCAACTTTTATCTCTTTTTGCTCTTCACTTATTTCTTTCATCTCCACTCTTAACCTTTTCATCCGTCTGTTTACACTTTTCAACCTTTTTCTCTGCTAAAAAACATATAATTTATTGTAATACTCCAACAATTTTGACGTATAGGCTCTACATAATTTTTCAAAGAAGGTCATTGAAGCAAGAGTTTTCCGATGCTCAAATTTAAACTCAAAATTTATTGCATTTCATCCTTTAAAAAGATGACTAACCAAGTTAAATTTGAATCTTGCATAAAACGAAAGTCGGAAACATACTGAAATTTAGCTTTAAATATAGTTGTATTACTTGCATTTCAAAATTATTTTTGTTAAGGCAAGTTTTTGAAGTGGCTTGTTAATTGTCAATTGGATGTGGCCACTTTCATTGTTCCTATAACAACCTGTTACTTGCTATATTTGAAGTTGACAACTTATTGAAACAAAATTTTTGGGCTTTGAGTGATACTGATATTGTGATTATAAGCAATATGGCTTTGAAGACCAATCCTTTTAAAGTATAACAGTCCGTTTTCAGTGAAATCGGAACAGTGATTTCAGGACCACAAGTCCAAAGTGGAAATAATTAATTTTTTATTATTTTGAGGTCTACAGCATGATAGTATGATTGTATAAAAATTTCGTTAAGAAATTTTACCGTTTGCATGCTTAATTCGATAAAAAGGACTAAACCGCATAAAGTGTAAAAGTTGAGTTCTATTAGCTAAATGTGTCAAATGGCTATAGAACTTTAAAGTGGAGGTTCTTATGTGGTAATTAGACCATTAGTGTGTTAGTGGAATATAATGGTTTCGCATTTAGTGAAATAAATAATGTTTATAAAGGTTAATTTTGTAATTTGGTTAATAATAATATAATAAGTTAAAACAAAAATTAAAAAGCTTTCATCTTTCTTTTGTTCTTCAACCAATTATCAAAGTGAAGGAAGCCATTTTTGTTCAACTAGGTTTTGGCTACTTTGAGGCTCAATTGGTGAGTGATTTTTATCTCGTTTTTTTATTTTATGATTTCTATGTTTTTGGAGTCGTTGTAGCTTAACTTAGCTAGCCCAGGGACTAATTTGTGAAATTGTTAAAGTATTAGGGTTTTACCGTTGATGAATGTGTATGTGTTTTGATGTTTGATGATAGAAAATGAATGGTTGTTGTTAGATAAACAAGTTTTGTAAAGTGATTTTGGTTAAAAATGTCAAATAGGGATTAAATTGAGAAAAGTGAAATTTATGCGGCAAAATGTGTGAATTAATGAAATGTATGGGCTGCTTTAAGCTTAGATGATATTCGGCTAGCATGGGTGTGGACAAAATTGCATGAATTTGCATTTTTATGAGCTAGGAACTAAATTGTAAAGAAGTTAAAAGTCTAGGGGAAAAATAGTAATTTTTCCAAATTATGAATTTTGGATTGAATTGAATAGAGTAATGATTAAAGTAGTTAAATTTGATGATTTAGATCAAGAAAAGCCGCGTTCGGATTTAGATCGAGGCAAAGATAAAGTAGTGAATTGATCGGTAGATTTTCTCCGTACTAATTCGAGGTAAGTTCGTATGTTAATAAGCATTAAGTAATTGTGTGTTAAATGCTTTAATATTGCATTCTTGATGAATATGACTTCACAGAAATACTCGAAGAAGATTTGGCAACATATGAGATCCCGGTTGAACCTTAGGAATAGATAGGATACGAATGGCATGTCATTAGGGGTTACCGTATTAGAGGTGGTGGTCCTGTATGTTTTATTGATGACTAAGTTTTTCGGCATGTGTTGCGGTTACCCATCAGCTTGTGTGAGTAGCACCGTGTAGCTACATCTTAAACATCAGTTTGTGTGAGCAAACCCAGTGATGGCTCGAGAGAGAGCATTTACATGAGATGTGAGATAGAGATGGTTTCAACCATGTATTGGCACTTAGTGTGCGAGATTCCCGAGTATCCGATATTATTCCAAATGGTTCAACGAGCATATTGATGATATGAAAGAGTAAGAGGTTGACATGTATTCGTACAGGTATGTACGTGAATCATATGTGAATCTATGAGATTTGTGAATTCATGTCTAACTTTGTGAATGAATATGTGTTAGGCTTGTGAATCAAATTGAGTTGTATTATGCTATTTTAATTATTTAAATTGAGATTAAATGGTAAGTTGAGTTTTATGCTATACGAACTTACTAAGCTTAATTACTTACTCTGTTTAATTTTTCGTGTTTTATAGTGATTCGAAAGCTTGCTCGGTTTGGAAGTTGTCAGAGATTGCATCACACTATCAAGCTCTAATTTTGGTACTTTTGGACTTAATGTATTTTGGTTATATGGCATGTATAGGTTAATTGGTTAATGGAAGCCTATATGTTTTGTTATGTTTTAGCCATTGATATGGCTTGACAATGGTATATGCTTTGATTTGTAAATATGTGTAAATGACCCTTTGATATGTAGTTTATAATTGTTATGTGAATGTCTTGTTGTGAATTGGTATTTTAAGTAACAAATGGTTGAAAATGAGAATGTATTAGCATGTTAAGTTTTAAGAAAGATGGTGCATATATGAAATTGACCATTTAGGTGAATTCTTGAAAGTGATATTGGTATGTTTTTAAATAGCAAATTGTGATGTTTCTGAGCATTATGGTTGTCGGTATTGGTATGGCATGATTTGGACTTGATTGAGATTGGTTTGAATGTCTATTGATGATATGGTCATATGTTATTTAGTATGTGTAGGTTGGTGCCACTTTGGGTGAGAAATAAGGCTTGGAAAATGACCTATTTTTGTTCATACGGGCAGAGACACGGGCGTGTGTCTCAGCCGTCTGTGACACACGGTCAAGTGACACGACCGTGTGTCCCCTAATACTTATTTAGAAACCAAGTCAGTAGCTTCACATGGCCTAGCACTTGGACGTGTGGCTTGGCCGTGTGGCACAAGTCAGTGAGTTACGCGGGGTCAAACACGGGCTGGGACACGGCCATGTGATCCCATTTCGAATGCCCACACGACCTGTGACACGGGCGTGTCTCTTGGCCGGTTGTCTGGCCACACGGGCTTGTGTCCCCTACACTTTGAAAATTTTCCATGTTTTTCTAAAAAATTATTTAGTACTCGATTTAATCCCGAACCGCTTCTAATGTTTAATTTGAGCCTCGAGGGCTTGTGTTAGGGATTATATGAATGGATTTGAATGACTTTTGTTTGGATATGAGAAATAAATATGAAATGTATGATTGTTTAAGAGATAAGTTCGATAATACTCCGGAACCCTATTCTGGCGACGGATACGGGTTAGGGGTGTTACATAAAGCAACTATCCTCAAAGATTGGGTTGTTTCAGACCGAGCAATTAAATCCCTTTGATCGTGGAGAACCGAAGAGGATCTCATTGAAGATACCATTGAAGAATGAATCACCAACAGTCCACTTTGTATTGACCTTTATTAGTAAATTGTATTGTGTTATTTTATAGCTTAAGGGGTTGGTTTGTAATTGGTCTCTAGTATGTTAGTATGCCTCAAAAACTTATTTATATTGAGAGACTTGTATAGGTTAATGTATTGAGATGAGAGATAGCATTTTTATTATTCATTCAGGAACATATTTTTTGTGAGTGCATTTGAAAGTAAACAATTTGCGTTTATAGCCTAAGTTTTCAGGGAGAGAATTTAAAGGTGAGTAATCTAGTCTTTAAGTACTAAAGTGAGGTTTATACATTGAGGAGTGTTAAGACATGATTCACTTGTTGTATTGGTGAAAAAGATAGCAGATTGACTCACTAAATTAGACTCTTCAAATGTAAGGAAACCAAACAACATAAATAATTTTTTGTAAATTTTTAAAGTTATTTTAAGTTGTTTATCGTTGTGGTAATTGAAGTGGCCACTATAGCCCATCACTTCCATTCAACATTTGTGTCACAAAGCAATTATGAAATTAGCTTATAACGATAATTATTTGGTTAAGGATGAAACTATAAATTTTGTTTAAAATTGATAGGGTTAAAGTTAAATATTTTATTTTTAAAAATAAATTAAATAATTAAATTTTAAAAGGATCAAAAATATATTTTTTATTATTCAAATGATTAAAAGGTTTGAGAGTGATTAAAAATAAAAATTACTCATTTAACAAGACGGGCCTTGCTTTGTCCCTAGGGTTTTAAAAGCGCCATACATCTCTAAGTAATATTTAAAAAATAAATAAACGAGACGCCTTAAAAAATATACTTTAGTGTATTAAATATAAATTTTACTATGTGTGGATTTGTATAGATGTATTCTAATTGGAGCTGTACAAATATATTTGGTTGAAAATTGATGTCACCCATTCAATAAATTAAATTAATTAATATAATTGTTCATTATTTAGAACAACTTTGTTTAAAAACAACATATAATAAATAAAATATAAAATATTTATAATATTAAAATGAAAAGAAATAAATTAAATTGTGAGTAAAATGAAAATTAAAAATGTATATACATCATATTAAGAGTACTAAATGCACTACAATTATTTATTATAGTGTTGCCATCAATCTTAAGATGATATTTAGTTAACCCGTGACACCAATTTAATCAATAACATTATCAATACATACAATTGATAAATGTAGTGAAGTGTGCATAATAAAATTAAAATATATAAAAAATGTCAAAATAAAACTTTAGTTGAGTGATAAATTTAACATTTTACTAATGCAATTGTCATGGATTCAAATACCACCATATGTATATCTTTATTTTTATTTAAATAAAAAGATTACAGTACCCACGAATAATATTACTTAAAATAAATACAAAAGGACATTAATGTAATTTTCCTAATCGAGTTGGTGTCACGAGTCAAAGGTTTAAATAACAACATAGATATATGTTTTTATTGATTTTTTATATATAAAAAGTCTATAACACCCCCAAATAATATAACTTAAAATAAATACGAAAGGACATCAATTTAATTTTCCTAACCGAGCTGGTGTCCATGACTCGTGACATCAACTCAGTCAAGGGTTTAAATAATAGTATAGGTACATTTTTTTTATCATTTTTAAAATAAAAAGACTACAGTACCATCAAATAATATAACCTAAAATAAATATGAAATGACATAAATTTAATTTACCTAATCAAGTTGGTGTCTGGTTGACTCGTGACACTAACTCAGTTAGGGGTTTAAATTATTATAGATATACAATTGAATGAGGTAATAAAATGTGCATAATAAAATTAAAAAGTAAAAAATAAGATAAAAATAAAAGCTTTGGTCGAGTGAAATTTAAGGTTTTACTAATGTAATTAGCATGAGTTCATGCATTTTTATTGTTTTTTAAAATAAAAAGCTAAAATGCCCTCGAATAATTTAATTTATTTTAAATATGAAAGGACATCAAAGTAATTTTTCTAACCAAGTAAGTGCTCGGTTGACTCGTGACACCAACTCAGTCAAAGGTTTAAATAATAATAAATATAGATATACAATTGATGAAGGTAATAAGTTGTGCACAACAAAATTAAAATGTATAAAAATATCAAAATAAAGCTTTGATTGAGTGGTAAATACGAATAGAAAGTAATTTCCCTAACTGAGTTGGTGTCGAGTTGACTTGTGATACCAACTTAGTTAGGGGTTTAAATAATAGTGTAAAGGAGTAGTAAGTTTTATAGATATCATAATATTTTTAGGAGTAAGTTAATACTTTGTTCTCTGTATTGATGATATTCTCCTTACAAATAGTAAATAGCTTTGCTAAATTAAATAAATGCATAAAGATAAATGTAACTCTTAATGTTTACATTTTTTTTCAAATTGACTAATATTCTTCTTTTTTTTAGAAGAATTTGGCTCTCGGTCTTTAAAAAAAAATCAATTTTGACCATCAACCTTTTAAAAAAAATTGGATTGTTGTTTTTTTTTTAACGAAAATGTTGATGAAAACATTAAATTTGTAATCATGGCATCTCGTACCGTAATCCACATGTATTTTGTGTTATTTTTTAAATTTCATAAATTTTAAATTATTTATTAATGTGACATATAAGAATAGTGTTCAATTTGACATATTTGGATTGCCATGCGGGTTGTCACAACATCATTAAATATTAATGTTTTTGCCAGCATTTTTGTTAAAAAAAATTATTTGACTCTTTCCGAAAGATTAATAGAGAAATCTAGATAAAAAAAATAAAGACCAAATTAAAAAATATATATAAACATAAATAACTTTAAATAAAAAATTTCCTCAAACTTTGAGATGCAGTGAAACTATTTGCATTGAAATTCATAGAAATAGGTATAAATCAGTTTATGAAGCTTATATCAAAGTGTTTTGAAATTTAAAATTGTTCACCTATAGTGACATCAATTGTAAAAAGAGATACATTAAATTTAACCAGTACCCTAAGTGTATGTATGGTCTTTTCTATGCATATTAGTAGGCTTTGGTATCATCATGTTTATACAAACTTGAAATAAAATTTTAATTAGAAATACTTAGAAAATAGTAAAGTATTTCCAACCTTGGTCATTTGTAAACTGTCCAAAGGGAATTATACTATAAACTAACATCACATGCATTAAAATTGAGATATTTAATCTAAGTTGTTAATTTCATGACAATGCCATTAAGTACTTTTTTTACAGATGAACATGCATTGTGATACATGGAAGGAGATATTGAATTAGGAATACTATTCCTATGATTCGTGTTAGAGTATAGTGGGAGTCGAATTAGAGTATTATATGGATTTAAATATCACATATTCAAAGTCGAGAGTGTTAGAAACATATGATAAATTAAATTAATGAAGATAATCGTTGATGGTGATAGAAATGGATACCTGATGGTGTGTCTGCGATGTTCTGCATTGCATTCTCGCTGCCACTGCTAGCTTGAAGTTTCTCCTTCTCGCTTGCATTTTCCTTTTTTTTCCTCTTCAAAGATATCAGCTCCTTCAAGGTTACAGTTTCAAGGTTCCGCATTTTATAGCTTCCAAGGAGTAAGAACTTTAATCTTCATATACCAAATATTTTATTTTATATCATTAATCTATACTATTATTTAATTTATTTATTATTAAGTTGGTGGCGTTTCTCAACCAAGTCTTAAGTATGCTGATAAATTACTAAAAACACTTTCATTTATAAAATATGGTGGCGTTTCTCAACCAAGTCTTAAGTATGCTGATAAATTACTAAAAACACTTTCATTTATAAAATAATAAATATTATTATGAGATTATTTTAGTCATTTTATATTCTATACAACATCTATAAAAAAAGTTATTTGTTTTTTCATGAATTATTTTTAAATATATATATATTCTCCATAAATTATTTTGTGCACATCATGAATGTGGCATAGCCTGTGTAACCATTCTACCAACAGGATGCTAAGATCGTATGTGAACATAAAAGTGCAGCCACCCACGAAGGACTTCAATTAGTAACGGGCAGATCCAAATCTAATTTAAAAGTCATAAAAGAATTGCTTGGCAATTTCAGGAAAGAGAGAAAGAAAGAGTCCAGGATCGTGCGATACTGCGAGGTTTATGGGCGAATCGAACTATACTTAGCGATTTTGGCAGAGGGTAGCGATCCATCGATCGAGACTTCATATTCAATTCAAGCCATTTGCATGCTTTTATTGACTTTTACCTCTTCTTATTATTATTATTTCATGAAGTTTCCGAGAAAGAAGTATGAAGCTTACCTGAAAACTTGGGTCCCTTTTAATAATGCGTGATTTTGAATTCTCATGTTTACAGTCATTTGTCCCTTTAATACGTTGGAGTGTCTGTCTTTTCCTCTGACAACTACAATGAATGTGAACATAAAGTATTTGATGCGATTGCCGACCTTGAAAGTAAACGCATGCCGCCCTCTTGGAAAATGCAGCATGCATAATGACATATCAAACAATTAAGTAGAGTGTTTTAGTTTGGAAACTCACCCTCCGTTGAGAATGAGCAAATGAAGCTCTTGGCCGCTGATTTCACTCCCACCACATCCATCCCCCCGCCGCCTCCGTCGTGGCTGAAGCTTCTGCCTGCCAATCTCCATTTAGAGATTTTTGTGGGAAGCGGTAGCTCTTGGTTAAAACTACCAGATTAAGAGATTCAAGGCCGACATAACAGCTCTGTGGGGTTATGATTCAAGCCTAGAGATGCCACTCTTTTGGCTCACCAGCCTCCTCCTCGGCAAAAACTAAAAACAGGGGTCGGTTCCCGTGGGGCTCTAATTTTGTAACCCAAATCTCAAGCGTGATTTCTTATTGATCAATAATGTATTGGATTCTTCTGAATGGAAAAACGATAAGCTTCAATATGTTCCGAATTCCAACTCCTGCCATAACGCATCGATATCATCCAAACCCTAAACCCAATTATGTTAATAAGATCTCATCATAAGAGTCAGGTCCAAATTTACGAAAAAACAAACAAAGAAAGAAAAGAGGAGGAAAAAAAAAAGAGAGCAGGAGGATTTTTATTTGGTGTTTAAAAGGGAAAAGACAAATACTTACGGAGAAGTTAATTAAGGTGAGTTTGTATTGTCCGCCTAGAAAACCCAACTAAAAAACTAATATGGGTTAGAGACTGAACTCTAATTCACGAACTGATGGCACAAAGAAATTTTTTAATTTTTCAATGGCAAAAAATAATTCTCTTTCTAGTTCTCACCAAATTAATTTTATTTGGAAAAATAAATGTCATTATGTTTAGTAACTAAGTTTAATGATGCGTGTATTTTGACCTAATCTATAATTATCTATAAAGAAAAATCATAAGAATTTTACTTACACAAGAAAAAAATATTTAATAGAAAACACAAAATAATCCCTACTAGAATTATACTAGGATGGGTAGCACACCCCTCTAGCATACCTAAGGATGTTGCTCATCACATATAAATGGGTTGGTGTTTCATAAATTCAATTATATGTGTTATTTAATCTTTAAATCAACTCATATAATTTATCTAATCCAGTAATTAATTTTTTATTTCTAAAATATTAATTAATTAGTTAATTAAATTTGATTAATTCACTCAATTAAATTATTTTCTCAATCCATTTTTAATTTTGTTAAAATCATTACGAATTTATCGTACTAGAATTTATGAGTAAATAAATTTAATTGTCTTAATTTGTAAAACTATAACTACTTGACTTAATTTTCACTTCAAATTTCAATTATTTAATTACAATAAATGAAATAATAATTCGAATACATTAAATTAATCACTATGTTATCTCTTGTTTCTTGCGAGAAAATACATTTACTACGGATAGTGATACGTGCAATATGTTTCTCTATTCATTGTTTTTATTCATTCAATGTATTGATTCAAATGCAATAAGTTTATGGTTGTGTTTAGCTAGTGGAGGGACTGATTGGACATATAGAACTAGGCTCAAATAATTTGTAATAAAGTTCTGACTCTTCGTCTATTAATTACAACATTATTTAGTTATGTTGTTCATCCACTAAAATTCATATGATTGAACTCTCTTTTATTATAGACCATTACGAAAACAACTTAAAATTATGATTGTCCAATGGCATTGTCATTAGTGTGTTATCCTCATAGGATATCCTTTATCTCTTTGGATTAAATTTGTTCACTCAATGTGATCATATTTTATCTCATGATAACTAGTAACAATATAGTAATAAAATCATTCGTCTTAGACAAATAACTCGTGGCCACATTTCTTTTTCATCAACCATGCAATGCCAACGAGAGGATGCTATTTACCCTTTATCAGGTTATAAAGTCCACTATTGTAACTAAAAATAATGTCATACATAAGTTGTATACCCAACATACCAGCTTTTATCTTTATTATCAATTGAACTAAGGCTTTTAAAATATCAAAGTATACGAGTTACATACACATAGTCGATTACTTACTTAGGATTGAGGTAAATTATACTGTGAATGCCACAAATGAATAAATCTAGAAATGGATCTAGGGTAAATTCTACTTGGGTCTAAACAATCACACATATGTCTCTATCTTTTTGGAAGTCATCTATTTTGATACCTAAGATAAGGTATTTGTAACACCCTTAACCCGTCTCTATCACTGAATTAGGGTTACAGAGCATTACTGTACAATCGAAAAACATTTAACATCATAACATTTAAATATACTAAACATGTTATAATATATTCAATCATATGCATTTTGTCCCTAAATTGAGCCTTCGAGACCTTAAAAATGGCTTAGAAGTAATTCGGGACTAATTTGAAACAAATTAGAAGTCTAAAGCAAAAGATGCAAAAATTGGAAAATAGGGGTCACAAGGCAGTGTCCTAACCCGTGTCCTCACACATGTAACTCACTGAGATGCCCCACATGCTTGTGTGCTAGGCCGTGTAACTCTCTAACTTGAAACACTAAAAAACTCTTAGATGACACATGACCGTGTCACCAGGCCGTGTGACAGCCTGTGTCCCAGGCCGTGTGACAGCCTGTGTCCCAGGCCGTGTGACAGCCTGTGTCCCAGGCCGTGTGAACCCAAAATTTACCTAAAATCAAGCCATTACAAGTCCAATTCATACCTAATCATTTAAACCATTTAGACATGCATTCAAGGGACTTAAGCATCATTCAAATACACATAATCATGCCATTTCAAATAACCTAAGTCATCTAACCAATATGCCATTCAAAGGCACCACATTTGTATCCAAAACATCACCTGCCAAAACAATATAACATTATCTCATTTCATGCATAAAAATCTAGTTAAAAAATGTACTAAAACATGACACAAATGACCATTTCCAAAACATCATCAACATACCAAAAGAACCTTATTTACAAGCACTTTAAAGTACCAAAATGACATAACTTAACTAGGTGTTAAGGTTCACCAAACCAAACATAAACTTCCAAGCATAAACATACCAAATCACCATTACAAAACATCTTATACATGCCATTATTAACCTTGGCCAAAATACTCAAAATATACCGAAATAGTTGTTGGATAGTGTGATAGGTCTCCGACAAGCTTCCAACCAATTGAGCTTCCGATAATCTATAAAACAAAGGAAAATAACTATGTAAGCAATGAGTGCTTAGTAAGCTCGTATAAACTTAAACTAAACTTACCATTTCATTTGCATAATTTATAGCATAAGTATAGCATCAACCAAAACCATAAGTTTGGCACAAACCTATACAAGCATCATCAACTCACAAGTTAGTATACTTTGTTCATGATTCAAATGAATTCAACCATAAATTGATAGATTGCTATACATATGTATACATTGAACTCATCAACCTTTCTATAAATTCATGATTTATTCCATTTGCATACTTCATTTCCTTTTCTTACTTGTTGAACCATCTAGAATTACTTCGGATACTCAGGAAAGCTCACACATAGTGTGCTTTTACATATAATCGTAACATTTCCTTTACATCATTACTTACACGAGTTGTGGGTTGGAATGTAAGCTAACGATACTGCTCACACGAGCTGTGGAGAATCCGCAACAAATGCAGGACCTCATCCATTGGTAGGATATTCAAGACCAACACCTGAAACATGAAACCCCTAATGACATGTCATTTGTATCCTAAGAATTCTTAAGGTTTAACCAGGACTCAATATTCGTCAATTCCTCATAGCATTTATACATTTGTATTCAACTTTGATTATATTAAAACAACATAGTAAATAGTTAATTTGTCCAACATTAAAATGATTGTAGTTCATACGAACTTACCTCGAAAACTAGGAGTGTAGAAATAGAGTCGAACTAATCCGAAGCTTTAGCCTTTCCTCGATTTAAGTCCGAATGTGGTTTATCTTGAACGAAATAGATAATTTCAATCATTCAAGTACTTCTAGTATTCAATTTAATTCATAGTTCATATTTATGCAAAATTACAAATTTACCCCTAATATTTTGACTTTTCACAGTTTAGTCCTTAAGCTCATAACTTAGAATCTAACCATTTCAACCTAAATCCAACTTAACCCATGTTGCAAGGGACCTTAAAGCAACTCATATTTATCAACAATTCACAACAAAACTCATAGTTTCCCACTTTTAACAATTTAATCCCTAATTGCCATTTTTTTCAAAATCACTTAACAAAACATGTTTGTTTTACAACCAAAACTAATAATTTATTAACTAACATCAAAACCTATTCAAAGAAATTCATGGCATGTCCTTCAACCTTTAACAATTTTGCAAATTGACCCCCAGGCTAGCTAGATTAAGCTAAAACAATCTCAAAAACATAAAAATCATTAAAAACGGGACAAAACTACATACCATGCATGAAGAAAATCAAAACCGAAGCTTCTTCCCCCTTTAATGGTGTTTTCAGCCAAGCAAGAAGAAAATGAAAAAGATGATATCTGTAACACCTTGATTTATTTAATAATGTTTTTGTACGAATTCTGTCATAAATTAATATATGTTCCAGTGGTTAGGGGTCGTCAATATGTGTCTGAAGAATTAGGTTCAAGTCTTGGTGTTAGCAAACGGGGGTTTTGTTTTTGCAATTTTGGTCAAGGATGTATGAGGTTGAGTTGGTTTGAAAGTCAAACACTGGGTAGTTATCAAGTTGAGGGATAGGGTTGTTAGGGGATTTTATTTTATTTTAATTATAGCCTATCTGATTTTTCTTCTTTTTCCCAACAAAATCCAAGTTCAAATTTTCTTTTCTTCCTCAACAATTTCACGTGAATTTTCCCAAAACCCATTATTCACTCTACCAAATCTTGTTTGCTAATTCATTCATTTGTGTTCACTGATTTTGCTTCGTTCATTCTTCAACCTCTATCTGTAATTTAATGGTTTCATTCTTGAGTTAAGTTTTTGGAATATTTGAGTTGCTCCTTCGGCCTTTGAGTTCTATTTTCGTTTTGGAGTGGTGATCGCAAGTGTTTGACAGGTAAGGTTGAAATTTTAGGTGTGTTTGGCTTTAGGGAAATTTTGAGGTTTATTGTAGAATTGCTTCAAACTTTTTTTTTTCTCTTTTGTTCTTTTCTCTTATTGCGTTCTTGGTTTTGTTGACAGTAAAGGATCGTGAGGATTGGAATTCCCTCCGTGTAGATTAGTGGTGTTAGAAATTATTTTGGTAGTTTGGTAAGTGTTTGAATTGCTTGGGCTTTTCATTGTGTGTCTAGCCGTGTGGTAGGCCGTGTGTGACACACGACAGTGTGACGAGTGTGTGTGCGGTCATGTGGGTCACACGACCTAGGCCAATTTGGGTGTATGGGCCCACACGGGCATGCCACATGGGCAGGGCTATTTTGGGCGTGTGGGCCCAAAATTTTGAATTTTTTCCTAGGGTCGCACACGTCGTTCCAATCGACTGTGGGCATTCTTTAGGGCCGGTAAAGGCAAAACAAACCCTAAAGCATGAAATCTGCTACTCTATTAGATTGGTATGTGTATTATGAAATGCAATATATATGATCTAATTGTTATGCATAAACATGTGTAATATCTGTATACGAGCATGCGAGACATGTTAATTCTGGTATATGTGTTTACCGTCTCTATTTGGTATCGGGGTGGGATATGTTTATGTGGAGGAAGTATTTTGTTTGAGGTAACATCTCACTAATACACTAGCAGCATGGCTACGATTATTCTAATAAGTGTCATACGAACACTATGTGGTGTGTAGGGCTGGGTGGGTGTTTTGTACCCCACGTGGTATGTTGGGATGGTCGGAGTTGGTGTGTAGAAGATGGGGGTAGGACTTTGTATATATGTATTTATATGATTCTGTGAATCTGATTCTATAAAGGATCCACATCTGTATCTGTTTTGTTATGCGATGAAATTTGAATTTATGTTTCCGTAGAGTTACATACTGAGTTTTCTTAAAAACTCACTCTCTGTTTGTCTGTTCTGTTCAGGTAATCCTCAAGTTTAGGTAGTCAGTGCAATGGAGGCTCAGTGGTGACCACACGTCCGTAAACTTTGCATTCATAAAAAGTTTATTTAAATTTCTAGTTTATTTTGAGAGTTTTGTAATTTTTAGACTCTCTGGACTGTTTGGGTTTTATTTTTGGATTTGGATTTGTTTTGAATTTTCTTGCAACATTAGATAAAATATTTTACGAAAATAACTGTTTTATGCAAACAAACGTTTTCGATAAAATAAACTCGGCTTTAAAAAAAATGATTTTGAAACTTCTGCAAATTAATGTTTTACTTGAAAGGGGAAAATAATCGATGGTTTTACTAATGAGTTCAACAACATATTTTTTTTAAAAAAATTAAGCGATACGTTGCTGTAAAGAAAAAGACGAATTTTAACCCTTCTTCGTAACATTTCAGATTTGGCCATAACGTCTAGGTCGTGTTTAAGGTTTTACAATATATTTTTCTTAGTTTATTTTATCTTTATTTAGCATTTACCATTTTACCCTTTAAAAACTATCAAAATTTCAATAAAACCTAGTACATAATTATCCACTAACTCATTAAATGGTCTATTTACCATTTAAGTCCTTTAGTTTAAAATTTCATAGCCATTGGACCCCTTTAACTAATAGATACTCACTTTTTCACCTTTTACGATTTAGTCTTTTTTACCTAATTAACCATTTAGACATCAAAATTTCTTAACGAAATTTTAATACAACCTTAGTATAATCTTGTAAACATTAAAGAAATAATAAAATAATAATTTACTCGTCTGAATCGTGGTTTTGAAACTACTATTTTTGACACCATTGAATTTGAGTTGTTACAACTCTCCCACTAAAGGAATTTTTGTCCCCGAAAATCTTCCTTGAAAATAGGTTCGGGTATTGCACTTTCATAGCTTCTTCCGGTTCCCAAGTAGCTTCTTCTGGTTCCCAGGTAGCTTCTTCAACTCCTTGAGGTTGCCAGAGAACTTTAACTAAAGCTATATGTTTATTTCTTAACTCTTTAATTTCTCAAGCTAAGATTATGGTCAGTTCTTCACTGTACGACATATCTGGTTGAATCTCAATATCTACAAGTGAAATCACATGTGAAGGGTTTGATCGATATCGCCGTAACATTGATACATGAAATACATTACGTATTTTCTTTAACTCTGATGGTAAATCCAATCAATAAGCCACAAGTCCAATCCTTTCGATGATTTCTTACGGCCCTATAAATCGTGGACTAAGTTTTCCTTTTTGGCTAAAACGAAGAAATTTTCTCGAAGGTGATACTTTAAAAAATGCTCTGTCGTCGAATTGAAACTCAATATCTTTCCTTTTTAAATATGTATAAGATTTCTGATGATCAGAAGCAGTTTTCAGACTATCACGTATTACTTTGACATTTTTTTCAGTTTCTCGAATCAAATCAACACCAAATAACGTTTTCTCGCTCAACTCAGTCCAGTATAATGGAGTTTGAAATTTTCGACAATACAAAGCTTCGTACGACGCCATGTTAATGCTCCCTTGATAACTATTATTATAAACAAATTCAACCAACGAAAGAAATTTCTCCCATCTACCCTTGAACTCTAAAATACAACATCAAAGTATGTCTTCAAGTACCTGAATCACTCGCTCAGATTGACCATCGGTCTGTGGATGAAACGTTGTACTGAAATGCAATCGAGTGCCCAGAGCTTTGTTTAATTTACTCTAGAATCGAGAAGTAAACCGTAGATCCCTATTAGAGATAATAGACACAAACACACCATGCAATTTAACAATATAAAAAATATAAAATTCTATTAATTTCTCAAGTGAGTAATTTGTAAACACTAGAATGAAATGCGCGGATTTAGTCAAACGATCCACAATAACCCATACATCATTTTTCTTTCTCAGAGATAGAGGCAATCCCGATATAAAATCCATCGTAACCCATTCCTATTTCCATTCTGAAATCATCACAGGCTGTAATAAACTAGAAGATACCTGACGTTCGACTTTAACTTATTGACAGATCAAACATTTCGACACAAACTTTGGAATCTCTCGTTTCATACCTGACTACCAGTCCATCTGTTTCAAATCACAGTACATTTTGTTGCTATTAGGTGAAACAATAAGTTACTGCTGTGAGATTCTTGTAAAATCTTTTGAATGACATCAGAATTCCTCGAAATATTTGTTTTTTCTGAAGTACAAACTACCGTCTGAACTAATGTGAAAGTCTGAATCAAGTGTCAACTTAATCTGTTCCCGTTTAGCAATCAACTCAGAGTCATTTTTCTGAGCTTCGTAAGTTTGTTGCAAAAATGTCAGTCTAGCTTTTAATTGAGCTATAAATGATCCGTCATTAATCAACGTCAACTGAGTGTTCGAAGCTCCCAAAGCAAAAAATAATTTTCTACTTAAAGCATCAGCAACAACATTAGCTTTTCCCGAATAATAGTCGATGATCAAATTGTAATATTTTAACAACTCTAACCATCGACGTTGTCTCAAATTCAGTTCTTTCTGTGTCGTCAAATACTTCAGGCTTTTATGACCTGTGAAGATATGACATTTTTCTCCGTATAAATGGCGTCGCCAGATCTTTAAAGCAAATACAATAGTTGCAAGCTCTAAATAATGAGTCAGGTAATTCTTCTCATGTGGTTTCAATTGTCGGGACGCATAAGCTACTACCTTGCCTTCTTGCATCAAAACACAACCCAAACCATTCAATGAAGCATCACTATAAATCACAAATTCCTTACTAGACTCTGGCTGAACTAACACAAGAGCTTTAATCAACAACACTTTCAACTGATCAAAACTTTGCTGACACTTTTTAGACCATTCGAACTTGACATCTTTCTGAAGCAGTTTTGTCAACAGCATAGAAATTATTGAAAATCCTTTAACAAATCTCTGATAATATTTGGTTAAACCTAGAAAAAATTTTATTTCTGAAACATTTCTCAGAGGCTTCTAGTTCTCTATAGCTGATATTTTACTCGAATCAACTCTAATACCATCTACCGATACCACATGTCTCAAAAATCCAACTTCTCAGACCTAGAACTCACATTTGCTAAATTTAGCAAACAATTGTTTTTCACGCAAAGTCTACATAATTATTCTCAAATGCTGGGCATGCTCTGTTTCATCTCGAGAATAGATCAGAATGTCATCAATGAACACAAAAACAAAATTTGTCTAGATATGGCCTGAATATTCTGTTCATCAAATCCATAAACACAGTAAGTGCATTGGTCAAACTAAAAGACATAACAAGAAATTTGTAGTGTCCGTACCTAGTTCTAAAAGTACTTTTCGGCACATTTGAATCTTTTACCCATAACTAATAATATCTAGAACGAACAATTTAAGGGAGGGATTAGGAATAAAATTCATAATCCTATTCTGCCATTTTTGGCACGTCTTCTTTCTGTCGTTCTTGGCATGTTTTAGGGTTTTTAGGTTTTACCTTGGTTTTTCAAAATTAATCGTCTTTTGATTGTGAATTTCTGATTACAATCTTAAGGTGTGGGGTAGGTTCTGACGTGTTTAGTAATGGAGAGGGGTTTTGAAGATCTAACGTTGAATGAGGGGGAAGAGGAAGCATTTGCCTTGCCAGAGGAACTTGCAGAACAACTTTCAGCGAATAATTTATGTTTGGTAGGTTGTTTTCTTACAGCCAGTGTAGTTCATTATCCAGCAATGAGGAATACTTTGGCGAACCTTTGGCATCCCCTGGAAGGTGTGAAAATTTCAGATCTGGGAGAAAGAAGATTTTTGTTTCAATTTTTCAATGAAATAGACATTATGAGGGTGATTACAGGGGCTCCATGGACATTCAATAATCATCTTTTAATTTTCAAACGAGTACAGGAGAATGAAGATCCAATGTCTATTCCCCTGGTATATGCCAACTGGTGGGTCCAAATTCATGATTTACCTTCTGAATTTTTTAGGGAGACCATGGCAGTACAGTTTGGAAACTTTCTTGGTAAATTTTTAGAATATGATACGAAGCAGATTATTAATCGATATAGGAAATTTATGCGAATTCCTGTGCAGTTGGATGTTCGAAAACCTTTGAAGAGAAGGAAAAAAGTGATGCTTTCTGAAACAACGGTCTCATATGCTAAATTTCGATATGAAAAATTAACATTGTTTTGTTTTTTATGTGGGTGTTTGGGACATGGTGAGAATTTCTGCCCCATTAGACTACGAATTGGATTACGGGAGGTAGAATTTGGATGGGATTTGTCAGTGAGGGCATCGTTAAGAAGGGCCACCACGACAAATAGTATTTGGTTGAGAGATACGGATGCCAGTGTGTAACACCCCAAACCCGGTCAATACGCCACGACCGAATCTCGTATGTCACTGAGGAAAACATTTTGAAAAGAATCGAATAACAATTTACCTTTTAGTGAAAAACTCTTTGAAAATTCTATATTTGTAGAAATCAGGTGTATAATAAGTTTAAACTGATAATTTATTTTGAAAATCTCGTAAGTAAATCTTTTAAAACTTAGTTAAGAAAACATTTATGTCATTTTAAGAAAACTCGAATTATTATTTTGAAAACCATTAGCATTTGAATGTAGAAACTCAATATTTGGAAATCATTAAAATTGTAGAAAACACTTAATTTCTATTTTATCATCAAACAATTTATATTACCCGATGGTAAGATTTTAAAACCATTGCGTGTTTATAATTTAGAAAACTTTGGGCTCAATTATTAAATTAACCAATAATTTATAAACCATATTAAAACATATCCAAAACATAATAATAATCCAAAACATAATTAAAGAGGCCTTATTACAAACCCAAAATAACAAAAACCAAATTAAAATAAATTAAAGTACCCCAAATCGAAGATCATGTAAAATCAAATTTTATTGCATGGCCTCCTCGAGTTCATCCGGCTCCTCATCCGCGAATTTTACGCATCACCTGAAAAAGATAAGGGAGAAGGTGAGTCACCAAGACTCAGTGCATATTCCCTCTCCCGGGTAAATGCCACATACTTACACAAATTATAACAAAGCAACATATATGTATAATGCACCCAACCTAGCCATCCATAGCTCCTTTTCTACCCCGTGTGGTACCAAACCACTGGTGGTGCCAAACCACTGGTGACCGAAGTCACGATATTCAATATTGTGATACCAAATCACTGGTGACTCAAAGTCACTAATAATCAAGTTGTGGGGCCAACCCACTTGTGATACCAAATCACTGGCGACAATCCCATATCTCAAAAGTGGGGCCAACCCACGGTGGAATTAAACCACAGGGACGAGTCGCTATGAGGTGCCAAACCTCTGGTGTCCCGAAGACACAAATGTGATACCAAATCACTAGTGACCAAAGTCACGAATAATCCATCTGTGGGGCCAACCCACGTGTGATACCAAATCACTGGCGACGATCCCATATCTCAAAAGTGGGGCCAACCCACGGTGGTGTTAACCACAGGGATGAGACGCTATGAGGTGCCAAACCTCTGGTGTCCGAAGACACAAATGTGATACCAAATCACTGGAGGTACCAAACCTCTGGTGTCCGAAGACACAAATGTGATACCAAATCACTGGTGACCTAAGTTACAATATCAATCTTCCCCCCTCCTCTCATGTTGCCCATACTAATGCAATATATATATACAAATCATGTCAATATACTTTGATATGAATCACATAACAAAAATACCATAAATCGTAGATCATGATTTCAATCCTCATGTATTAACAACATATCGAAACGGACTTACCTGAATCCTCATTCATACCATCATGGTATCATATCAAGATCTCATCATTTCGGCTTTAACAACATGAATAGTTATTTAACACACATATATACATATATGAACCAAGTTATAAAGTGTGTAAGATACACACCTTTCACCAACGCAAGAATTATCTTCCAAAGATCTGATCTATCGCACTAGATCACCTTGTCCTACAATCGGCCAATACTAAAATTATAAACAAAGGCCATTCGACCATACCACTAAATCCCAAAGAGTTATCCTTTAAAAATACCAAGTCTTACCTAAACTTACCCAAAACGTTTGACAAAGAAACGAGGCTTAGATTGATTGCTTCCAACGTCCCGAGAGCCTAAAAGAATGATCGATTCCTAAAATGATTAGAACCTTGCAACAAATGCCCATAGGTTCGGCCTTTGTCCACAAGAAAACGAGATAGAATAGAGAAAGAAAAGAAAGAAAGACGGCCATGAACACTTACCCTTTTTCCAAAATCGATTGAAGAAAACCAAAGAGATTCTACCCTTGAATATTCGGCCAAAAATAATACAAAAAGGAAATGGAATGTTTCGGCAATATGGTTTTTGAAAGAAGAAAGATATGTGAGTGGAAAAGAGAATAGAAATGAGAGAGAAAATTCGGTTTAATCAACAATGGAAGAAATAAAAGAGAGAGTTTGAAGAAGAGAACGATTCGGCCAAAAGAAAGAGAAAGAAAATGTGGTTGAGCAAAAATCAAAAGAAGAAAAGAGAGAGAGATGGGAGAAATGAGGTTCGGCCAACACCTTGTTTTACCAAAGAAGAAAAGTGCACAAAAATGCACAAAGTTCAATTGTAGATTCGGTTTCAAAAGAACAAATGAAAGAAAGAAAAAAAATGATATTTGGTTCAAACAAAATGAGGCAAAACCAAAAGCAAATTTGCACCAAAAGCACAATACACATTCGGCCAAGGTGGGAGTTTTTGGAGAGAAAGAAAAACAAATGCCAAAAGATGCACAAATGCTCAAGTTGGCCAACTATCCTCCCCCCAAATCTCCTAACAACATTCGGCCATCCCCCCTAGCCACACATGCCATCCACATACATGCACTAAAGGCCTAGGAATACTTTCCAAAACATTTTCCTAAAGCCTAGCCTTATGTCTCCCCAACCTTCCATAACCTTAAGATTCTTATCCCCAATTTCATGCTTTCCTTAAACCAATATTCAACTTACCAAAATTAATAGTCCAACCTATCATAAATAAGTTGACCGTCCATCAATGCTAGAATGTACAAAATAAAATCCTCAAAATGCTTTCCATGCTACTCGAACCATTTCCCTCAAGCAACCTTTCAAGCTCCTTATCCACTATGCCACTAACTCCTCATGTGCTATAATTTAACACTTAAATTAACTTAAGTGTCAAGCTCACTTAATCCACTTCATTAAATAAACCATACTAAAAATTATTCTAGCTTCCTAAATAAAATCAAACCTTCACAAGACTATGCTAACACACAAACAATACTACCCGAGCTAACACAAGTAACTAGATGACATACAATTTTTTTTTTTAAAGCCCAAGGCCCAATCCTACTAGGCCCAATTTCGGGATGTTACACAGTGGCTCTGGTGGAATGGAATGGAAGGGTGAGCAATGTGGTATAGGAATTAATCTGGAGGGCTACAAAGTTATGGCGGAATCACGAGTCCATCAGGATGGGAAGCAATTTTGTCACGTAGGGACAAAAATGGGGGATAATAGGGTGGGCCAAATGATTGTACCGGTACAGGTTAACAAAGGTATCAGCAATGTTTCGGTGGGTAAGGGGAAAATAAATGAACAGGAGTTAGCAAACATGGATTGTGAGTTGGAGAATGATCCAATCATTCATGACGAGGGAAATAAAAGACAATGTTCTGATTTTTTAACTTCCAACGTTTCTGAGAACCTGGATTTGGTGGAGGTTGGTGTGGGGCCTTTTGGTTATAATTATCAAGGATCGGCGGCTGCCTTGGGGCAAGTCGACCGGGCGCAATGAAAATTCTTTGCTGGAATGTTCGTGGATTGGGGAGTCCACGAGCAGTCAAACGACTTCAACACATGTTGAAATATTATCATCCCCAAATTGTCTTCTTCATGGAGACTAAGTTGAATGCTATCAGAATGGAAAGAGTTAGGAGAAGATGTGGTTTTTTCAATGGTATTGATGTGGCGGCTGAGGGTTCTAGTGGAGGGTTAAGCTTAGGTTGGAATGGCGGCCAATTAGTCAATCTGAAGAGTTTTTCAAAGAATCATATTGATGTGGAGGTTCAAGAAGAAGAAAATCCTAAATGGCGGTTTACGGGTTTTTATGGGAGTCCGGATGTTAGAGATAAAGCTGAAACATGGGGTCTACTTCGGCAATTGGGGGGAAATAACAGATTACCGTGGCTGGTTGGAGGAGATTTTAATGATATTCTTTTTGCTCATGAGAAAAAAGGAGGAAATCCAGGGGAGGAGGCCGGAATGGAGGCTTTTCGAAGAACGTTAGAGGATTGTTCATTGTGTGATATCGGTTTTTCGGGTACCTGGTTCACGTGGGAGAGAGGACGAATTTTGGAGCGAAATATTAGGGAAAGACTTGATCGAGGGGTTGCGACAAACTCTTGGCTTCAAGGTTTTTTAAATTATTCTTTGAGACATCTACCACATTCCTTTTCGGACCATTGTCCTTTGCTTATAGACACAGCGGTTGAAAGGAAAAGGAGAGTTTCTAACCATTTTCATTTGGAATCATGGTGGGTCCTTGAAGAGACGTGTGAGGCAGAAATACGAAAGATTTGGGAGGGAAGCTCTGGACCATATTTAACTCGTATGAGATTACTGGCAAATGGGTTGAGAGAATGGGGGAAAAAAGTACAATACAAACGAAAGGGTGAGATACAACGGTTAAATAGAAGAATTGAAGAGCTAAATGAAGATGAGATCTCGGAGGAAACACTAGCGGAAAGCTTGGAGGTGAAACTTCACTTAAATATGGAAATGGATAAGGAGGAAAGGTACTGGGAACAACGTGCACGAGTTAATTGGTTACAAATGGGGGATAAGAACACTGCTTTCTTCCATAAGAGTGCTTCACAAAGAAGACGAATTTATCAAATCAGGGGTTTACAAAGAATGGACGGCTCTATTGCAACAAATGAGAAAGAGATGGAGGAAATTGCACGGAAATATTTTACTGATTTATTTGAATCAAAAGGAATTGCTGATGTTACGCACATTTTATCAGGAGTAGAACCTTGCATATTAGAAAGTATGAATCAAGAATTGATGGCGCCTTTCACAGAATCGGAGGTTGTTGGGGCACTGAAAGGGATGGGTCCGACAAAGGCTGCGGGTGTTGATGGTTTTCTGGCGATATTTTATCCAAAATATTGGCATATTTTAGGTAAAGACACTAGCGATTTTTGCTTGGGTGTGTTGAATAATGGACGTTCATTAGAGGATATTAATAAAACTTTGGTGGTGCTGATTTCGAAAACCACGTCTCCCACAAATCTGAAGAATTTTCGCCCTATAAGTCTTTATGCAGTGATCTATAAAATCATTACAAAGTTCGTTGCTAATCGGTTAAAAAAGGTGTTGGAAGAATCTATTGATGGTTCTCAAAGCGCATTTGTTCATGGACAGTTCATTACTGACAATGTGTTGCTGGCTTATGAGGTACTTCATTCCCTCAAGAACAAAAGAACAGGGAGGAAAGGTCTTATGGCGCTAAAGCTTGATATGAGCAAGGCCTATGATCGTGTTGAATAGTCTTTCATAGAAGGCATAATGCACAAGTTGGGTTTTAAAGAAAATTTTGTTGAGCTCATTATAAGATGTCATCGTTCGGTCCGATACTCCATTTTAATTAACAGGGAAGAGGGGTTGAGTTTTCGATCCACAAGGGGGCTACGTCAAGGTGACGCTCTAAGCCCTTATCTATTTTTGTTTTGTGGAGAAGGTTTATCAGCCCTGATGAGATTGGCTGGTCAAGAGCGAAGGATTAGTGGTGCAAAAGTTTGCCGAGGTGCTCCAACAGTTACTCATCTTATGTTCGTAGATGACTGTATCCTTTTTGGGGAAGCTTCGACTAGAGGGGTTAATGCTTTCAAGGATATCCTTTCAGAATACGAAGCATGTTCGGGGCAGTGTGTTAATTTCGAAAAGTCCACTATTTTTTGTAGTCCAAATGTGACTGACCAAGATAAGAATTTGGTGGTTCAGGTTCTAGGGGTTCAAAGTTCGAATGATCCTGAGAGGTATTTAGGTCTCCCAAATATGGTGGGGCGAAAAAGAAAACTGGCTTTCTAGATTTTAAAACGCTGAGTATGTCTAAAGAAGGAGGTGGTATGGGTTTCCGTGATTTGAATTCATTTAATGTTGCTTTGCTGGCCAAATAGGGTTGGCGTTTATTACGTTATCCTAACTCTTTACTAGCGCGGACTTTGAAGGCAAAATATTATAAGGATTCAGATTTTCTCAAATCTGCTTTGGGTAACTTACCTTCTCTTACTTGGAAGAGTGTTTGGATGGCAAAGGGTCTTCTGATACAAGGGATGGGTTGGAGGATTGGAGATGGGATGAAGATCTCTATTTGGGAGGACAAATGGATTTCTAGAAAAGCAGTGATCAATGGTCAGAATCCAAGAAAGTTTTCAGGTATTGAAAAAGTTGCAGACTTGATAGACTCAAACACAAGGAAATGGAATGAAGAATTGGTTTGTCATACCTTCACTGGGAGTGATGCTGAGAAGATCTTATGCATTCCGCTGTCCAGGTTTCCACATGAAGACTTTGTTTCTGGTGTGAAGAACCATCTGGGGAGTTCTCGGTCCGTAGTGGACATCGACTTCTTGCACAAAATGGACAGGCTCAAATACAGGACAATTTCATCAAATTTTACAGACGATTATGGGGCCTTGATCTACCAGCTAAAATTAAAATTACAGTTTGGCGAGGCTCTTCTAATTATTTGCCTAACTATAGTAATTTATATTACAAAAGGTTGATGGGAGCTGTAAACTGCCGCAGATGCAATATGGAAGCAGAGACGAGAGAGCATTTATTTAGGGATTGTCCTGTTATAAGGGAGACATGGGAAAGTTTAGACATGGGGATGTCTGTTTCAAATGAAAACCTGGGATTTAATGAATGGTTACAGAATTTTTTGAAGTAAATTCGCTGAGCATGTGCAGAAAATTTGTGTGTGCCTTATGGGGGATTTGGACTTTCCGAAACAAACTCATTCATGAGAACGAGATAAGAACAGGGATCCAAATCGCAGAGTTCATTTCAAACTATTTAAAAGAGCTTGATGGGCATAAAACTTTTCTTACCTGGTAGGAGCGCATACTACAGCATCTGGAAGGCCCCGATTGGACTGTGCTTGCGGATTAACTTTGATACGGCCTTCGACAGATAAGTTAATGAATCGTGTTCTGGGTTAGTAGTTAGAAATGAAGGAGGCGAAGTTATGTGTTCAAAGTCCATTATGAATCGAAACATACCTTTTGCTTTTGCGGCTGAGGCGTTAGCATGTCTTTAGGTCATTGAACTGGGGCTACAAAGTGGGCCATGGGAGGTGGAAATCGAGGGAGCCGCAGGGACAGTCATCAGAAAATTGCAAGGAAAGGAGGACGACAGATCAAAAATTGCGGCTTACATAAAAAATTCGAAAGAAATGGCTTCGCAGTTTAGAAAGTGTGTTTTTCTGTTTACAAACAGGGAATCAAATGAGGTCGCGCATAAAATCGCCTCAGAGGGCTTAAAGAGGAGAGAAAACACTTATCTGATTGGAAGAACTTTGGTTGGTGCAAAATCGGCCGTGTTGACAGATTGCCGGCGAATGGGGAACAGAGTAAGAGGAACATTACGATGAGGTCGATTGATGAAGGGGATCGGTGTCGGTGAGGTATTGCTAGGGTGGGGAGTTTTCCCTGCTGATAATGTTTTCAAAATATTTTGTAAAGAGACAAGGACATCTGAAGGTCTCTTTTGGAAATGATGAAGGCCATTAAAGGCGGTGCGGATAACTTATTCAATACACTTTGTGAGTTTCAAGATGGAGTAAATATGGGTAAAAGCTGGGGCGCACACTCCCTAAAGCATCTCCATCGTTACCTGGTGCTGGCTTTTGTGGATTGGGCTGAATTTTTTATTTTTTGGAGCATTTTATTTTGGGTTTAGGCGTTTTGTTTTTTTGATAAGTTTGCTTTCATGTTCCAGTTTTGACTTGTTTGGTTTTTTGAAGTTTGGCCAATTTTTATAAAAGTCCAGTAATTGTTTATCAAAAAAAAAAATCTAGAACGAAGATCAATCTTTGAAGATACTGCCGCACCTTTCAACTGATCAAACAAATCATTGATACGTGGCAAAGGATACTTGTTCTTAATCGTGACTTTGTTCAGTTGTTGATAGTGAATACATAACTGTATTGACCTGTCCTTTTTCTTGACAAACAATACAAGAGCACCCCAGGGAGAAAAACTAGGCTGAACAAAACCTCTGACTGTCAACTCTTGTAATTGTGCTTTCAACTCTTTCAGTTCTATAGGTGCCATTCTATATGGAGCTATCGATATTAGAGAAGTTCCCTGTACTAACTCAATAGCAAATTCAACCTCTCTGACCGATGGTAACCCTAGTAACTCTTCTAGAAACACGTTTGAAAATTCACAAACAGTCAGAATTGACTCTAACTTCAATTCTGAAACCCTAGAATCAAATATATAAGCTAGATACGCCTCGCAACCCTTTTAGACATATTTCTATGTGACATAGCTGAAATCACATTCATTTCTATCTAACTCAACTCAGACTATTTCACCATTCTAAATTTCAATACAATTTGCTTTAATCTACAATTCAGAACAGCATCATGCAGAGTTAACCAATCCATACCCAAAATCACATCAAACTCATCAAATGGTAAAAACATCAAATCAACCGAAAAGTTGCAATCCTGAATCATCAAAGGACAATATTTACATATTTTATCAACTAACACGTATTGACCTAAAGGGTTTGTTACTTTGACCACAAACTCAGTAGACTCAAAAGGTATTTTACTATCCGACACTAAAGTTGTGCATACATATGAGTGCGTTGACCCCGAGTCAATCAAAGGTGCCAACGCTTCCTCTCGAGCTCAGATCGCATAAGCCCTAGCTGGTGCCCGTGCCTTAGATATAATAGTAGAATCTTTCGTTCCACTTCGACTGTTACCCGCATTTCCACTATTTCTGAGTGGTCTCCCTCTCACAGCCGTGTTACTCAATCGAGTGTTCTAAACTTTCTCTTTATCAGACCTTTTAGGACATTCTCTAAGGAAATGATCATAAGAACCACATTTTAAGCACGGTCCTTCTCTCAATTTGCACTCCCCAAAATGTTGTCTATTGTATTGCTAACATTCAGGTTTACTGTTTCGAATGATGCCCACACTCGCTACAGATGTAGCCTGAAGTATCAAACTCGAATGTTGCTTCCCTTTATCTTTCCCGAAAATCCCACTGAAGCTGATGTACGATTGTGAAATTCCTTTGATTTCTTTGGTGGAGATGAGAATGACTTTCCCATAGGTCATTTACTAGTGTCATGAGCCTCGGAGTCTGCTTTTCTTTTCGCTTTACCGAGTTCTTCAGCTTTATGTTCTCGATTCACTAGAACCACGTATTCTTTCAATTCTAGAATTTCAACTAGGAACTTGATATCTTCATAACAGCCTCTGATGGTATACATTCCCGAGCATATTTGTCGAGTCGCACAAATTCTCTTTCGTACTCGACTACAGTCATACGGCTCTGTTTCAATTCGAGAAATTCTTTTCGTTTCTTGTCGAGAAACCGTTGACTAACATATTTCTTCCTGAATTCTGTCTGAAAGAAATTCCAAATTACACGGTCTTTCAATACCATCATAATTAAGGTATTCCATCACTGATACACTGAATCTTTCAACAGAGACACAACACACTTTAAACATTCAACAGGTGTACATGACAATTCATTGAAAACCCTCACAGTGTTTTCCAACCAAAACTCGGCTTTTTCAAGATTGTCTTTAGCTGTACCACGAAACTCTTCAGCCCCATACTTACGAATCTTATCAACCGGAGGCTTGCTTGCACATACCTATTCCAAAGCCTGAGGAATAATGGGGACAGGTTGGGGTACGGGAGGGGGTAGAGGTCGTTGAGCCATCGGGTTCGTTCTCACGAACTTAAAGAACCACTTAGACATCATTTAGAAGAAGGCTTCTTTCACCTCACTTCCCTGGCCTTCAGCTACGGGCCAATTATCACTATTAGCTACTTTGTGTACGGAGGCTTGCGCGTTACTCTCAACCTTATCGGAACCGACTCGGTTGGATGACATCTTATTTATACAAAAACATTGTTCAATTTAAGTCAGGAGTTATCACACTATCACAGGTGATATAATGGCATTTATTTCTAGACTCCATAAATGCTATGTTTAGTCTAAGAATCGACTAAACCGTAGCTCTGTTACCACTAAATGTAACAGCCCTAACCCGTCTCTGTTGCTCGATTAAGGTTACAGAGCATTATTGTACAATTAGAAAACATTTAACATCATAAAATTTAAATATACTAAACACATTATACTCCATTCAATCTCATGCATTTTGTCCCTAAACCGAGCCTTCGAGTCCCTAAAAAAGCTTAGAATCAATTTAGAACTAATTTGAAACAAATCAGAAGTTTTGAGAAAAAGATGCAAAAATTGGAAAATAGGGGTCACATGGCCGTGTGGCATTCAAACAAGGGACTCGACCGTGTCCCAGCCTGTGTCCTCACTCGTGTAACTCACTAGGATGCCCCAAATGCCCGTGTGCTAGGCCATGTACATGGCCGTGTAACTCACTAACTTGAAACACTACGAAACTCTCAGATGACACCCGACCCCGTGAACACAAAATTTACCTAAAATCAAGCCATTACAAGTCCAATTCATACCTAATCATTTAAACCATTTAGGCACACATTCAAGGAGTTAAGAATCATTCAAATACACATAATCATGCCATTGCAAAAAACCTAAGGCATCTAACCAATATGCCATCCAAAGGCACCACATTTGTATCCAAAACATCACCTATCAAAACAAGATAACATTATCTCATTTCATGCATAAAAATCTAGTTCAAAGATGTACTAAAACATGTCACAAATGACCATTTTCAAACCATCATCAACATACCAAAAGAACCTTATTTACAAGCACTTTAAAGTACCAAAATGACGTAACTTAACGAGGTGTTAAGGTTTACCAAACCAAACATAAACTTCAAAGCATAAACATACCAAATCACCATTACAAAACATCTTATACATGCCATTATTAACCTTGGCCAAATTACTCAAAATCTAACAAAATAGTTGCTAGATAGTGTGATAGGTCTCCGATGAGCTTCCAACCGGTCGAGCTTCCGATAATCTATAAAACAAAAGAAAATAACTATGTAAGCAATGGGTGCTTAGTAAGCTCGTATAAACTTAAACTAAACTTACCATTTCATTTGCATAATTTATAGCATAAGTATAACATCAACAAAATTCATAAGTTTGGCACAAGCCTATACAAGTATCATCAACTCATAAGTTAGTATACTTGCCCATGATTCAACTGAATTCAACCATAAATTGATAGATTTCCATACATATGTATACATTGAACTCATCAAGCTTTCTATAAATTAATGATTTATTTTATTTGCATACTTACCATTTCATTTCCTTTTCTTACCCGTTGAACCATCTAAAATTACTTCGGATACTCGGGAAAGCTCACACATAGTGTGCCTTTACATATAACCGTAACCTTTCCTTTACGTCATTACTCACATGAGCTGTGAAATGGGCTTGCTCACATACGTTGTGGGTCGGAATGTAAACTACACAATACTGCTCACACGAGCTGTGGAGAATCCACAACAAATGCAAGACCTCAGCCATTGGTAGGACATTCAAGACCAACATTTGAAACATGGAATCCCCAATGACATGTCATTTGTATCCTAAGAATTCTTAAGGTTCAACCAGGATTTAATATCTGTCAATTCCTCATTGCATTTAAACATTTGTATTAAAATTCAATTATATTTAAAAACATAGTAAATAGTTAATTTGTCTAACATTAAAATGATTGTAGTTCATACAAACTTACCTCGATAACTAGGAGCGTAGAAATAGAGTCAAACTAATTTGAAGCTTTAGCCTTTATTTGATTGAAGTCCAAATGTCATTTGTCTTTATATAAATAGGTAATTTCAATCAATCAAGTTCTTCAAGTATTCAATTTAATCCATTGTTCATATTTATGCAAAATTACAAGTTTACCCCTAATACTTTAACTTTTCACAGTTTAGTCCTTAAGCTCATAACTTAGAATCTAACCATTTTAACCTACATCCAACTTAACCCATGTTGCAAGGGACCTTAAAGCAACTCATATTTATCAATAATTCATAAAAAAACTCATAGTTTCACACTTTTAACAATTTAATCCCTAATTGCCATTTTCTTTGAAATCACTTAACAAAACATGTTTGTTTTACAACCAAAACTAATAATCTGTCAACTAACATAAAAACATATGTAACGCCCCGAATTTGGGCCTAGAAGTATTGGGTCTTGAGTATGGGTCCGTAAGGAGGCTGCAAATAGGTATTTAATTGTGCAAGGAAATGACACGATTAAATGTCTGCTTTAGTGGTTAAGGGTCCTGAGAAGTGTTGGAAAAGTCCTGGGTTCAAACCTGGGCTTTAGGAAAAATTTTGGTTTTAAGTGAATAAAACCCTGGATGCTTGGATGTAGGCCTTTTAAATTATTGTGATAAAAAAATGACATAAGGAAGCATATGGCCTAGTGATTGTGGTGTCATTAAGGTTGTAAGGGAGCCTGGGTTCAGTCTTGGCTCTTATAGAATTTTTAAATTTTGCTCTTAAAAGAATCTGGACACTGGCACATAGGCTTTATAAATATTTGCGCATGTTTTAAGTCACAAAAAAGCTTGTGGTCTTGTGGCAAGGTGGCATGTGGAGTAACCTTGAGGTCTGAGGTTTGAGTGTTGGCACAGCATAATGGGGTATTTATTTTGCAGTTGGGATGGCTGGAGTTTGTGTTGCATTCGAATTCTGATGGATGAGGTTGTTGTGGAAAAGATTGTGGAATGATCATAGGAGTTATATATGGAGAGATTTTATGAGGAGATTAGGGAGAAAAACTAGGAATTTGAAAGGTGTGAGAGGGTTGTGCCAAATTGGTGATTGGAAGCCTAGGAAATTCGGCCAAGGTTTAATTTCTTCTCATTTTTTTGACAGTTTTGGTCATTTTTGTTCCGGTTTCGCTCTTTTCTCGGTGGTTTTTCCCCCTTCTGCATATTTTCTCTCTTTTGTTTGTTGGGTAGCCGAATTTTACCTTGACCACTCAGGTATTTTTCTTCTTCTGCATTCTTTTGGGTTTTGCTTCCCTTTCTAACCATTTCTCTTCCGTTAGCCAAATCTCTTCTCATTTCTATGCCTTTGATTTTCTTCAAGCGTCCCTTCTGCGTTGTTAACCGAACTCTTTCTAATCTTTCTCCTCATTTCCTTCCTCTCGCTCCAACAGTTACTGGTTGCTTCCCTTTTTCTCTTTTGGGTCACTTAATTTATCTATCTAGTATCCTAACCGAATACTCTCCACCCTATTCTCCACCCCCATTTGTTAACTATTTACACTTATCGGGTTGTTTAGTTTTGGTCGACGACTCTCTTATGCTACCAGATGTATTCGGTTTCCGAGGGGTGAAGAAGTGCAGGAGGTATCCAAGTCGTCAAACCCCGTTCCTCCCATTATTCGATTAAGGTAAAATGATACCTTACTCTTGGGTAAGTCAAATATTCCACTAATTTTGTAAGTTAATGTTTGTGGTTTTCAACCACATCTATAATCCATCCTATCTGACAAGATCTGTTGTTATGCAGTTAATTGGTAAGGAGCATTTGTTAATTCTAGTTAGCGATTTTAGAATAATAATCCAGGTCACTATCAACCAAGGTTGGTAGTGTTTGATGGTTTGTGGATTTGATGTTGTGAATCTTATTGATCGGAAGGCTAACTGTGTGCCTTATTGAAATGTAGGTTTTGGGCTCGTGAGCGGCTTACTTGATTTCATAAACAGGTGTGTAACTTTGTGCTCTATTTATGATCGGCTGAAAAGCCGAAAGTGTGTATTCCACACTGATTGGTCTATAGATCAGCAAAAGCCGAAAAGCCGAAGGATTGGGCTTTTGGACCACATGAGTGTGCGAACGCTCATGTGATCAATCGAGCTCACGAAACGTGGGCGTACGACGAGGAGGGCCGCCATGAGAGATCTCATGGGCTTGGGCCAAAATGGGCCATATGGGTCCATGGGCCCGCGTGGGTAGACTTCATTGTTAAGTGGGACGTAGATAGACTTGTCATGTCGCGCACATGGCTTAGGTAGTTCTGGGCCTTATTGGGTCGAAGTGGGTTGTGTGGGCCCACACAGATAAAATGTATGTGGTGGGTTCTATTGGTTTGAACTATGACGTTTGCAGAACTGTGGCTGTTTCTGGGTTAAATGGGCCACACGAGTGTGTAGGCCCACTTCGGCCGAGTAATGGGCCTTGGGCGCATTTACACCGTTGTGTCTGTTTGGGTTCTTAAGTCACTCGAGGCGACGGTGGACCTTCTGTTGGGTTGCTGAGACTTCGATTGGCAAAAATTATCGAAATACCCTCGATTTGCAAAGTTATCGAAATACCCTCGGTTTGTAAAATTACCAAAATACCCTCAATTTGTGAAATTACCGAAATACCCCTGGTTTGTAAAATTATCGAAATACCTCAGTTTGTAAAATTACCGAAATACCCTCGATTTGTGAAATTATCAAAATACCCCCGATTTGCAAAATTATTGATATACCCTCGGTTTGCAAAATTATCGAAATACCCCAAGTTTACAAAATAACCAAAATATCCCTGTAGGGTAGAATTACCGAAATACCCCTAAATGGTAGGATCACCAAAATACACTTATAAGGTAAATGACTGTTTTGCCCTTGTGGGCAAATGACTGACTTGTGCTATGATTTGACTGATTTGACTGTGATCGTATGACTGTGTTTTAACTGACTTGACTGTGGGTGTGTGACTAATATGCTGTTAATATGTGTTGAAATGACTGTTACTAAGCATGGCCATTTTGCATACACGTGTAATGATTGAGCATGACATACACGACATATTGCATAGGGTTGGGACATTGATACGGAGGAAGTTCTGATAGGGTTGCACGGGTCGCAAGACGACTGTGGATCCAATATTGATCTATTAAGGTCGCACGGGTCGCATGAGATGACTGTGGACTGACGGACGACTTAAAGTCGCGTAATCTGATTATGGCTCTGTGCCAACCTAAATATGGCTTTGTGCCATCTTGATTATGGCTTTGTGCCAATCGTATTTACCCGTGGCTATGTGCCTAACATATATATCGACGACTATGTGTCGATCATATTTACCCAAGGCTGTGTGCTGATTATATTACCGTCGCTGAGGGTTATGTACCAAACATAATACAGTTACTGATGGCTTTGTGCCAATAATAATATCACTACTGAAGGCTTAGAGCCGCATATATATACTAGCAGCTTTGCTGCGATTTCGGTCAGGGCCGCAATCGGTGCTAACATTGGTGTGCTGGGTGGGTGGGTCGATTTTATCCCCACGTAAGTGTAAGGTTGGTACGGGTGGTGTGTTGGCTGGATCGGGGTAGGATGCATCCTCATACTATTGCATATCTGTTATAAGATCTGCCACTGTACTGGGCTTGGGCCAATTGTTCTGTTACTGGTTTGGGCTAAGCCTAATTGATTCCATTATGGGTTGTGACCCAAATGATATTGTAGTGGGTTTTGGCCCACGTATGTTTTGATCTGGACTGTACTGTTACTGTTAAAGGGCTTTGGCTAGACTATTTCGGTTTCTATTTCTGTATACTGATTGTTACTCTGGTAAGGGGATTACACACTGAGTTTTCGCAAACTCACCCCGTTTTTAGCTGTGCAGGTAATCCCCAGCATTAGGAGGATCGGTGCTGCGAGGGACTCGGAGACAACCACACAGCCACACATGTTTTTCTATTTCATTCACTTATTTAAGCACTTCGGTTTTTGAGTTGGGTTGTAATAAGGCCTCTCTATTTTTAACTTTTATTTGGGATATTTACTTAAGTATGTTTAATATCTCCTAGAAGTAGGACATGATCTTTCCAAAATAATAACTGCTTTCAAACACTACGTTTCCGCAACCCAATTTTTAAATATCATGTTTCCATAAATCATTTATTTTAATTAAGCTTCCGCAATTGAAAAGGATTTTATTCAGTGATTAATAAAATTTTGAAAAGGGAATAGTTTTTATATAAACCACGTTTTGAAAATAAACGAACGCAAATGAAAACATGGTTTTCGAGAAACACTTTAATGTGACACGCCAGATTCGGGCCTAACTTTTAGGCTGGGTTTGGGGTGTTACAACATATGCAAAAAAATTCATGGAAAGTCCTTAAACCTTTAATAAATTTGCAAATTGACCCCGGGCTAGCTAAATTAAGCTAAAATGATCTCAAAAATATAAAAATCATTAAAAATTGGACAAAACTACATATTGTGCATGAAGAATATCAAAATCAAAGCTTGTCTTCCCTTTAATGGTGATTTAGGCCAAGCAAGAAGAAAATCAAAAAGATGATTTCTTTTTCTTAGTTTATTTTAGCTTTATTTACCATTTTACCATTTTACCCTTTAAAAACTATCAAAATTTCAAAAAAACCTAGTCCATAATATCCACTAACTCATTAAATGGTCTATTTTCCATTTAAGTCCTTTAGTTTAGGATTTCATAGCCATTGGACCCCTTTAACTAATAGGTACTCACTTTTGCACCTTTTACGATGTAGTCCTTTTTACCTAATTAACCATTGAAACATCAAAATTTCTTAACAAAATTTTATACGACCCTAATATAATCTTGTAAAAGTTAGAGAAAGAATAAAATATTAATTCACTCGTTAGAACTGTTGTCCTGAAACCACTTTTTCGACACCATTAAATACATGTTGTTACAACTCTCCCTCCTAAAGGAATTTTTGTCCCCAAAAATTTTACCAGAAAATAGGTTCGGGTATTGCATTTTCGTAGCTTCTTTCGGTTCCCAGGTAGCTTTTTCAACTCTTGACGTTTCTAGAGAACTTTAGCTAAAGCTATACATTTATTTTTTAACTTTTTAATTTCCTGATCTAAGATTTTGATCGGTTCTTAACTGTACGACATATCTGGCTGAATCTCAACATCTATAGGTGAAATCATATGTGAAGGGTCTGATCGGTATTGGCATAACATCGATACATGAAAAATATTATGTATTTTCTCTAACTCTGTTGGTAAAGCCAATCGATAAGCCACTTGTCCAATCCTTTCGATTATTTCATACGGCCAAATAAATCGTGGACTAAGCTTTCCTTTTCGGCCAAAGAGAAGAACTTTTCTCCAAGGTGATACTTTCAAAAGTACTTTGCCACTGAATTGAAACACAATATCTTTCCTTTTCAAATCCGCATAAGATTTATGATGATCAGAAATAGCTTTCAGTCTGTGACATATTAAATGGTTTATTTATCCACTAACTCATTAAATGGTCTATTTACCATTAAATGGTCACTATTAAAATTTAAATAAAATCCAGTCCATAATTAACTACTAGCTCATTAAATGGTATATTTACCATTCAAGTCCTTTAGTTTAAGATTTCATAGCCATTGGACACCTTTAAGTAATAGATACTCACTTTTGCACCTTTTTACGATTTAGTCCATTTTACCTAATTAGTCATTTAAACATCAAAATTTCTTAATGAAATTTTATTACGACCTTAATATAACCTTGTAAACATTAAATAAATAATAAAATAATAATTCACTCATCGGAATCCTATTCCCAAAACCACTATTTCTGACACCAATGAAAACGGGCTGTTACAATATTTCTCCAAGTGGACTTGATAGACAACATAATAATCTATTGAATCAATTTTCACATTTTTGATTCTTCGAACCATGGAATATTTAGATTACCTGTAACACCCCAAACCCGGCCTAGACGTTATGACCGAATCTGACGAGTCAAATCGAAGTGTTTTTCGAAAACAAGCTTGTTGAGAGAAATCTGTTTTTAAAAGATAGCCATGGTTTTTACTGTTGGTTTCTTAGTTGGTTAAAAACCCACGGAAGCTACTCTAATTAATATCATTTTGAAGTATAAAAATATGTGTTTGTCTTTTTTAAAAACCGTTATTAACTTTGAAAACTTATTTGTATCAGTTTGGCGGTTTCAAAATAAGAAATTAAAACCCAATTAAGAAAACTCACCAGAGGCCTTATTACATAATTATCAAACCAATATAAAAATTAAATGACTAAGTCTAAAATTAAATATAGCGAACGTGTGGCCACCTCCGAGTCCTTCACAGCACCAAATCATTCAAGGCTCGGGATTACCTGTACAATTAAAAAGAAAAGGGTGAGTTACGAGAACTCAGTGTGTAATCCCCTATCATGCAATAACAGTGTGGGCCTGAGCCCTATTCAATAACAGTACAGTATGGGCCTTAGCCCAATACAGTAACAGTGTTGGCCTAAGCCTGATACAATACCAGTATGGTGCAAGTATGCAAACCCACCCTAATCTAGCCAACACACCACCCGTACCAACCCAACACACTATGTGGGGACAAAGTCGACCCACCCAGCCCTCACACCAATATTGCAGCATAGCTGCCAGTAATAATAACGTAGCAGAGCTGCCAGTACAGTATATGTGGCAAAGCCACTAGTAACATTAATTGTGGCAAAGCCACCAGTATCAGTATGTGTGGCAGAGCCACCAGTAACAGTACTTCCTCCATAACAGAATCCCAACCCCATGCAGTATGCCAAGTAATCAATATTTCGTGTATGCAACATGTCCTACTCAATACAGTCATACAGTACATATTTTCATCTGTCAATCTATATCTAGGGGTAAAATAGTCATTTTCATGTACTAGGGTTAAAATGGTAATTTTGTCCTTTAGGGGTATTACTAGGAATATTTAGTCATTTTACTCATTAAGTGTATTTCAGTCATTTTACTCATTTGGGGTATTTCAGTCATTTTACACAGTAGGAGTATCTCAGTCATTTTACTCCCTAGGGGTCTCAGTATAGTTAACAACCTTTCCGAAGGCTTACAGTCGCCTCGAGCGACAACGGTAATCTATTTGGTCGAAACAGTATAAATGGGCTTAAAGCCCAATATTTGGCCCAAGTGGACTTACACGCTCGTGTGGCCCATTTGGCCCAAATTTAATCCCGGCTATGTGATCTACATAGCCCAATCACGTTTCTGCCACTTTTTGTAAATTTTATTCCTGTGGGGCCCACGAGCCCATTAGGCCCACACAACCCATTTCGGCCCAACGAGGCCCATAACGGCGCAAGTGCACAAGATCACTTGTAGTGGCCTCTTCATTTTATCGCCCTCGGTTGTGGGCTCAATTTTTCCCCACGAGTGATCGCACGCTCGTGACGTCTCAAATGTCGAAGTTTTAGCTTTTCGGCTTCTGTCGACTCACAGAAACAATAGTGCGATTACACACACTCTTTTGGCTTTACGACAATAATGATTTACGGTGTACAATTACACACCTGTCCGTGAAGTCGAGTGAACAATTCACCACGCCAAGGCCTACATTCATTCAAGGTATACCGTCAGTTTTTCGATCATTAGCATTCACAATACTTAAATCCAAATTGTCACTCACTACTCACCTTGAACGAACGAGAATAGCTTAATGCCCTTAGATCGCCGATTAAGAATCGATCTCATGACCTCGCCGATTATCTGCTCAAGCAATGAAACCTATAAGACTAGGTTGTTTACAAGATTAAGACTTAAGACCCCAATATAAAAAACGTAGCACAATCGGCCAAAAAGCCAACTTACCCCCTCCAATATTCAATTGAAAGACGAAAGAAGGATCTTGAATGCCTTTACACTCCTGAGGAATCCCTTGAATCGCAATGAGTGTAGTACGTAAAGAATGAAATAACAATCAGTCAGTAAGGTTATTCAATTTTGAAAAAAGAATAGAAGAGCACAAGTGCATTCGGTTTTAAAAGAAAAATAGAGAGTAGCCTTTGGTCACTTACCAATTGTTAGAGCCGTTGCAGAATCGAAACAGAGAGGGAAAGAAAGTAGAGAATTTGATCACCACAGAACTAATCAAGAGAGGAGATTCGATTCACCAACTAATAAGAAGCCAAAAAAGAAAATAAGAGAGATGGTATTCGGCTTAGGAGAAGAAAGGGAGAAGAGGGAAGAAAAGGAGAAAAATAAATGAATGAAGAGGGAGGGAGAGGAAATGTAATCGACTTAGATTGGGAGAGGAAGAGGGAAACAGAGATTCGGCCAACAAGGAGCTTGAAGGAAAAAGTGCAAAATCGAAACAACTAAAAATGTGTGAATGGTCAATTGCAAGACAAAAAGATGCACGGTGGTAAGTTTGAAGTTTCGGCACTAGAGAGAAATGAAAGAGAAGTCCAAAAATCGGTGACAGAAATTGACCAAAATAAGGAAAGGACCGCTCAGCCGGAAATCCTAGGCTCCCCTATACCCATTCGGCACACACACTCCAACTTTCTTGATTCTCTCCAAAATACTCTCCCTTAATCCTCTCCACGATTTACTCCTACCATCTCTCCAAGACCAATTCAAACACCTCACCAGTAGTGTTTCAGTCCAACTCTTCTACCTTCCCAGCTCAAGCATCAAAATAAACACTCTATTGCTTATCCCAGGATTTGAACCTCAGACCTCATAGTTACTCCACACGCCACTTGCCACTAGGCCACAAGCTCTTCTTGTGTCATTAACCAAACATTATTATTAATAAAGTCTAAGTGCCAATGTCCAGGTTCATTTAAGGGGAAAATTTAAAATTTTGTAAGAGTCAAGACTTGAACCCAGGCTTCTCAAATACCCCCATACACACCCAAATCACTTAGCCATTAAAGGAAACAAGCAATTGTGTCTAAACATGAAAAATTAAAGTCACTAAATTTTTGGGGCGTTACAACTCTACCTACCTAAAAAGAAATTTCAGCCTCGAAATTTACCTGGTCAGAATAGGTGAGGGTATTGTTTTTGCATCGCCTCCTCAGGCTCCCACATGGCTCCCTCGCCATCGTGATTCCGCCAAAGCACTTTAACTAGTGGGATCAATTTCTTCTTTAGTACCTTAACCTCATGTCCAATATCTACGCTGGCTCCTCCTCGAAAGTCAGATCTGGCCTAACCTCGATCTCCTCGACTGGTACTATATGTGTGGGATCAGAGCGGTAACGCCTCAGCATGGAGAAATGGAACACATCATGAATCCGATCTAATTCCAGAGGCAACTCAATTTGATAGGTGACCGGTCCCGCACGTTTCAGTATACGGTAAGGCCCAATGAACCTAGGGCTAAGCTTACCCTTTCACCCAAACCTCAGTATCTTTTTCCATGGTGAGACCTTAAGAAATACAGAGTCTCCCACGGAATATTCGATCTCTCAGTGTTTAAGATTTGCGTAAGACTTCTACCTGTCCGACGCTTCCTTCAACCGGTCTTGAATCAGTTTTACCTTTTCTTCGGTATCAGAAACTAACTCTGGCCCTAAAACTCGCCGCTCGCCCAGCTCAGTCCATCAGGTAGGGGTACGACACCTACGACCATACAACGCCTCGTACGGTGCCATTTGAATACTAGACTGGTAGCCGTTATTATACGCAGACTCTGCCAGTTGCAAATAGTCTTCCCAGCTGCCTCGGAAATCAATAACACAGCTTCTTAACATGTCCTCCAGTATTTGAATTACCCTCTCTGACTGACCATCTGTCTGAGGATGGAACGCAGTACTGAAGTCCAACTTAGTACCCAAAGCCTCGTGTAATTTCTTTCAGAGCTGAGATGTGAATCGAGGGTCTCTGTTAGATATGATGGAAACCGATACCCCATGCAGTCTCACAATCTCAGCCACATACAACTTTGCCAACTTCTGCAACGAGTAATCCGTACGAACTGGTATAAAATGGGTAGACTTAGTCAGTCGGTCTATAATAACCAATACCGAATCCTTTTTAGTAGGTGTTAAGGGCAGCCCACTCACAAAATCTATGGTTACTCTCTCCCACTTCCAAAGTGGAATCTTCACTGGCTGCAGTAACCCTGAAGGCAGTTGATGCTTAGCCTTAACTTGCTGACACGTCAAGCACTTACTCACAAATTCAGTAACTTCGCATTTCAACCCTGACCACCAGTACAGCTCACGAAGATATCGGTGTAACTTGTTTCTTCCAGGATGCATAGCATATGGGCTACTATGAACCTCTCGTAGTATAGATTGCCTCAGCTCAGAATCCCTCGGTACATAGACTCTCCCACGAAAACATAGTACTCCCTCACCATTCAACCCAAAATCTGTAGTCTCTCCATTCTCAACTTTTCAGAAATGAGGAACCAGTGACTTATCCAACAATTGTTTCCCCTTAACTTGCTCAGTCCATGTCGGTCTCACTTGAAGCTTAGCTAACAAGCTACCATCATCATACAAGCTGAGACGAGCAAACATTGCTCTCAAATCAAATACAGCCCTACGGCTCAGTGATTCAGCTACCACATTAGCCTTACTAAGGTGATACTCAATCGAGCAGTCGTAATCCTTAAGCAGCTCTACCCATCTTCGCTGCCTAAGATTCAGCTCCTTCTGGGTGAGGAGGTACTTGAGGCTCTTGTGATCTGTGAAGATAGTACATTTTTTTCCGTATAAATAATGCCTCTAAATTTTAAGTACGAATATCACCACGGCTAACTCCAAGTCATGAGTTGGGTAATTCACCTCGTGAGGCTTAAGCTGACGAGACGCGTACGCAACCACCTTACCCTCCTACATCAGCACACAACCCAATCCAATGTGTGATGCATCACTATAGATAGTAAATTCCTTCCCAAACTCTAGTTGTATCAAGACAGGGGTTCAGTCAGAACCTTCTTCAGTTTCTCAAAACTTTCTTGCTGCTCATCAGTCCAATTGAATGGTATCCCTTTACGCAGCAACTTAGTCAGAGGTGCAGCAATTAAGGAAAACCCCTCAACAAAATGTTTGTAATACCCTGCCAAACCCAGAAATCTTCGAATTTCCGATACGATCTTAGGTGGTTTCCAGTCCAGTACGATTTCAATTTTTTGAGGATCCACCCTGATATCCTCGGCAAACACCATGTGACCAAGAAATGTCACTTTTTGCAGCTAGAACTCACACTTGCTGAACTTAGCGTACAATTGTTTCTCTCTTAAAATCTGCAGAACAATTCGGAGATGTGCATCATGATCATCCTCAGTTCTCGAATACACCAAGATATCATCTATAAACACCACTACAAACCGATCCAGATAGGTCTGGAATACTCGATTCATCAGATCCGTGAAAGTAGTTGGTGCATTCGTCAGCCCAAACGGCATAACTAGGAACTCGTAATGTAACAGCCCGATTTAAGGGCTAGTCGGAACAGTGGTTTCGGGACCACTAAACCGAGGTCGAGGAAAATTATTTTTGATGTTATTTTATGTGTTGTAGCATAATTATATGGATGCATGAAAATTTTGGTGCATTAATTTTAAGGATTTCATGCTTAATTGTGAAAATTGACTAAATCGCATTAAGTGCGAAAGTTCTATTTTATAAGGTAGAGGTACCTAATAGCTATAGAATGTAAATTTGAGGTCTTTAAAGTGCAATTAGGCCATTTGGAGTGTGATGACCGGCCATGTAGACAAAGGGGACAAGAGCATTAAATTTTTAGTCAAATTTAGTGGAAATTAGGTGATAAAATGAATAAAATAAGATGAGTAAAAGATGTTATCATCTTTCACTATTCACCTATCTTCTCTCCACCAAAAATTGAAGAAGAAATAGAGCTTTGGGGGTTTAAACTTTCAGCCAAGCTATCTCCCTTGCAAGTAAGTGATTTAGATGGTTTTTATTTGATAATTTTTGTACTTTTGGAGTCCCCAAAGCTTAAGCTAACTAATGAGAGGACTAGTTTGTGATATGGTTGAAAGTTTAAGGACTTTCCATGAGAGTGTTCATGTTGCTAGCTGAGTGTTTATGGAAGAAAATGAATGTTAGGGAAATGAGGAACAACTTTTGTGAAAGGTGTTAGCATGAGAACACCTGAATAGGACTTAAATGCAAAGAATGAATTTGTGTCATAAATGCATGAAATAGTTGGAATGGTTAGTATTTGTAAGAGAAATAAATGCTCAGCTAGGCTTATTTATTGATAAAATGTGTTGAAAAATGATTTACGAGCCTAAGGGCAAAATCGTAAATTTTGCCATAGTACAAGGGCAAAATGGTCATTTTTGCTTAAGTGTAGATTTTGATGCATTATGATCATAAAATGATCTAAATGAATGAAATTTTATTGTTATAGATTAATAAGAGCGCGGAATTAACCTTGACCGGGGAAAAGGGAAGGTTACGGATTAAACCATTAGTTAACGCATTTTGCACCGAGGTAAGTTTATGTGTAAACATTACATTTTATATATATATTGTTGTTGCTAATTAGTGTATAGCACAATCGAGAACATGTATGATTCAAGTGGGTTTATTGTGGTAGTCATTGAATAACTCTAGTATGAATGATGAAATGGATATGTAAGTATGTTATATCAATCCTTGATGGTGGGCTAAGAGCGATACCACCTTAATACTTAATTACAATGGGCTATGTGCGATACCATCATCTATTTATCATTTGATAGGCTATGTGCGATACCACCGTAACTAACCTCCGGGTGGGCTATGTACGATACCACCCCAAATAAATCTGATAGTGGGCTAAGTGCGAGACCACCGAGAAATTGATCTTGAGCAGTTGATCAATAGATTGTGATGTGTTGTATTATGTGATATGGTGATGCTAAGTGTAGAGAGTTATACTAATGAATGTTTACATTGATCTTGTGACATGGTGGGGTTGTAGAAATGGGAGGAATGAGCAAGCATGATTATGAATGTGGAAGGTTTCTTGTTTAGTATGTATTACTATATAATTGTTACCAGTATCTAAAATGTTAAATTATTTACATGTAAACTTACTAAGCTTAAAGCTTACTCCCTTTCCTTTCCCTTGTTTTATAGAGTTTAAGAGCCGAGCTGGGATATGTCGATAACCACAAGATCGCCCACACTATCAGCTCATCTCGGTATATCTAGACTTAGTGATTTTGTATATGGCATGTATAGGGGCTAGACTAGTTAGATTATTTTGTTATTTTGGCCAAAAGTGTATTGGCCATTTATTAAGTTAACTATTTTGTGTATTGCCATGGTTGATGGCTCACCTTATCATTTATGATAATATAAAGTTATTCATGGAAGTTCATATTGCAATTATGAGTTATTTATTAATATATTGAATGGAATAATGGGATATGAGCTTGAGGGGTGAAAAAAGCTTGGCAAATAGCCTTGTTCTTGTCCACATGGATAGGCACACGGGCGTGTGTTTAGACCGTGTGTGACATACGGCCAGTCCATGGGCATGTGCCCAGGCCGTGTGAAGTTTGCACCTTGAAATTGGAATTTGAATCGCCACACGGTTGAAGCACACGGGCGTGCCCAGGCCGTGTGGATTAATCAGAGGTGACCATGGACCAGCCATATGGATGTGTGTCCAGGTCGTGTGGTTCTAGTCAGTGTCGACCATGGGCGTCGAACACGAGCGTGTGAGAAGATACACGAGCGTGTCATCTACCCCACGGGCGTGTGGCCCCTATTTAGGTAAAATTTTCTTAAGTGCATACAAGTTTTCAAATTTTCACCGAACCCTTTTGGAGTCGTGTTTAAGGCCTCGTAGGTCCATTATCAGGATGATAGGCACTCACCCTGGTGAGATCTCCCACAATCAGCGCAAGGCTACGGTCTATTAATAGCAATAGGGACTCCAATCTGAATCGACCCATCAAACCTGACCTTCTTAATAGGCCTCCCAGAAGAACTTGAGGGCCCAAAATCCCTCTTATTTTTGCCCTTATCTTTCTCACGATTCTGGCGCTCCGAGCGCTTCACCTCTTCAGCAACCTTTGCTTTTTCCACCAGAGCAGTAAAATCTCGCTACCTCTGTAGAGCAATCAATACCCTTAACTCATCCCGAAGGCCATCTTCAAAACACACACAACGTTCATACTCAGTTGCTACCGAGCATACCGACTCAACTGCAAAAATTCTGCTTCATATTCTGCCATTGTCTTACTCCCTTGGGTTAGGCTCAGAAATTCCTTTCATCGGGCGTCCACATAACTTGCGCCCACGTACTTTCCTTGAAATGTCGTCTTAAAGAAATCCCACGTCACACGATCGGCCTGCATACCCTCTCTCACGGTGAGCCACCATAGTTAAGCCTCATCTCACAGTAAGGACACTGCCCTTTTTAATTTCTGCTCCGTAGTACAGTTAAGGTCGTCCATTATTCGTTCAGTTGCCTCTAACCAGTACTTCACCACATTTGGGGCTACTCCAAAAATACCCCTGAAAATTTTCAGTCCATTAGACTGGAGTCACTCTGAAATTGACCATCGGCCCACTGTTCCAGTACTAGCTCCAGCAACCCTCTCTAGAACGCGGAGCATCGCTTGGGATAGGGCATAATCCCCAGCTACTCGATCATACGACCCCGTCTCGATTACTGGTGAGGCTGGTGCCTCTCTAGCAGGCATATGGCCTGACACCGACGATCCGACCCGAGCACTTCCTCGACCCCTACCGCGGCCCCGTGTACCCCTTCTACGAGTACCTCCTGTGCTCATTTTGATAAGCGCTTTATCTGATTAAAAAGTCTTATGTATTAGCTTATAATTTCAGTAATTATTAACAAATGTATTATGAAAAGCAATTATTAGAGGTTGGTTTTCGCAGATCGAGATCTCACTACAGTTTACAGTCTCCTACGGTTTCAGTTTCCTCTATCTAGAGTTTCACAGTATATCAGTAATTAGAATTAGAGAACATATAATTTGGCGCCAGAGACTCGGTGTGCCACACTTATACATCTTTCGAAAATATTTCAAATCTTTAAAATCTACTTTTTGAAAAACTTTTCAAACCCATTCCACAGCTGAGTTTTGCAACCGAGCTCTGATACCACTAAATGTAACACCTCAAACCTGGCTTAGACGTTACGACCGAATCTGACGTGTCACATCAAAATGTTTTTCGAAAACAAGCTTGTTGAGAGAAATCCGTTTTTAAACAATAGCTGTTAAAAACCCTCGGAAGCTACTCTAATTAATATCATTTTGAAGTATGAAAATATGTGTTTTTCTATTTTAAAAACCGTTATTAACTTTGAAAACTTATTTGTATCAGTTTGGCGGTTTCAAAATAAGAAATTAAAACCCAATTAAGAAAAATCACCAGAGGCCTTATTACATAATTATCAAACCAATATAAAAATTAAATGACTAAGTCTAAAATTAAATAATAGCGAACGTGTGGCCACCTCCGAGTCCCTCACAGCTCCAAATCACCTAAGGCTGAGGATTACCTGTACAGTTAAAAAGAAAAGGGTGAGTTACGAGAACTCAGTGTGTAATCCCCTATCCTGCAGTAACAATCTGGGCCTGATCCCTCTTCAGTAACAGTACAATATGGGCCTTAGCCCAATACAGTAACAGTGTGGGCCTAAGCCCGATACAATACCAGTATGGTGCAAGTATGCAAACCCACCCCAATCCAGCCAGCACACCACCCGTACCAACCCAACACACCATGTGGGGACAAAGTCGACCCACCCAGCCCTCACACCAATATTACAGCATAGCTGCCAGTAATAATAACGCAGCAGAGTTGCCAGTATAGTATATGTGGCAAAGCCACTAGTAACAGTAATTGTGGCAGAGCCACCAGTATCAGTACGTGCGGTAGAGCCACCAGTAATAGTACTTCCTCCATAACAGAATCCCAACCCCATATGGTATGCCATGTCATCAATATTTCTTGTATGCAACATGTCTTACACAGTACAGTCGTACAGTACATATTTTCATCTGTCAATCTATCTCTAGGGGTAAAACAGTCATTTTCATGTACTAGGGGTAAAACGGTAATTCTTTCTTTTAGGGGTATTTTGGTCATTTTACTCACTAGGGATATTTCAATCATTTTACTCATTAGGGGTATTTTAGTCATTTTCCTCATTAGGGGTATTTTAGTCATTTTACACAGTAGGGGTATTTTAGTCAGTTTACTCCATAGGGGTCTCGGTATAGTTAACGACCTTTCTGAAGGCCTATAGTCACCTCAAGCGACACTGGTAATCCATTTGGTCGAAATAGTGTAAATGGGTTCAAAGCCCAATATTCAGCCCAAGTGGGCCCACACGCTCGTGTGGCCCATTTGGACCAAATTCAATCCCGGCTATGTGATCTACATAGCCCAATCCAGTTTCTGCCACTTTTCATAAATTTTATCTGTGTGGGGCCCATGAGCCCATTAGGCCCACATGGCCCATTTCGGCCCAACGAGGCCCATAACGACCCAAGTGCACGAGATCACTTGTAGTGGCCTTTTTAGTCTACCGCCCTTGGTTGTGGGCTAAATTTTTCCCCACGAGTGATCGCACGCTCGTGAGGTCTCAAATGTCGAAGTTTCGACTTTTCGGCTTCTGCTGACTCATAGAAACAATAGTGTGATTACACACACTTTTTTGGCTTTACGACAGTAATGATTTATGGTGTACAATTACACACCTGTCTGCGAAGTCGAGTGAACAGTTCACCACGCCAAGCCTACATTCATTCAAGGTATACCGCCAGTTTTCCGATCATTAGCATTCACAATACTTAAACCCAAATCGTCACTCACTACTCACCTCGTACGAATGAGAATAGCTTAATGCCCTTAGATCGCCGATTAAGAATCAATCTCATGACCTCGCCGATTATCTGCTCAAGCAATGAAACCTATAAGACTGGGTTGTTTACAAGATTAAGACTTAAGATCCCAATATAAAAATGTAGCACAATCGACCAACAAGCCAACTTACCCCCTCCAATATTCAATTGAAAGACGAAAGAAGAATCTTGAATGCCTCTGCACTCCTGAGGAACCTTTTGAATCGTAATGAGTGCAGTACGTGAAGATTGAAATAATTATTGGTTAGTAAGGTTATTCGATTTTGAAAAAAGAATAGAAGAACACAGATGCATTCGGTTTTAAAGGAAAAGCAGAGAGTAGCCTTTGATCACTTACCGATTGTCAGAGCCGCTGCAGAATGAAACAGAGAGGGAAAGAAAGTAGAGAATTTGATCACCACAGAACTAATCAAGAGAGGAGATTCGGTTCACCAACTAATAAGAAGCCGAAAAAGAAAAGAAGAGAGATGGTATTCGGCTTAGGAGAAGAAAGGGAGAAGAGGGAAAAAAAAGAGAAAAATAAGTGAATGAAGAGGGAGGGAGAGGAAACGTATTCGACTTAGATTGGGAGAGGAAGAGGGAAATAGAGATTCGGCCAACAAGGATCTTGAAGGAAAAAGTGTAAAACCGAAACATCCAAAAATGTGCGAATGGTCAATTGCAAGACAAAAAGATGCACGGTGTTAAGTTTGAAGTTTCGGCACTAGAGAGAAATGAAAGAGAAGTCCAAAAATTGATGATAGAAACTGACCAAAATGAAGAAAAGACCCATCAGCCGGAAATACTAGGCTCCTCTATACCCATTTGGCACAAACACTCCCACACCCTCTAACTTCCTTGATTCTCTCCAAATTAGTCTCCCTTAATCCTCTCCACGATTTACTCCTACAATCTCTCCAAGACCAATTCAAACTCACCAGCAGTGTTTCAGTCCAACTCTTCTTCCTTTCCAGCTCAAGCAGCAAAATAAACACTCCATTGCTTATACTAGGATTTGAACCTCAGACTTCATAGTTACTCCACACGCAACTTGCCACTAGGCCACAAGCTCTTCTTGTGACATTAACCAAACATTATTATTAATAAAGCCTAAGTGCCAATGTCCGTGTTCATTTAAGGGAAAAATTTAAAATTTTGTAAGCGCCAAGACTTGAACCCAGGCTTCTCAAATACCCCCATACACACCCAAATCACTTAGCCATTAAAGCAAACAAGCAATTGTGTTTAAACATGAAAAATTAAAGTCACTAAATTTTTGGGGCGTTACATTACCTACTGAAATAAGTTTTCTTCTCACATCATGAACTTCTCACATGATGCAACTTGAGTAAATATTTGTTTATATATTTTAGTTTTCATGTAAAAACCATTGAGGACAAGTATACAAAAACTAATAATTTAGATAATGGAATTTTATTAATCAATCTGTTAAAAAAGTTACAAGATTTAATTATGAAATCTCTACACTAAGAGAACTTGATCCCGATAAAATCTAATAAGGTAGAGATCGTTAGGTATATAGACTTTGACTTTGTTAAATGTCAAGATGGTATAAAATGTACGTTAGGCTATGTCTATTTTCTTGTTGAAAGAGTTGTTTCTTGCATATAGTGTTAAACAAACACATGTAGATCTTTCCACCATGGTAACTGAGTTTATAGCATGCTATGAGGCATTTAATTATAGAAGATGGGTGAGAAATTTTGTCTTTGGGTTGTAAATTGTAGATGGAATAGATAGACCACATATTTTGTTTTGTGACAATAAATCTATAACTCTTTATTCCAATAACAATGAGAGCACATCAAAGTCTAAGGATATAGTCATTAAGTTCCTAGTTGTTAAAGAATGAGTTTAAAGTGGACAAGCGTCTATCAAGCATATAGGTATAGAATTCATGATTGCGAATATGCTTACTAAGGAACTATTGCGCAAGGTTTTTCATGAGCACACTGCTCATATGGGTGTAATTTCATTTGGGGATATTCAATTTTAATGGGAGTTTGTAATTTTAAATGCTACCAGGTTATAGAAACATTTTCAGTTATTTCAATTTACAAATATTTTAAAGTTATTTTTTATAGAAATAAAGTTTATATGGTTTATCCACATTTGATTTTGGTACAGTTTGATCACACTATGGTTTAAGGAGGACCGATTGGAAATAGGCATGTTTAGATCACATTGCATGTAATTTCTATGCTACACATCCATATTTTGCCTATGTGATTTGGTTGTGTTAATATACGTGATCAGGGTTTTGAAAAAAATTTGGTTCGAAAACGGTTTTCATGCACAGCAAAAAATAAAAATTTTGAAAATTGACCCGATTTGTGATATTTATAGCAATAAACCCTAAACTGAATTCGCACATGTATTTTCAGATAGATGAATCCTTATCGTTCCTAACTTTCAACCAAACGATTTTTCCCGTTATTTTTGTACCAGAAACTACTTCTAGTGTGGGCTTGAACGAATCGAATCAAATACAAAACTAGAAATAATTTTCTTTGTTTAATGTGAAAACAAAAGTCTCTTTTCAAATAGAAATTATCAGAATCGTTATTCTGAAAAATATATTTAATTCTTAGAGAATAGAAGTTTCTCTAATTTCAGGTCAAATAACGATATTTTTTAAGTTGTGTAAATAGCCCTACCGGTGCCATCTATTTATAGGGAGAGAAGACAAAACCCTTTTCAACTTCTAAAAGTTTATTTCAACTATAAAAATAAATTGCTAGTTTAATTAGGCAATCCAATTAATATTAATAGAGTTTGGCATCCACCACTTTTAACATGAAGGGCTTTTGGGCCTCTCTCATATAGGTCCATTTACTAGTACTTCCTAACTTTTAACCCGATACTTTATAATTTGATCCAACCCAATATTTATTTTTTTTATTTCCCAAAATAAACTTCTCAATACATTTTCAATTAAGTAATCTTTTCAACCAATTCTAATTTTGTTAAAATCATGAAAATTTTACCTTAAAAGAGTCTATGAGAAAAGATATTTAATTTGCAACAGCTGTAACCTAGTTTGATCGCGGGACCCGAGTTAGGATGCTATAACATATAATAGAACAATTACAACCAAAACTGGCATTTAACAATCAATCTAAATGTTTATTATTTCAGAAATTAATTATAGCATGATTTATAATCAAATCTGAGTCTCAAATGAGCTTAGAAAAACTCTTAAACCATTTTGGAAACAATTTAGGAATTAATTGAACATGTATAAAAAGGTATAAGAATTTTTGGAAACAGGGGTTACATGGTTGTGTGGCTAGGTGATGTGAAAGGATGCGACCGTGTGTGCAATAGTTAGATGACCGTGTGGCTAGGTTGTGTAACTATCTATAATAGTGTGGGACACATGGATTTTGATTCCAAAAAAGCATACGGCCGTGTCACAAATCACTAGCCCGTGTGTCAGCCTGTGTGAGACAAACAAAGGTAATTTGAAACATAGAACAACCATTTTCAAGATAGGACCTAAATGCACATTTTAACCAACATCAATTGCCTACTCAAACATACACATATCATGCCAAAATATACCTTGTAAGCATCCCTAAATGCCTAACATATATGCCACATTTGACACCACAATATAACAAAGCTAAATCAATCCATTCATGCGTTGCTTATACAATAATCATATCAACCTTATTTCAATTCACTAGAACACATTCAAATTAATCACACTCATCTTCAAATCATATAAGCATATGTATAACTCAACTATCCAAAACAACATCATCAACTTTGGTTTTACACATCACATATAAAACCATATCAAAATGGGAAAATTTATAAGTTTTAATCCTCAAAACATATAAACGTATTTACACCTGTTACATGCCACTTATAACCTGTCAAAATGAAATGAAAGTCTACCAAAATCGACGATGGATAATGTAAGCCCTGAAAGCAATTTGATAGCCAAGTTCCATAAAGGAGTAACTACAAGAAATAGGAAATCAAATGGGATAAACATTAACATGCTTAGTAAGTTCATAGGTACTTAAACAAAACTCTTACCTCAGTTCACAATTAAGTAAATAAGTATAACTAATTTAATAGGATTTCCTGTCAAGACATTTACAACAAAAAGGTGAACATTGTATCAATTGTATAATCTCCCAATTGTTCAATATGACACATTTTCGTATCATTCAATAGGAAATGTCCAACATATGAATCATATTAACCAGTTAAATATATCAATTCATATTCACAATCAAGTACCATTTCTTTTAAATAGTTAGCTCAATAAACTAAAATAATAAGATACAAATATGCGAGTAACTACACATCAGATTGCACGATAAAGCGTTAACTACACCACACCGAGGCACAGTAGTGCAATGCCCGTAGGCACAATATCATATCATGTAATGCATCATCCTTCCACCACACCAAATAGCTCAAAAGACGATAACTACACCACACTAGTGCACCGTAGTGCAAAGCCCGTAGGAACTGTTACATGTCATGTATTATATCATCCCTCCACCACAACAAAGTCTCTGTAGAGACAAAGCTCGGTAGTCTGTAATAATTGCAAGATTCCTGTGTAAACTATGATATCTCCGTCAAATCTTTTACTTCGTATCATCTTTTACACATATTCCGTATAAGTGCGCAATCAACCCTATTGGCATGGCAATTGTATTTATTCCTACGTTCATCAAGACTCTTGTAACATATCAAAACATTGAATACAATTCATTCATTTACTCAAGTTTTGAACTATTCCAATCATAATTCAAGATATAATCACAAACCATTAATTTAGTTCACTTGATATCAAAACAATATATATACCTATATCTTTTAACATTCTAACATCACCATGTATAAATCATACACTCTTATAAGAAATTTTACCATCATTCAAGATTGTATACTTGTCCATATTCACCACAATTTTCCAATATTAGCCCTTTTCTCATCTTTTTGTACCAAATTGTAATCCATTTAAAACATACACTCGAACATAATCAATTCACAATTCAATCACGAATAATATATAAATTCACATAATTATACCGTATGAACTTACTAAGAGCAAACAAGAAAAGCAAGAGTGTCAGGGACTAATTTGTAATTTTCCCTTATAATAACTTATTTAATACATATAACATCTAATTATCATTTTCACAATTTCCCTAAAGTTTTGTATTTTATTCAATTTAGTCCTTAAATATAAACTATTATATCTTTTACAATTAAGCTTCAATTTCCAATCTAATTTCAATTATATCTTTAGAAAGCCCTATAAAATCAAGATTTAAAGAAATTTCATGACAAATTTTACATTATTATAGTTTGGTTGATAAATGCCAAAAGTAACATGTTTTAATCTCATTTTTAATGCATTTTGGATTAGTAATCGATGTAAAATGGTGAATGTTATGTTCCTAATCCTTTAAATTAATGTTTCTATACTTAGAAGAGTATTTGGGTGCAACAGGAGCAAAAAATGAGTGAAAATCGGACAATTGGAGTAGATTTCAAGAGCCACACGAGCTAAACCCTCTCATATGGGCTGCCACATGGACGTGTGCCAAACCGTGTAAATTTTGTGAATTGTACTCCGAAAACACGAAAAAAATGCAATTTTTAAGTTTTTCGGGCATTCTAAGACCTATAAATACTAAATATAAGAAAATAGGAGAGAGCTGTTAGAAAATATGGAAGAAAGCAACTTAGAAAACACCATTGAAGCTCACGCAGAAGTAGATTTCCATCAAGATTGAAGATCTCCTTTTAATTTCTTTGAAGTTTATTATGAATTTCTTTATTTCTTGTGGTTATATTGTTTTTGAGATATTTTATTTGTGATTATGAACTAAATTTTTAAATACCTAGGGGAGATGAACCCTATGATGAATTCTGTCATTTGATTTATGTTTTACGCAATAAATACTTGAATCTTGTTCTCAATTATGTGTGCTTAATTCTTGATTTAATATTTTGGAGTATTAATTCATATTTGATGTGCTTAAATAAGGGACACACAATCGTGTGACCAGGCCTTGGGACATAGCCTAGGCCGTGTAACATTAGAATTAGGGGCACACAACCGTGTCTCAATTTGTGCCTCACCCGTATAACTCACGAGTTACCACATACGCCTGTGTGCCAAGCCGTGTGTTAGGCCATGTAACTCATTGAATTGTAACACTAAGAAATCTCAAATGACACACGACTATGTCACCAAGCCGTGTGACAGCCTGTGTCTCAGGCCGTTTGAACCCAAAGTTTACCTAAAAACAAGTCATTTCAATTCCATTTCATAACTAACCATTCAAACCATTTGAGCACACAATCAAGAGATTCAAACACCATCCAAATACACACATAAACACCATATCAAACATTCTAAATCACCTAACCAATATGCCATTCATAGTGTAACACCCCAACTCGTATCTATTACTGGATTAGGGTTACAGAGCATTACTATACAATCAAAACATCAAAACATAATATCATTCAATATTATAAACCTATCATAAACCAATCATTCATACACATACTATCCCTAAATCGAGCCTTCGAGGCCCAAGAAATACCTTAGAAACAATTTGGGACTAAATTGAAATCATTTGGAAAGTCTAGGAAAAAGTTACAAAAATTTGAATGCAAGGGTCATTCTGCCGTGTGCCTCACACGGTTGAGACACACGCTCGTGTCTCAGGCCATGTAACCTTTAAACTAGAGACACACGGTCGTGTCTTAGCCCATGTCCTTACCCGTGTAACTCTCTGAGTAGGGTAACAAGGTCATGTCACACGCTCGTGTACCAGGCTGTGTAACTCTTGAAATTGCCCCACACACCCGTGTGCTAGGTCGTGTGTTTGGCCATGTAACTCACTAACTTGCATACAAAGGAATTCCTAGATGACACACAACCGTGTCGCCGGGCTGTGTGCCATACACGGCTGAGTCACACGCCCGTCTCTCAGGCTGTATAGACATAGATTTTCCTTAAAACAAGTTATTTCTATAACAACCCGATTTAGGGGCTAGTCGGAACAGTGATCTCAGGATCACTAAATCCGAGGTTTGAGAAATTATTTTTCATGATATTTTATGAGTTAGAGTATGATTGTATAAGTACATGAAAATTTTGGTATTTTAATTTTAGCGATTTCTTGCTTAATCGAGAAAAAGGACTAAATCGCATAAAGTGCGAAAGTTCCATTTTATAAGCTAAAGGTGTTCAGTAGCTAAAGAACATTAATTGGAGGTCTTTAAAGTGCAATTCGACCCCCAAGAATAGAGTGGCCGGCCATAGGAGACAAACAATGTCAAATTGGTCAAAGTTGTTAATAGTAGGTGGACTAAATTGACGTTTTATATTAAAATAAAGAAAAAGAAGATATTATCTTTTTCTCTTTTCTTCTCCACCGAAAATTGGCAGCAAATTAAGGGGTCTGAGGGATTAAATTTTCAGCAAGCTTATCTCCTTGCTAGTAAGTATTCTAGTGATCTTTTTTTTTTTGATAAAAATTGTACTTTTGGGACCCCTAAAGCTTAAGCTTTCTAAAGAGGGGACTATGTAACACCCCAAACCCGGTCCATACACCACGACCGAATCTGGTATGTTACAGGGAAAAATGTATTTGAGAGGTTTACGCTTACGGGAAAAAGTTTGATAAAAACCCTCTTTGCACATTTGATTCTTGTAGAAATCTTGGGCATGATTGTTTTAAAACTGAGGTTTTGTTTGTTAACTCAGAAATTTCGAAAAACTTAACCGGTTGTGAAACTAAAACAAGATCATCTCTTTTAGAAACTCGAGTTGTTTCTTATTGATACTAAAAACATTTTGACTTAGTAGAAAATCGAGTTTTGGTTTGAAAATCATTTGAGTTTCCTTAATACCATGTCATGGTGTGATACCCGATGGTATAGTTTAAAACACATTGCGTTATAGTTTTGAAATCATTGTCTTTCCAAGTTTTAGCAAATTTTAACCCAATTATTTTATCAAAGCATATTAAAAATCTACTTTAAACATGAACATAAAAACATAATTTTAATGGCCATTTACAACCCACAATAAAACCCAAATAGTAATAAATAAGCTAAAGTACCCAATTTTGTAAAGTCTGAGCAAATCATTATTTAAGCATAGCATGAGCACCTCGAGTCCATCCCGGCTCCATGTCCACGTCTAAGTGTCACCTGAAATGTCAAAGAAGAGGGTGAGTCGCAAGACTCAGTGCATAAATCCCGCTCCCGATAATACAACATGCTAACACACATCATAACATAGCAACATAATTAATGCAACCCGATCCTAACCATCCGTATCACCTTTCTACCCCGTGTGGTACCAAACCACTGGTGGTGCCAAACCACTGGTGACCCAAAGTCACGAATAATCCAATGATGGGGCCAACCCATCGTGTGATACCAAATCACTAGCGACAATCCCGTATCTCTTAAGTGGGGCCAACCCACGGTGGTGTCAAACCACAGGGACGAGTCGCAATGAGGTGCCAAACCTCTGGTGTCCCAAAGACACAGTGTGATACCAAATCACTGGTGACTGCAGTCACAAATCCGATGATGGGGCCAACCCATCGTGTGATACCAAATCACTGGCGTCAATCCTGAATAATCAACCGTGGGGCCAACCCACCGTGGTACCAAGCCACTGGGACGAGACGCTGAGGTGCCAAACCTCTGGTGACCCAAAGTCACAAAATATCATCTGTGGTACCAAACCACTAGAGGTGCCAAACCTCTGGTGTCCCAAAGACACAGTGTCCCAAAGACACGGATATCATACTCCTCTTCCTCTCATATCACCCACACATGTCATACTGATGCAAATGATATAAAACATGTAATCATGCTAACATGCTCAACATGGCATCTCATAATATTTACATCATAACATGATATCACATATAGCAATACAAATCTCATAATGAAACGGACTTACCCGTATCTGTGCTTATACCCCACCGTGTACCAAATCCAGCAATCATATCGTGTCACTTTAATAAGTATACATGTTATTAATCACATTACTAAACAGAAGTGTGTTAGTTTACACACCTGTTAAAACGCAGTCTTTAGTACCAAAAGAATCGATCTAAGGCCCCTTGATTACTTGCTCCTAATATTTGATTTGGTTTCCTACCAAATCTCGAACCAAGCAGTGGCCAACTCCTATAACAACAACAGTCACACCTTTAATAACTTGGCTTAATAGAACTAAACGAATAAACCATGAACAACCTCTCACCATCACTTACCAATCAATCGAGTTCAGATAACGGCCTTGTTGACTGCTTCGAATCCCGAAGGCCCTAAAAAGAAATTGGTTACACAAGTGATTAGTTCTCTTCTAACAGAAGCCGAAAATCATCCTTTTGCCTTACCAAAATCGTTAGAGAAGTAAGGGGAGAAGAGATAGCCTTTCGGCCAAATACTCACCTTCACTAACCGATTGCCCAACACAGGATGAACACCAACACTACACCAATATTCGGCCCTAGGTGTTTAACACTCCTACTTTCGGCTTTGAATGTAAAAGGAATGAAGAAATAGAGGTGGAAAGAAATGGAGGAATCGGCAATTGGGTTTAGGGAAAAGAAGGGGAATAAAGATGGAAATGGTGTTTTGGAGAGGTGGAGTTTCGGCTTACAAGGTTTCAAAAGAGAAAAGAAATGGAAGTGGGGTGCTAGGTTCGGCTTAACAAGGGATTTTGAGAGAAAACACAAAGCCAAATTCGGCAAGGATGAAGTTGCTTAAAGCTTTCGGTTTTGAAAAGGGAAAAGAGAGACTTACTTGGAGGAAATTCGGCTTAGGCTCTTGACAAAAGGAAGAACTTTGTTTTGAAACAAAGTGACCGAATAAAAATGCCCAAAAATACCAAGATGAATTTCGGCTAACACCTTCTCAAAAGGCAACACAGGTTCGGCAATTGAGAGCTTACACTTTCGGTTTTGGTATGGCAAAAAGAGAAAATTTGCTTCTAAAGATTTTGACCGAAAAACACCAAAACTCAAAATGGATTTCGGCACTACTCACACCCACACTACCAAGCCGTCACTCCCCCCCCAAACTCTCCTAAAATTCGGCCATATCCCCACTAACACTCCACACCACTCAATTCAAATGAGTTGAACAAGTCTTCCTCCTAAAATCCCTCTCCACCCACCATTCAAATGGGTAGACCAAGTCCAAGGCAGAGTTTGAACTGCCTACAAACTCTTCCTTCCATGCCGTCAAAATGGAAGCCAAAATGGGGATCTCCGCAGCTTGAACACAAGACCTCTCCTCCTTGCATATGACGCCAACCTCAAGCTCCAAGTGGCACATGCCTTGCCACTTTGCCAGCTCACCTTTTGTGCAACAAAACACCAAATAAAACTCATATATCCCAGCTCCATCAGCTCCCCTGACTTAGGCCAAAAAAACAAAAATTTTCCTACCTGCTCAAGCTTACTTCTAGCTCACAACTAAGTCCCGAAACTATACAAACATCAACATAACAGGCCATAATCATGCAAACAATGTCACAACAAAAATAGCCCCTAACCCGGGATATTACAGTTCTACCCCCCTTAAAAAATAATTTCGACCTCGAAATTACCTGATCAAAAGAGTTGCAGGTATTGCTGTCTCATCATATCCTCGGGTTCCCACGTAGCTTCTTCCACGCCATGATTCCGCCAAAGTACCTTAACCAAAGGCACAGATTTCTTACGCAGAACCTTCACATCCCGATCTAGATCTGCACAGGTTCTTCCTCCATGGTCAAATCTGGATTTACCTCGATCTCTTCCACTGCTACCACATGCGATGGATCTGAACGATAACGTCGAAGCATCGAAACATGAAAAACGTCATGAATCTGACTTAGCTCTGCTGGCAACTCAAGCTGATACGCTACTGGTCCAACTCGTCTCAGAACCTTATACGGCCCAATGAATCTCGGACTTAGCTTACCTTTCCATCCGAACCTCAACACTTTCTTCCACGGCGAGACCTTTAAGAAGACCTTATCCCCCACAGCAACCTCTATATCCCTCCGCTTAAGATCGGCATAAGACTTCTGCCGGTCCGAAGCTTCCTTTAATCTAGCTTGAATCAACTTAACCTTGTCTTCGGTCTCAGCAACCAACTCGGGTCCCAAAAACTGACGTTCACCCAACTCCGTCCAACACGTAGGTGAGCGACACTTCCTACCATACAACGCCTCATACGGTGCTATCTTGATGCTCGCTTGGTAACTGTTGTTGTAGGCGAACTTAGCTAATGGTAGAAACTCCTTCCAACTACCTCTGAACTCCAGAACACAACCTCTCAGCATATCCTCTAAGATCTGAATGACCCTTTCCGATTGCCCGTCAGACTGCGGGTGAAAAGCTGTGCTGAAATCCAAACGCGTACCCAGAGCCTGATGCAACGCTTTCCAGAACCTTGACGTAAACCTGGGATCCCTATCCGAGATTATCGAAACTGGCACACCGTGCAACCTCACTATCTCTGACACATACAGCTTCGCTAGCTTCTGAAGTGAGTGGTCAACCCTCACCGGAATAAAGTGAGCTGATTTAATCAGACGATCCACCACTACCCAAACTGAATCCTTTTTGCTTGGCGTAATCGGTAGTCCACTGACAAAATCCATGGTTATCCCTTTCCATTTCCACTGAGGAATCTTCACTGGCTGAAGCAAACCTGACGGCAACTGATGTTCAGCCTTGACCTGCTGACATGTCAGACACTTTCCTACAAACTCTGTCACTTCCTTCTTCAGACCAGGCCACCAAAACTGCTCTCTAAGATCCCTATACATCTTACTACCTCCAGGATGCATAGCATATGGACTGCTATGAGCGTCCTGAAGAATCTTCTGCCTCAGCTCAACATCCTTAGGCATACAAGCTTTACCTTGAAAACACAGCACCCCATCACTAGACAAGCTGTAACCTGCTAAACCACCATTCTGCACTTGTAACCTCTGCGCATTTAGAACCTCATCCTCTAACTGTTTCTCTCTAATCTGCTCAACCCAAGTAGGCTTAACCTGCAACTCTGCCAGAATACTTCCGTCGTCATACAAACTCAAATGGGCAAACATCGCTCTTAAGTCCGAAACAACCTTACGGCTCAATGCGTCTGCCACCACGTTAGCCTTGCCCGGATGATACTCAATCGAACAGTCGTAATCTTTCAGCAACTCAACCCATCTACGCTGCCTTAAATTCAAATCTTTCTGGGTCAAGAGGTACTTCAGACTCTTATGATCAGTGTAGACTATCGATCTCTCTCCGTACAAGTAGTGCCTCCAAATCTTTAAGGCAAAGACTACAGCCGCTAGCTCCAAATCGTGCGTCGGATAATTGACCTCATGTGGCCTCAGCTGCCGAGAAGCGTAAGCCACAACCTTTCCTTCTTGCATCAGCACACAACCCAAGCCCGTATGTGATGCATCGCAATATGCCGTGAATTCCTTACCAGCCTCAGGTTGAATTAGAACCGGAGCTTCTGTCAGAATCTTCTTTAACTTATCGAAGCTTTCCTGCTGTTTTTCAGTCCAAACAAACGGAACCTCTTTCCTTAACAACTTGGTCATCGGCGCTGCGATCAACGAGAAACCCTCTACAAACCTTCGGTAGTATCCGGCCAAACCCAGAAAACTCCGAATCTCAGCCACTGTCTTCGGTGGCTTCCAATCCAAAACTGCCTCAATCTTCCGAGGATCTACTCGAATCCCCTCAGCTGACACTACATGACCCAAGAAAGACACTTCTCTAAGCCAGAACTCGCACTTACTGAACTTAGCATAAAGCTGCTTCTTCCTCAAAATCTACAGCACCACTCATAAATGCGCATCATGCTCTTCTTCTGTCCTTGAATACACCAAGATGTCGTCTATGAAAACCACGATTAATTGATCCAGATACTGCTGAAACACCCTATTCATCATATCCATGAATGCTGCCGGTGCGTTAGTCAACCCGAACGGCATTACCAGAAATTCGTAGTGCCCATACCGAGTCCGAAACGCTGTCTTATGGATATTAGCCTCCTTAACCTTTAGCTGGTGATACCCAGACCTCAAGTCGATCTTCGAAAATACCGCTGCACCCTTCAGCTGATCAAACAAGTCATCTATCCGTGGCAACGGATACTTGTTTTTAATCGTCAGCTTGTTCAACTGGCGGTAGTCTATACACATCCGCATCGTACCATCTTTCTTCTTTACAAAGAGTACCGGCGCACCCCAAGGCGAAACACTTGGCCTAATAAAGCCTCGGTCCAACAACTCCTGGATCTGAGCCTTAAGCTCCACTAGCTCCTTTGGCGCCATCCTATACGGAGCAATAGACACTAGCGCAGTTCCGGGTAATAGATCTATCCCAAACTCTACCTCACGATCCGGCGGCAACCCCGGAGCTCCTCAGGAAACACATCAGCAAATTCCTTAACTGTCCGAACTTTCTCTACAGCAGATTCCTTAGCCTCCAAGGCATACACATGAACCACATACGCTTCACAGCCCTTCCTGACCATCTTCTCAGCTTTCAGAGCAGATACCACATTAGATAAGTAATCCCTCCTATTACCTATCATAGCCACCTCATCACCCTCAGACGTCTTAAGAACCATACGCTTAGCCGCGCAATCCAATCTCGCCTGGTACTTAACCAGCCAATTCATCCCAAGAATCAAATCGAACTCCCCAAACGGCAGTTCCATCAGATCAGCAGCAAACACTACCCCTTGGAGTTCTAGGGGTATATCTCTAAACAGCTTATCTACTACTACAGAGTGACCCAAAGGGCTAATTACAGTCATCTACCTAGAAGATATCTCAGAGTCTAAGTCCATGGTCTCTACTATACTACTAGCCACGTAAGAATGCGTCGAACCCACATCAATCAAAGCAGTAAATGGAGAACCAAAGATCAAGAACGTACCGGTTATGACGTCCGGTACGTCGCCCTCCTCTCGGCGCCTCACTGCATACACTAACCCAGGCTGTCTGGCCTCAGAACTACCCGCACCTCTGCCCGGTGCTCCACGGCCCCGACCAGAACCATTACCTCCTCTGCCATTACCACGGCCCCTCTGCGGTGGCGGTCCATTACTCCTGAACTGATTACGGCCTTGACTCTCAGACTGAATCCTGGCCAACTTACGCGGACAGTCTCTCACACGATGATCCAAAGAACCACACTCGAAACAACCCTTTCCACCGGTCCAGCAGCCTCCCCAATGAGATTTCCCACACTGGTTACACCGCGGCGGTCCCTGCCTAGCAGCAACAAACCTACCAGACTGATTTGGCCCACTCTGTCTAGCCCTTTTCTGAGGATTACCCGATGATCCAGAAGATCCGAAGCTCCTCTTATGCCTATTCCTGTCCATGCCCTGCCTCACTGACTCCTTAACACCCTCGGCTACCTTAGCCTTCTCAACTAAGACAGCAAACTCACGCTCCTGCTGAGGAGCAATTAGTAGTCTCAACTCGTCTCTCAGACCATCCTCGAAACGAACACACCTCTCGTGTTCCGTGGCCACAATACCCCTGGCATACCTACTCAGCTTCAAGAACTCAGCCTCATACTCAGAAACAGACTTACTCCCCTAGACTCGCCTCAGAAATGCTTTTCGCTGTGCGTCGATGTAGCTAGCTCCAATGTACTTTTTCTGAAATGCAGCCCTGAAATAATCCCATGTCAGATCCTCTGCTGCCACACTGTCCCGAACCGTGAGCCACCACTGGTATGACTCATCCCGAAGAAGCAATACTATGCCCTTCAGCTTCTCTTTAGTAGTCAAGTCCAGATCATCCATGATCCGCTTTGTTGCCTCCAGCCAATACTCAGCCGTGCTGGGAGCAACACCAGAAACACCTTGAAAGAATTCAGCCCCATTTGCCCGAAGTCGCTCAGGCACAGATTTCCTAACTCCTGCACCACCACCTACTGCAGCTACTCTTTCTAACACTCGCAGCATCGCCTGTGACACTGCGTCATCCCCGGTCTGATCTTGGAACTCACCACCTCTAGCTGGTGGCGGTACCGGTATCTCATTTTCTGACCCCTGACCAGATCCTACGGGCTCAAAAACCGTCATCCTACCACGACCTCGTCCACGACCACGTCCACCTCGAGCACTCATGACTAGATTTTCTACGTATCTGGTTTAAGAGTTTTATGCATCAGTATTTATTCCGCTATGTTAAAGCAAAGTCTTGTGAATATTTAAGAAGCTTTGTTCTCGCGAGGTCACAGAATCCTATCAGTTTCAGTCTCTAAAGTATTGCACTATTGCTGATCCTCAAATTACATTACATCCCAACAAATCACAAGCAATAATAAGGGGTACTTACCTGGGCGAACTGGTGCTGGAGACTCGATGCCATGCTTTTCAAACCATGCTTTTTAAAAACAAAACTATCAAAACAGACTTTTAAAACATTTTGGGCCTTAGGCCCACAGTCGAGCCTTTGAACTTAGCTCTGATACCATAATTGTAACACCCCAAACCCGGTCCATACACCACGACCGAATCTGGTATGTTACAGGGAAAAATGTATTTGAGAGGTTTAGGCTTACGGGAAAAAGTTTGATAAAAACCCTCTTTGCACATTTGATTCTTGTAGAAATCTTGGGCATGATTGTTTTAAAACTGAGGTTTTGTTTGTTAACTCAGAAATTTCGAAAAACTTAACCGGTTGTGAAACTAAAACAAGATCATCTCTTTTAGAAACTCGAGTTGTTTCTTATTGATACTAAAAACATTTTGACTTAGTAGAAAATTGAGTTTTGGTTTGAAAATCATTAGAGTTTCCTTAATACCATGTCATAGTGTGATACCCGATGGTATAGTTTAAAACACATTGCGTTATAGTTTTGAAATCATTGTCTTTCCAAGTTTTAGCAAATTTTAACCCAATTATTTTATCAAAGCATATTAAAAATCTACTTTAAACATGAACATAAAAACGTAATTTTAATGGCCATTTACAACCCACAATAAAACCCAAATAGTAATAAATAAGCTAAAGTACCCAATTTTGTAAAGTCTGAGCAAATCATTATTTAAGCATAGCATGAGCACCTCGAGTCCATCCCGGCTCCATGTCCGCGTCTAAGTGTCACCTGAAATGTCAAAGGAGAGGGTGAGTCGCAAGACTCAGTGCATAAATCCCGCTCCCGATAATACAACATGCTAACACACATCATAACATAGCAACATAATTAATGCAACCCGATCCTAACCATCCGTATCACCTTTCTACCCCGTGTGGTACCAAACCACTGGTGGTGCCAAACCACTGGTGACCCAAAGTCACGATATCCAAAAGTGTGGTGCCAAACCACTGGTGACCCAAAGTCACGAATAATCCAATGATGGGGCCAACCCATCGTGTGATACCAAATCACTAGCGACAATCCCGTATCTCTCAAGTGGGGCCAACCCACGGTGGTGTCAAACCACAGGGACGAGTCGCAATGAGGTGCCAAACCTCTGGTGTCCCAAAGACACAGTGTGATACCAAATCACTGGTGACCGCAGTCACAAATTCGATGATGGGGCCAACCCATCGTGTGATACCAAATCACTGGCGTCAATCCCGAATAATCAATCGTGGGGCCAACCCACCGTGGTACCAAGCCACTGGGACGAGACGCTGAGGTGCCAAACCTCTGGTGACCCAAAGTCACAAAATATCATCTGTGGTACCAAACCACTGGAGGTGCCAAACCTCTGGTGTCCCAAAGACACAGTGTCCCAAAGACACGGATATCATACTCCTCCTCCTCTCATATCACCCACACATGTCATACTGATGCAAATGATATAAAACATGTAATCATGCTAACATGCTCAACATGGCATCTCATAATATTTACATCATAACATGATATCACATATAGCAATACAAATCTCATAATGAAACGGACTTACCCGTATCCGTGCTTATACCCCACCGTGTACCAAATCCATCAATCATATCGTGTCACTTTAATAAGTATACAGGTTATTAATCACATTACTAAACAGAAGTGTGTTAGTTTACACACCTGTTAAAACGCAGTCTTTAGTACCAAAAGAATCGATCTAAGGCCCCTTGATTACTTGCTCCTAATATTTGTTTTGGTTTCCTACCAAATCTCAAACCAAGCAGTGGCCAACTCCTATAAAAACAACAGTCACACCTTTAATAACTTGGCTTAATAGAACTAAACGAATAAACCATGAACAACCTCTCACCATCACTTACCAATCAATCGAGTTCAGATAACGGCCTTGTTGACTGCTTCGAATCCCGAAGGCCCTAAAAAGAAATTGGTTACACAAGTGATTAGTTCTCTTCTAACAGAAGCCCAAAATCATCCTTTTGCCTTACCAAAATCGTTAGAGAAGTAGGGGGAGAAGAGATAGCCTTTCGGCCAAATACTCACCTTCACTAACCGATTGCCCAACACAGGATGAACACCAACACTACACCAATATTCGGCCCTAGGTGTTTAACACTCCTACTTTCGGCTTTGAATGTAAAAGGAAAGAAGAAATAGAGGTGGAAAGAAATAGAGGAATCGGCAATTGGGTTTAGGGAAAAGAAGGGGAATAAAGATGGAAAAGGTGTTTTGGAGAGGTGGAGTTTCAGCTTACAAGGTTTCAAAAGAGAAAAGAAATGGAAGTGGGGTGCTAGGTTCGGCTTAACAAGGGATTTTGAGAGAAAACACAAAGCCAAATTCGGCAAGGATGAAGTTGCTTAAAGCTTTCGGTTTTGAAAAGGGAAAAGAGAGACTTACTTGGAGGAAATTCGGCTTAGGCTCTTGACAAAAGAAAGAACTTTGTTTTGAAACAAAGTGACGGAATAAAAATGCCCAAAAATACCAAGATGAATTTCGGCTAACACCTTCTCAAAAGGCAACACAGGTTCGGCAATTGAGAGCTTACAATTTCGGTTTTGGTATGGCAAAAAGAGAAAATTTGCTTCTAAAGATTTTGACCGAAAAACACCAAAACTCAAAATGGATTTCGGCACTACCCCACACCCACACTACCAAGCCGTCACTCCCCCCCAAACTCTCCTAAAATTCGGCCATATCCCCACTAACACTCCACACCACTCAATTCAAATGAGTTGAACAAGTCTTCCTCCTAAAATCCCTCTCCACCCACCATTCAAATGGGTAGACCAAGTCCAAGGCAGAGTTTGAACTGCCTACAAACTCTTCCTTCCATGCCGTCAAAATGGAAGCCAAAATGGGGATCTCCGCAGCTTGAACACAAGACCTCTCCTCCTTGCATATGATGCCAACCTCAAGCTCCAAGTGGCACATGCCTTGCCACTTTGCCAGCTCACCTTTTGTGCAACAAAACACCAAATAAAACTCATATATCCCAGCTCCATCAGCTCCCCTGACTTAGGCCAAAAAAACAAAAATTTTCCTACCTGCTCAAGCTTACTTCTAGCTCACAACTAAGTCCCGAAACTATACAAACATCAACATAACAGGCCATAATCATGCAAACAATGTCACAACAAAAATAGCCCCTAACCCGGGATATTACAGACTATCTTGCAATATGGTGAAAAGTTTAGGATTTTTCCATGAGAGATTTTATATTGTTTGCTGCATTTTTATGGAAGAAAATAAGTCATAGTTGTTAGATAAACAACTTTTGTGAGAGGTGTTCCATGAAAACACCAAAAAGGACCCTTTTGTAAAGGTTGCAAAATTTGTTGTAAATGTGTGAAATGTTGGGTTTTGATGATAGCCATAAGAGAAATAAATGTTCACCTAGGCTTGCTGAAGGTAGAAATTTGATTAGAATTGATTTCCAAGCCTAGGGGTAAAATGGTCATTTTGCCAAAGTCTAAGGGAAAAATAGTAATTTTGCCAAAGCATGATTATTAAAATGCTTTTATTAATGTGATGATTAAAATGAGCTAATTTGCTATTATAGAGCAAGAAGAGCCAAGAGTCCACCTCGATCGGGGAAAGAATAAAGTCTCGGACTAGATCAACGATCTAGCTTATTTTGAAGCTGAGGTAAGTTTGTATGTGATAATTCAATATTTATGCTAGCATGTTTGAGAATGTTTGATATTGTAATGACATTTTATGAAATTGAATGTTAGTGTTATATGAGAAAGGTGATAAAAGTTGAGAAGTTGAAGTCCCGGTGGGACTATAATAAGTGTGAAAATGCTATCATCAAGTTGTGAGATGAACAGGGTCCCGTGTAAGACAATGTTTGGGACATGGCCTCGGCACCGAATTAAGATTCCGTATAAGACCATATTCGGGATATGGCTTCGGTATTGAGTATGAGAATCGTATAAGACCATATCCGGGATATGGCATCGGCACTCAGAAATAACCCAATGTAAGACCACATCCGAGATGTGGCACTGGTTTTGTGCTATGCTAATGCTTATAAACATACCTCCTTAAGTATCCCTAGTGAATTATCAGGATGAGTTGATTAGCTTAGAAATAGTGAAGTGGATTTTACTAATAGTTATGTGATTGAGTTAACACAGGTACTTGTGAGTAGTTCACGGAGAATCAATTACGATATGACGCATGGTATGTGCTAAATAAGGGCAAGTATGAGTATGTATAAATAGGGCAAGAAGCCTATGACTTGTGTATGGTTAATTAATTCCATGGATGGATTATATTGTGAGCTTATTGTTGCTATTTATTTCCATGCAAACTTACTAAGCTTTATGCTTACCCCTTTTCATTGCCCTTTTTCATTGTAGTATTGCAAATTAGCTCGAGAATTCGCAGACGACAGAATTGGAAATCACACTATCGACTACAATTTGGTATAGCCAAATTAGATTTATTTTGAATATGGCATGTATAGGACTTGAGTATTTTGTTAGGTCATATTGGTAAGCCAAATGTGTTGGCTACTAAAGTTGTTCCAATTCATTTTATAAATGGTCATTAAAGTTGGGCCAATACTTGGCTAATTCTTAGGTTTAATGAAGATGAATTTCATGTAGTGTATGCTTTTGTGGATGTATTGTTTCTTTTGAGTTCATAGAGGTACCATTTGGCCATCTTATATGTTGAAATGTTTTGGTATGAGTGTGATTACTTGATAGGGTGGCAAATGGCTTGGTAGATAGCCATCTAATTGTCCACATGGGTAGACACACAGGCGTGTGTCTAGGCCGTGTGTGACACACAGTCAGCCCTATAGGTGTGTTGATTGGCCGTGTGTCCCCCTGCATGTTTGAATTGCAAGTCAGTATGCTCAGTAGTAAACACACAGGCAGAGACACGACCGCATGTCTCAGCTGTGTGGGAGGCACAGCCTAGGACATGGGCGTGTGCCCAGGCCGTGTGAAGTCTGCACCTAAAATTGGGAATTTAATTCGACACACAGGCTAAGGACACAGACGTGTGCCTTGGCCGTGTGACCTTAGTGAGATGATGACGTCATAAACAGAATACCAAGGTTTTGGCACACGGGCTGAGACACGGGCGTGTGTTCAGCCGTGTGAAATAAGTCAGTGTCGACCACGGGTGAGGGACATGGGCGTGTGTGACCACACGGCTTACCCCACGGGTGTGTCCCTTTTCACACGGGCGTGTGGCCCCTGTCTAGGCAAAATTTTTCTAAGTGCGTAAAAGTTCCCGATTTAATTCCGAAACCTCTCGGAAGTATGTTTAGGGCCTTGTAGGCCGAGAATGAGCAGGATATGAGTTTAAATGGAAACTTTTTATGTTGAAATGAAATTTTATAGCCCAATATGATATGTTTAAGCAAGTTAAGTTAGGTAATGCCTCATATCCGATTCTAGCTTTGAACACGGGTAAGGGGTGTTACAATTTCCTATACCATTTCATGCATAAACACTTGAACAATTTGTTCACACTTACAAGTAATCAAACCATACCTAAAAATTCATATGTTTGCCATTCCAAAAGTCTTAAATCAACTAACCAATATTCCATTCAAATGCACCTCAAACACACACAACAATACTTACCTAAACATGCATATTTTACCACATTTCAAACATCAATTTCTAGTCCAAAACTTACCAAACACTGTACAAATTTCCCATTATCATACCAATTCAAAACATACCATATGAGCCATTCCAAACATGCATCACAAGTTAACCAAAATGACACAATCTAATAAGGCATCAAATGGTACCAACAAAGTTAACTTACACAACTTTTACATACCAAATCATCAACTAAACATTCAACTAACAACCCGTTTTTAGTCAAATCGGGGTAGTGGTTTCGGGACCACAAATCAGAAGTTGAAATAATTTTATTATTATTATTTTAATGTCTACAGCATGAAAATATGATGTTGTGAAATTTTCGTTAAGAAATTTTATTGTTTGGATGGTTAATTTGATAAAAAGGACTAAACCGCGTAAAGTGTAAAACTTGTGTTATATTAGCTAATAGGGTTTAATAGCTATGGAATATTAAAGTTAAGGTCCTTATGAAGTAATTAGACTATTTTTATAGTGGGTGGACATTTATGGACATGTATTAAGTGATTTTAGTAGTTAATGACCAAGGTTAAATATGTAATTCAGTTAATAAATTAAAGTAAAAATAACCTAAACAAAGATACCATCTTATTCATATTATTATTCCATCAAAAATAAACTAAGGAGACACCATTTTTGGAGCTTAAACATGCGGCCATAGTTCATTCTTGCATGTAAGCCCATTTTGTTCGGTTTTAAATGATTTCTGTGTTTTTGTGATCGTTGCAACTAGGTCTAGCTAGCCCAGGGACTAATTTGAAAAAATGTTAAAGATTTTGAATGATGCCATTGATGAATACATGTGTGTTTTGATGTTTAATGATAGATTTTGAATATTTGGTGATAGTTATACAAGTTTTGTTAAGTGATTTTTAGTGAAAATGCAAATTAGGGATTAAATTGAGAAATGTGGAAACTTTGTGGTTAAAATGTGAAATAAATGAAAAATATGGGCTGCTAGGGGCATAATGGTAATTCGGCTAGCATGGGTTATACAAGTTTTGTTAAGTGATTTTTAGAGAAAATGCAAATTAGGGATTAAATTAAGAAATGTGGAAACTTTGTGGTTAAAATGTGAAATAAATGAAAAATATGGGCTCCTAGGGGCATAATGTTAATTTTGCTATGGGTTAGTATTGAATTTCATGAATTTGTGATTTTATGAAATAAGGACTAAATTGTAAAAGATGTGAAACATTAGGGACAAATGTGTAAAAGTGCTTTAATGTGAATTTTGGATTAAATTGAATAGAGTGATGATTAAATAAATTAAATTTGATATCGTGATCAAGAAAGGTGAAATACGGACTTAGATCGGGGAAAGAACAATGTTTTGGAATGGTTGACTCGTTTCACCGTTTTTACATTCGAGGTAAGTTCATATGTAGTAAGCATTGTTATAATTATGCTTTAAATGCTTTGATATTGCATAAATTGTGTAAACGAGACTACAATCGTGTTTGACGATGATTCGACTATGTATGGCACTTAGTGTGCGAGATGAAGATAGCTTTGGCTATGTATGGCACTTAGTGTGCGAGATTGAGATAGCTTCGACTATGTGTGGTACTTAGTGTGCGAGATTGAAATAGCTTCGGCTATGTATTGGCACTTAGTGTGCAAGATTTAAAGTATTCGACATTATTCTGAATAGGTATAGTTTGTTACGGATTGGTATAGGTACGTACATAAATCGTATGAGCTTTAAATCAAAGAAATTATGAAGTTTGCATATAAGCATATGATTACACATGTGAAAGGTTTGTTAGTTATAATGAATTACATGTTAATATGTTCAAATTGATGATTTATGTATTTCTGACTAGTTGAGTTTATTTCATACGAGCTTACTAAGCTATAAAGCTTACTTTGTGTATTTCTCTGTGTTTTATAGTGATTTCAAAGCTAGCTCGGATTCGGGGTTTGTCTAAGACATCGTCACACTATCCAACTATCAATTTGGTACTCTTGAGCTTGTGTTTTGGTCATATGGCATGTATAGGAATATGGTCATTTTGATAAGTAATTTGGTAGTGACTTTTGCCATTTGAGTTGGCTTATGAATGTCTATATTTTTGTTTGTATATATAGCCATGTGAGTTGGCTTATGTTGATGTATATAAGTGTTCAAATGACCCTTGTTTTGAGTTTGGTAATTGTCTTATAAATGCTAATTGTGATTGGTAGTTTTTGAATTAGTATTTGGAGTATGAAATAGCCCATGTTTGATGAATGATACGTTGGTGATATTAGGTAAAATAATGCATGTTTGAATGTGTCTATATTGATGATTTGAGATGGTAAGTATTGGTGTGATTTGGAAGGCATATTGGAACATAGTGTATTTTGTATTTATTGGTATTGAAATGGTAGGAATGATGTTTGATTGGGGTTGTAGGAATGTCTATTACATGCCTAGTTTGTGTTATTTGATTTTGGTTTAGATGTGTACAAGTTTGGGTGGCAAATTGGCTTGGTAAATAGCCTATTTTTGTCCACATGAGCAGAGACACGGGCGTGTGTCTCAGTCGTGTGTGACATACGGTTATGTTACACGGCCGTGTCCCCTAGTGTTGAAATTAAAATCAAGTTAGTATGCTCCACACAGCCTGGCACACGGGCATGTATGGCCATTTGTAGGGCACACGGGCTAGCCACACGGGCGTGTGTGTTGGCCGTGTGACCCAAGTTAGAGAGTTACACGGGGTTGGACATGAGCTGGGACATGGCCATGTGATCCCATTTCGAATGTCCTTATGGCCTATGACACAGGCGTGTCTGTTGGCCGTGTGTCTCACACGGTCGGGCCACACGGGCTTGTGTCCCCTGTTTTTGAGAAAGTTTTTTAAGTTTTCTAAGAAATTTCCAATGTTATCGGTTTAGTCCCAAACCATTCCCAATACATGTTTAGGGCCTCGTAAGCTTGTATTAGGGACAAATTGATTGAGATTGAATGATGAATGTATGAATTGCGAAAATGTATGCTAAGTGAATGTTAATTGTTTTATAGGTTCGGTAATACTCCATAACCCTATTCTGACATTGAATACGGGTGAGGGGTGTTACAGGCCAAAACATTCAAAATCTACCGATATTTAAGCTGGATAGTGTGATTGATCTCTGACGAGCTTCCAAACCAATCGACTTCTGATAATCTATAAAACTTTGAAAAGAAACTACGTAAGTACTTAATGCTTAGTAAGTTCGTAGAAGATAAAACATAACTTACCATTTCATTTACATACCAATAAGTATAAGTATAACATAACCCAAACCACAAACTTGGCACAAGCCTATACATCATCATCAGTACACAAGTTAGTGCATTTATACATAACTCATTTGAATTAACTATATGATAAATCATTTCCATATAAAATACATCATTTGATTTATTCATCCTTTCCATGAGCATATGTATAATTCCATTTGGAAACTTACCATCTCAATCTTTTCTTACCTGTTGAACCATCAAGAATATCATCGGATACTCGGAAAAGCTCACACGAAGCGTGCTTAAACTTATAACCGTAAACTTTCCTTTACATCATTGCTCACACAAGTTGTGAAATGGGCCTGCTCACACGATCTATGAGTTAGAATATAAGCTACACGATGCTGCTCACACGAGTTATGGAGTATCTGCAAAAAATGTAGGACTTCAGCCACCAGTAAGACATTCAAAACCAGCACCCGAAACATGAAATCCCTAATGACATGTCATTAGTATCCTATGAATTCGTAAGGTTCAATCGGGACTCGATAACAATCATTGCATTGATTTATTTAAACATCGATCAATTTACATGAAAAATAACATATGAACATATGACTTCAAATAACATTAAAACTATAACTATTCACACGAACTTACCTCAACAACTAGGGTTAAATCAAGCTATTCTGAAACGTTATCTTTGCCTCGATCTAAGTCCGTACGTGGCCTATCTTGATCTAAATAGAAAAATTCAATCCATTTAATACTTCTAGTATTCAATTCAGTCCACATTTCATATTTATGCAAAATTACTATTTTGCCCTTAGCATTTTAACTTTTCACAATTTAGTCCTTAAGCTCATAAATTAAAATCTAAGCATTTTAATCCCCCATTCAAGCTAACCGAATTTATTAGGGACTTAAATTAACCTTTATAAACCATTATTTCATAAATTTTCTATGAACTTTTACCATTTTTACAAATAAATCCTTAAATGCAAATTTCATCAAATATCACTTTACAAAACTTGTTTATTTATCAACAATGATTCATAATCTACAATTTAACGTCAAGAATAATACAAGAAAATTCATGGCATAACCCTCAACCTTTAATAGTTTTACAAAATGACCCTCGGGCTAGCTAGATTAAGCTAAAAGAACTCCAAAAACATAAAAATGATTAAAAACGAAGTTAAAATTCATACTATGCAAGCAAGGAACTTGATTGAATGCTTTAACCCTAAAAATGGTGTTTTTGTTCTTCCAAATCGGTGGAAAGAAACTTTGTAGAAGATGGGCACAATTTTGTTTTATTTGTTTTAAGTTTAATTACACAATTACCTTTTTAACCTTTAATTAACATCAAAATTTCATTAATACTTGGCCATGTGCATCCCCTATCGCTTTAATTGGTCACTTTACCATTCAAGTCCTTTAGATTAAAATTTCATAGGTGTTTGACTCCTTTATGTAACACCCCAAACCCGGTCAATACACCACGACCGAATCTGGTATGTTACGGGAAAAACGTTTTTGAGAGGATAGGTTTTCCGTTTAAAAGTTTGATAAAACCCTTTGATAAAAATTTTTATTACTTGCAGAAATCTTGGGCATGATTGTTTGAAAACTGATGTTTTGTTTAAAACTCAGAAATTTCGAAAACTTAATTGGTTATGAAGTTAAAACAAAACTATCTCATTTAGAAGCTCAAGTTGTTTCTTATTGTTACTAAAACATTTTGACTTAATAGAAAATCGAGTTTAAGTTAGGAGAAAAACATTTGAGTTCCCTTTGTCTCAAATCATAATATGATACCCGATGGTATAATTTAAAACATATCGCTTTGTGGTTTTGAAATCGTTGTCTTTCCAAGTTTTAGCAAATCTTAACCCAATTAATTTGTTAAGACATATTAAAAATCTAATTTAAGCGTAACATAGGAAAACATAATTTTAAAGGCCATTTACAACCCAAATAAAACCAAATAGTAAGAAATAAGCTAAAGTACCAAATTTTATAAAGTTTGAGCAAATCTTTATTTAAGCATGGCATGAGCACCTCGAGCCCATCCCGGCTCCAAGTCCGCGTCTAAGTGTCACTTGAAATGTCAAAGGAGAAGGTGAGTCGCATGACTCAGTGCATAAATCCTCCTCCCCAAAAAAAATGCATCATGCTAACACACATCATATCATAGCAACATAATTAATGCACCCTGGTCCTAACCATCTATCTCCTTTCTACCCCGTGTGGTACCAAACCACTGGTGGTGCCAAACCACTGGTGACCCAAAGTCACGAATAATCCAATGATGGGGCCAACCCATCGTGTGATACCAAATCACTAGCGACAATCCCGTATCTCTCAAGTGGGGCCAACCCACGGTGGTGTCAAACCACAGGGACGAGTCGCAATGAGGTGCCAAACCTCTGGTGTCCCAAAGACACAGTGTGATACCAAATCACTGGTGACCGCAGTCACAAATCCGATGATGGGGCCAACCCATCGTGTGATACCAAATCACTGGCGTCAATCCCGAATAATCAACCGTGGGGCCAACCCACCGTGGTACTAAGCCACTGGGACGAGACGCTGAGGTGCCAAACCTCTGGTGACCCAAAGTCACAATATATCATCTGTGGTACCAAACCACTGGAGGTGCCAAACCTCTGGTGTCCCAAAGACACAGTGTCCCAAGGACACGGATATCATACTCACCCTCCTCTCAATCACCCAACAACATATCATTCTAATGCAAATGACATAAAGCATACAATCATGCTAATATGCTCAAAATAGCATCTCATAATATTTTCATCATAACTCATGATATCTCATACATCATTACAGATTTCGTAATAAAACGGACTTACCCGTATCCGTGCTTATACCCCATCGGGTACCAAATCCATCCATCATATTGTTTCACTTTAATAAGTAATCAGGTTATTAATCATATTACTAAACAGAAGTGTGTTAGTTTACACACCTGGTAAATTGCAAATCTAATCCCAAAGAGCCCGTCTAAAACCCTCGATCACCTCGACAACTTTGATCCTTGCAATCGTTTGGTTTCCTACCAAACCCGAACCACAATGGTTCCTCCTTCAACAATCGGCTACACCAAACAGTTAATCGAAAGAGGAAGGCTCCACTTGTCTCCTTCAACAAACCGTATGTCCTATAATGAAGTCGATTACACAAGAGATTAGCTTTCTTTCAACAATTGCCCAAAGTCATCCTTAGCCTTACCAAAATCGATAGAGTACAAGAGAGAAAAGGAAAAGAATATTCGGCTAGCACTTACCTTATTCCAAACCCGATTGAACACTACACAAGAGAGGTCCACACCACTCCAATATTCGGCCAAGAGAGAACTACTAGGTGAGGGGTTGATATTCGGCCAAAGTAAGAACAAATGATAGAAGGAAATTTCGGCAGCACAAAGGAGGGATTCGGCTAGTATTTTAAAAGTGAAGCAAAAGAAATATATGATCAAGAAGAAGAAGAGAATCGGCCAAGGTTCTGAGAAGAAGAGAAAAATGCACAAGGGGTAGGTGCTTTCGGTTTAAGAAAAAAGAAATGGAAAAGATGTTTGGAGAATGAAGTTTCGGCTACAATGTTTTTAAGCAAAGAATAAGGAAAACAAATGTGAAAAGAGAGGATAGTGGTTTCGGTTTACACAATTGAAAGAAAGGAGAAGAAATGGGAAGGAATATTCGGCTACCAAAGAAAATTAGGAGGAAACAAGCAAATTTCGGCAGTATGCTCTTGAACTTTCGGTTTCAAAAGAAAATGAAAGAATTTTGTTTGCTACCCCCCTATGACCGAAAACGCACCAAAAATCCAAGTGGATTTCGGCACTTCCCCACTCCCTCACAACCAAGCCGTCCACTCCCCCACAAACTCTCCAAAGAATCGGCCACAACTCCCCCCCAAACACTCCAAGCCTTCCATTCAAATTAGTTGAACAAGTCAACCTCCACCATTTACTCTCCACCCATCATTCAAATGGGTAGACAAAGTCCAAGGCAGAGTTTGAACTGCCTACAACCTCTTCCTTTTATGCCGTCAAAAGGAGTGCAAAATGTGGGATCTCCGCAGCTCGAACACAAGACCTCCACCCTTGCACTTGACGCCAACCACAAGTTCCAAGTAGCGCCTTGCTTTGCCACTTTGCTAGCTCACCTTTTGTGCTCAAAAACACCAAATACTACTCATATAGCCCAGCTCCCTCAGCTCCCCTTACTTAGGCCTAAAAACAAAAATTTTCCCACCTACTCAGGCATACCCCTAGCCTACAATTAAGCCCCTAAGACACCAAAACAGCAACATAGCACACCAAACACATGCAAAACATGCCATAACAAAAATAGCCCCTAACCCGGGATATTACAGTTCTACCCCCTTAAAATAATTTTGACCTCGAAATTACCTGATCAAAAGAGTTGCGGGTACTGCTGTCTCATCATATCCTCGGGTTCCCACGTAGCTTCCTCCACGCCATGATTCCGCCAAAGTACCTTCACCAAAGGCACAGACTTCCTACGCAGAACCTTCACATCCCGATCTAGAATCTGCACAGGTTCTTCTTCCATGGTCAAATCTGGATTTACCTCGATCTCTTCCACTGCTACCACATGCGATGGATCAGAACGATAACGCCGAAGCATCGAAACGTGAAATACGTCGTGAATCTGGCTTAGCTCTGCTGGCAACTCAAGTTGATACGCTACTGGTCCCACTCGTCTCAGTACCTTATACGGCCCAATGAATCTCGGACTTAGCTTGCCTTTTCTTCCGAACCTCATCACCTTCTTCCATGGTGAGACCTTCAGAAAAACCTGATCCCCCACAGCAAACTCTATGTCCCTTCGCTTAAGATCGGCATAAGACTTCTGCCGGTCCGAAGCTTCCTTCAATCGAGCCTGAATCAACTTAACCTTGTCTTCAGTCTCTACAACTAACTCGGGTCCCAACAACTGACGTTCACCCAACTCCGTCCAACACGTAGGTGAGCAACACTTCCTACCATACAACGCCTCATACGGTGCCATCTTGATGCTCGCTTGATAACTGTTGTTGTAGGCAATCTCAGCTAACGGTAGAAACTCTTCCCAACTACCTCTGAAATCCAGAACACAACCTCTCAGCATATCCTCTAAGATCTGAATGACCCTTTCTGACTGCCCGTCAGACTGCGGGTGAAAAGCCGTGCTGAAATCCAAACGAGTACCCAAAGCCTGATGCAACGCTTTCCAGAACCTTGACGTAAACCTGGGATCCCTATCCGAGATTATCGAAACTGGCACACCATGCAACCTCACTATCTCTGACACATACAGCTTCACTAACTTCTGAAGTGAGTAGTCAACCCTCACCGGAATGAAGTGAGCTGATTTAGTCAGACGATCCACCACTACCCAAACTGAATCTTTCTTGCTTGGCGTAAGCGGTAACCCACTGACGAAATCCATGGTTATCCTTTCCCACTTCCACTGAGGAATCTTCACAGGCTGAAGCAACCCTGACGGCAACTGATGTTCAGCCTTGACCTGCTGACATGTCAGACACTTCCCTACAAACTCTGTCACCTCTCTTTTCAAACCAGGCCACCAAAACTGCTCTCTAAGATCCCTATACATCTTGCTACCTCCAGGATGCATAGTATAAGGACTGCTATGAGCATCCTGAAGAATCTTCTGCCTCAGCTCAACATTCTTAGGCATACAAGCTTTACCCTGAAAACACAACACCTCATCACCAGACAAACTGTAACCTCCCAAACCACCATTCTGCACTTGCAACCTCCGCGCACTCAGAACCTCATCCTCCAACTGTTTCTCTTTGATCTGCCCAACCCAAGTAGGCTTAACCTGCAACTCTGCCAGAATACTTCCGTCGTCATACAAACTCAAATGGGCAAACATCGCTCTTAAGTCCGAAACAACCTTACGGCTCAACGCGTCTGCCACCACGTTAGCCTTGCCCGGATGATACTCAATTGAACAGTCATAATCTTTCAGCAACTCAACCCATCTACGTTGCCTCAAATTCAGATCCTTCTGAGTCAAGAGGTACTTCAGACTCTTATGATCTGTGTAGACTATCGATCTCTCTCCGTACAAATAGTGCCTCCAAATCTTCAAAGCGAAGACTACGGCCGCTAGCTCCAAATCGTGCGTCGGATAGTTGACCTCATGTGGCCTCAGCTGCCGAGATGCATAATCCACAACCTTTCCTTCCTGCATCAGCACACAACCCAATCCCGTATGTGATGCATCGCAGTAGACTATGAATTCCTTACCAGCCTCAGGTTGAATTAAAACCGGAGCTTCTGTTAGAATCTTCTTAAGCTTGTCGAAACTTTCCTGCTGTTTCTCAGTCCAAACAAACGGAACTTCTTTCCTCAACAACTTGGTCATCGGCGCTGCAATCAACGAGAAACCTTCTACAAACCTTCGGTAGTATCCAGCCAAACCCAGAAAACTCTGAATTTCAGCCACTAACTTAGGCGGTTTCCATTCCAAAACTGCCTCAATCCTCCGAGGATCTACTCTAATCCCCTCAGTTGACACTACATGACCCAAGAAAGTCACTTCTCTAAGCCAGAACTCGCACTTACTGAACTTAGCATAAAGCTGCTTTTCCCTCAAAGTCTGTAGCACCACTCGCAAATGCGCATCATGCTCTTCTTCTGTCCTTGAGTACACCAAAATATCGTCTATGAAAACCACAACGAACTGATCCAGATACTGCTAAAACACCCTATTCATCATATCCATGAATGCTGCCGGTGCATTAGTCAACCCGAACGGCATTACCAGAAATTCGTAGTGCCCATACCGAGTCCGAAACGCTGTCTTGTGAATATCAGCCTCCTTTACCTTCAACTGGTGATACCCAGACCTCAAGTCAATCTTCGAGAATACCGCTGCACCCTTCAGCTGATCAAACAAGTCATCTATCCGTGGCAACGGATACTTGTTTTTAATCGTCAGCTTGTTCAACTGGCGGTAGTCTATACACATCCGCATCGTACCATCTTTCTTCTTTACAAAGAGTACCGGCGCACCCCACGGCGAAACACTTGGCCTGATAAAACCTCGGTCCAACAACTCCTGAATCTGAGCCTTAAGCTCCACCAATTCCTTTGGCGCCATCCTATACGGAGCAATAGACACGGGCGCAGTTTCGGGTAACAGATCTATCCCGAACTCTACCTCACGATCTGGCGGCAAACCCGGAAGCTCCTCAGGAAACACATCAGTAAATTCCTTAACAGTTCAGACCTTCTCCACAGCAGATTCCTTAGCCTCCAAGGCATACACATGAACCACGTACGCTTCACAGCCCTTCCTGACCATCTTCTCCACTTTCAGAGCAGATACCACATTTGATAAGTAATCCCTCCTATTACCTATCATAGCCACTTCATTACCCTCAACAGTCTTAAGGACCATACGCTTAGCCGTGCAATCCAACCTCGCCTGGTACTTAACCAACCAATCCATCCCAAGAATCAGATCGAACTCCCCAAACGGCAGTTCCATCAGATCAGCAGCAAACACTACCCCTTGGAGTTCTAGGGGTACATCTCTAAACAGCTTATCTACTACTATAGAGTGACCTAAAGGGCTAATTACAGTCATCTGCCTAGAAGATATCTCAGAGTCTAAGTCCATGGTCTCTACTATACTACTAGCAACGTAAGAATGCGTCGAACCCACATCAATCAAAGCAGTAAATGGAGAACCAAAGATCAAAAACGTACCGGTTATGACGTCCGGTGCGTCGCCCTCCTCTCGGCGCCTCGCAGCATACACTAACCCAGGCTGTCTGGCCTCAGAACTACCCGCACCTCTGCCCGGTGCTCCACGGCCCCGACCAGAACCGTTACCTCCTCTGCCATTACCGCGACCTCTCTGCAGTGGCGGTCCATTATTCCTGAACTGAGTACGGCCCTGACTCTCAGATTGAATCCTAGCCAACTTACGCGGACAGTCCCTTACTCGATGATCCAATGAACCACAGTCAAAGCAACCTTTTCCACCGGTCCAGCAGCCTCCCCAATGAGATTTCCCACAGTGCTTACACCGCGGCGGTCCCTGACTAGCAGCAACAAACCTACCAGACTGATTCGGCCCACTCTGTCTAGTCCTTTTCTGAGGATTACCCGACGATCCAGAAGACCCAAAGCTCCTCTTATGCCTGCTCCTGTCCATGCCCTGCCTCACTGACTCCTTAACACCCTCGGCTACCTTAGCCTTCTCAACCAAGACGGCAAACTCACACTCCTGCTGAGGAGCAATCAGCAGCCTCAACTCGTCTCTCAGACCATCCTCAAAACGAACACACCTCTCGTGCTCTGTAGCCACAATGCCCCTAGCATACCGGCTCAACTTCAAAAACTCAGCCTCGTACTCGGAAACAGACTTACTTCCCTGGACTAGCCTCAGAAATGCTTTTCGTTGCGCGTCGATGTAGCTAGAACCAATATACTTTTTCTGAAATGCAGCCCTGAAATAATCCCATGTCAGATCCTCTGCTGCCACACTATCCCGAACCGTGAGCCACCACTGATATGACTCATCCCGAAAAAGCGATACTATGCCCTTCAGCTTCTCTTCAGCAGTCAGGTCCAGGTCCTCCATAATCCGCTCTGTCGCCTCCAGCCAATGCTCAGCCGTGCTGGGAGCAACACCCGAAACACCTCGAAAGAATTCAGCCCCAGTTGCCCGAAGTCGCTCAGGCACAGATTTCCTAGCTCCTGCACCACCACCTACTCCAGCTACTCTTTCCAACACTCGCAGCATCGCCTGTGACACTGCATCATCCCCGGTCTGATCTTGGAACTCACCACCTCCAGCTGGTGGCGGTACCGGCATCTCATTTTCTGACCCCTGACCAGATCCTACGGGTTCAGAAACCGTCATCCTACCACGACCACGTCCACGACCACGTCCACCTCTAGCGCTCATGACTAAAATCTCTACGTATCTGATTTAAGAGTTTTATGCATCAGTATTTATTCCACTGTTTTTAGGCAACGTCTTATGAATAGTAAAGAAGCTTTGTTTTCGCGAGTTCACAAAATCCTATCAGTTTCAGTTTCTAGAGTAATCTTACTAACTATCCAATCACCTCTCATCAACGACAAAATCACAAGCAATAGTAAGGGGTACTTACCTGGGCGAACTGGTGCCGGAGACTCGGTGTCATGCCTTTCAAACCATACATTTCAAAACAAAAACACTTAAAACAGACTTTTAAAACATTTTGGACCTCAGGCCCACAGCCGAGCCTTTGAACTTGGCTCTGATACCACAATTGTAACACCCCAAACCCGGTCAATACACCACGACCGAATCTGGTATGTTACGGGAAAAACGTTTTTGAGAGGATAGGTTTTCTGTTTAAAAGTTTGATAAAACCCTTTGATAAAAATTTTTATTACTTGCAGAAATCTTGGGCATGATTGTTTGAAAACTGATGTTTTGTTTAAAACTCAGAAATTTCGAAAACTTAATTGGTTATGAAGTTAAAACAAAACTATCTCATTTAGAACTCAAGTTGTTTCTTATTGTTACTAAAACATTTTGACTTAATAGAAAATCGAGTTTAAGTTAGGAGAAAACATTTGAGTTCCCTTTGTCTCAAATCATAATGTGATACCCGATGGTATAATTTAAAACATATCGCTTTGTGGTTTTGAAATCGTTGTCTTTCCAAGTTTTAGCAAATCTTAACCCAATTAATTTGTTAAGACATATTAAAAATCTAATTTAAGCGTAACATAGGAAAACATAATTTTAAAGGCCATTTACAACCCAAATAAAACCAAATAGTAAGAAATAAGCTAAAGTACCAAATTTTATAAAGTTTGAGCAAATCTTTATTTAAGCATGGCATGAGCACCTCGAGTCCATCCCGGCTCCAAGTCCGCGTCTAAGTGTCACCTGAAATGTCAAAGGAGAAGGTGAGTCGCATGACTCAGTGCATAAATCCTCCTCCCCAAAAAAATGCATCATGCTAACACACATCATATCATAGCAACATAATTAATGCACCCCGGTCCTAACCATCCATATCTCCTTTCTACCCCGTGTGGTACCAAACCACTGGTGGTGCCAAACCACTGGTGACCCAAAGTCACGATATCCATAAGTGTGGTGCCAAACCACTGGTGACCCAAAGTCACGAATAATCCAATGATGGGGCCAACCCATCGTGTGATACCAAATCACTAGCGACAATCCCGTATCTCTCAAGTGGGGCCAACCCACGGTGGTGTCAAACCACAGGGACGAGTCGCAATGAGGTGCCAAACCTCTGGTGTCCCAAAGACACAGTGTGATACCAAATCACTGGTGACCGCAGTCACAAATCCGATGATGGGGCCAACCCATCGTGTGATACCAAATCACTGGCGTCAATCCCGAATAATCAACCGTGGGGCCAACCCACCGTGGTACTAAGCCACTGGGACGAGACGCTGAGGTGCCAAACCTTTGGTGACCCAAAGTCACAATATATCATCTGTGGTACCAAACCACTGGAGGTGCCAAACCTCTGGTGTCCCAAAGACACAGTGTCCCAAGGACACGGATATCATACTCACCCTCCTCTCAATCACCCAACAACATATCATTCTAATGCAAATGACATAAAGCATACAATCATGCTAATATGCTCAAAATAGCATCTCATAATATTTTCATCATAACTCATGATATCTCATACATCATTACAGATTTCGTAATAAAACGGACTTACCCGTATCCGTGCTTATACCCCATCGGGTACCAAATCCATCCATCATATTGTTTCACTTTAATAAGTAATCAGGTTATTAATCATATTACTAAACAGAAGTGTGTTAGTTTACACACCTGGTAAATCGCAAATCTAATCCCAAAGAGCCCGTCTAAAACCCTCGATCACCTCGACAACTTTGATCCTTGCAATCGTTTGGTTTCCTACCAAACCCGAACCACAATGGTTCCTCCTTCAACAATCGGCTACACCAAACAGTTAATCGAAAGAGGAAGGCTCCACTTGTCTCCTTCAACAAACCGTATGTCCTATAATGAAGTCGATTACACAAGAGATTAGCTTTCTTTCAACAATTGCCCAAAGTCATCCTTAGCCTTACCAAAATCGATAGAGCATAAGAGAGAAAAGGAAAAGAATATTCGGCTAGCACTTACCTTATTCCAAACCCGATTGAACACTACACAAGAGAGGTCCACACCACTCCAATATTCGGCCAAGAGAGAACTACTAGGTGAGGGGTTGATATTCGGCCAAAGTAAGAACAAATGATAGAAGGAAATTTCGGCAGCACAAAGGAGGGATTCGGCTAGTATTTTAAAAGTGAAGCAAAAGAAATATATGATCAAGAAGAAGAAGAGAATCGGCCAAGGTTCTGAGAAGAAGAGAAAAATGCACAAGGGGTAGGTGCTTTCGGTTTAAGAAAAAAGAAATGGAAAAGATGTTTGGAGAATGAAGTTTCGGCTACAATGTTTTTAAGCAAAGAATAAGGAAAACAAATGTGAAAAGAGAGGATAGTGGTTTCGGTTTACACAATTGAAAGAAAGGAGAAGAAATGGGAAGGAATATTCGGCTACCAAAGAAAATTAGGAGGAAACAAGCAAATTTCGGCAGTATGCTCTTGAACTTTCGGTTTCAAAAGAAAATGAAAGAATTTTGTTTGCTACCCCCCTATGACTGAAAACGCACCAAAAATCCAATTGGATTTCGGCACTTCCCCACTCCCTCACAACCAAGCCGTCCACTCCCCCCCAAACACTCCAAGCCTTCTATTCAAATTAGTTGAACAAGTCAACCTCCACCATTTACTCTCCACCCATCATTCAAATGGGTAGACTAAGTCCAAGGCAGAGTTTGAACTGCCTACAACCTCTTCCTTCTATGCCGTCAAAAAGAGTGCAAACTGTGGGATCTCCGCAGCTCGAACACAAGACCTCCACCCTTGCACTTGACGCCAACCACAAGCTCCAAGTGGCGCCTTGCTTTGCCACTTTGCTAGCTCACCTTTTGTGCTCAAAAACACCAAATAATACTCATATATCCCAGCTCCCTCAGCTCCCCTTACTTAGGCCTAAAAACAAAAATTTTCCCACCTATTCAGGCATACCCCTAGCCTACAATTAAGCCCCTAAGACACCAAAACAGCAACATAGCACACCAAACACATGCAAAACATGCCATAACAAAAATAGCCCCTAACCCGGGATATTACACTTTAACTAATAGAACTCTACTTTTGCACTTTTTATGATTTAGCCCTTTTCACTTAATTAATCATGCAAACATCAAAAATTTAATTCGACCTTACTAACATCCCATAGACATTAAAATAATAAAAAAAGAATAATTTACTCGTCAAATTTGTAGTCCTGAAACACTATTCCGATTTCACTGAAAACGGGCTGTTACACATAGGCACCACAATTGTATCAAAACATTAATTACCAAAACATAACAATAGTGCCATATTCCAAATATGCAAACCCAATTCAATTAACCTCTACATGATATCAAAAAGACCATTTCCAAGCCATCAGTTACATACCAAAGAGCCATAAATATAAGTACTTAAAGATGGCCAAAATGACCTAACTTAAATAAATATTTAAAGTTCATCAAGTTGAAACATAAACTTCATAAGTATGAACATACCAAATCACCACTTACACATTCACAAAATATCATAGTCTGTAACACCCCTAACCCGTATCCATCGTCGGAATAGGGTTACAAGGCATTACCTATCAAATCACAACATAAAACATACAGTTCTAATCCAAGAATCCATTAATACATAAACATCAATCCAACATAGTCATATTGTCCATTATAAGGCTCTACGAGACCTTAAAACATGCTTGGAAGAGGTTCGAGACTAAACCAATAACATTTGAAAACTTTGGGAAACTTATAAAATTTTCAAGCATATGGGGATCACATGCCCGTGTGAACAGGCCGTGTGTTTCAGACGGCCACCAGACACGCCCGTGTCACAAGCCGTGTGGAAACAGGGCATACATACTGACTTGTATCACATGGTCGGAGACACGCCCGTGTGCCATGGCCGTGTAAAATCTGGAGGGTATACTGACTTGGGTCACACGGCCGGCCACACGCCCATGTGTCAGCCCGTGTGTCACACACGGTTAGTAGACACGCCCGTGTATCTAAGCCGTGTAACTCACTAACTTGTTTAACTAAATTACAGCAGGAACACGGTTGAGCCAAACGCCCGTGTGCTCAACCATGTGGGGCAAAATTAGGCTTGATTTTAGCCATGTTTCCCACCCACTTCGAGCATACCTAAACCAAAACATTTCAAACCGTTTCAATACACTTATTGGCCACCAAAACATGCCAATTCATATACAAATTATACCATTTCATCTTCAACCATTTCACTACTCAAATTATAACCATAAACATACCAAAACAATATGTCATTACCAACAATTTCCCCTATCTTCCCTATGCATTTTTCTCATCTTTTATCAACTAATTCATGCCACAAAATATACCAATTCGTCATCCCTATATCATACCAAATCAACCATGATATATCATTGGTATTAATCAAAACAATTAACCACTTAGCCATCACAACAATTATACCAAACATGCCAAAACACAAGGCCATATATACATCACATATCACTTACCAAATTCATAAAATAAGCCAACTAAAATGACCAAATACACACCAACATTTACATCAGTTATGAGCCAAATCTCATGGCTAATGTCATATCTCACAACACATCATCATATTACTAGCCTATACATGTCATATACCATATTTACAAAACACCAAAAGTACCAACAGGTTGATCGATAGTGTGACGATGTTCCTGATGATCCCCGAATCCAAGCTAGTTTTGATTATCTATAAAAATAGGGAAAGAACACACAAAGTAAGCTTTAAAAGCTTAGTAAGCCATATACAAATAAAATTACCACATGTATCAACATCATTTCCATCAATATGCAAACTATGAGTATGCACATATAATTTCACAAACCTTTCCCATTGTACACATATTCAAAAGTAAATCATTTATTCATCAAATCATTCAATTCAGTCCATAAACACATATTTGGGCAGTTTTACACTTTAGCCCCTAAAGTTCCACATTTTTACAATTTTGTCCCCATTTCATAAATACACAAAATTCATGAAATTTCATTAAACCCAAGCCTAGCCAAATTTCATATAGGTCCCTAGCAATCGATATCTTTCATTATTTCACACTTTTAACCACTACATTTTACATTTTCTCAATTTAATCCCTAATAGGCATTTTTACTCAAAATTACTTAATAAAACTTGTATAACTATTAACAAATATTCATTTTTCATCATAAAACATTCAAAAGCTCAAGCATTCATCAATGGCACTTCACAAAATCATTAACAACTTCAAAAATTAAGGCATGGGCTAGCTAGAATACAAAGTAACGATCTCAAAAACGTAAAAATCATCAAAAATCGAGCTCAAAACACTTACCAATCAAGCTTGCAAGTGCCAAACCCTAAAATGCTCTCCAAAGCTTTATTTTCTTTTGATATTCAGTTATGGATGAAGGAAATAAAGTTGATTTTGGATTTTTTTTATTTATGATATATTTAATTACTGAATTAGATATTTAACCTTAAATAAAAACCATTTAAAACATCCATTTAATGCCCTTTTATGACAAATTCCACTATCAATGGTCTAATATCATCATAAGGACCTTTGGTTTAATGAATCATAGCAATTAAACACTTTTTAACAAATAGAATGCAACTTTTGCATTTTACGCGATTTAGTCCTTTTTATCAAATTAAGCATTCAAACGCTAAAATTATTTCACGAAACTTTCACAAATATATAATCACATGCTATAAACACCAAAAATAATATTAAAATAACTTTCTGACCTCAAATTTGTGTTTTTGATACCACTGTTCCTATTTAGCTAAATCCGGGTTGTTACAACTCTCCCCCCTTAGGGATTTTCGTCCTCGATAATCTTACCAGTGAATAGGTTTGGATATTGTTTTCTTATAGCATCCTCGAGTTCCCATGTAGATTCTTCAACACCGTTTCAATGCCATAATACTTTCACTAATGCTATTCTCTTATTTCTCAGCTCTTTGATCTCACGAGTTAAAATTCGAATCAGTTCTTCAGCATAAGACATATCGGACTGAATTTCAACCTCGGTTGGGGAAATGACATGTGAAGGGTTGGATTGATATCATCGAAGCATCGAAACATGAAACATATTATGTATCTTTTCTAACTCAGATGGTAAAGATAGTCAATATGCTACTGGCCTAACTAGCTGGATAATCTCATACGGTCCGATGAATCGCGGACTTAATTTTCCTTTTCGGCCAAACCACAATATCTTTTTCCACAGCAACACTTTCAGAAACACTTTACCCCCGATCTGAATTTCAATATCTTTCCGAATGAGTTCAGAATTCTTTGGTATACATATTCTATCATGAAACATCAAACAATCATCATACCCTATTCGAAACTTAGAATCAGAAGTTGACTCACGCTGAGCTCATTTTGCTTGCAATTAATTATCAAATTTTTGAGCTTCATAGATCTGCTGTAGAAATAATGGTCTCGCTTTCAACTCAGCTATTAACGAACCGCCGTCAGATAAATCTAATTGAGTGTTCAAAGCACGCAAAGCAAATAAAGACTTTTGGCTCAAAGCATCAGCAACTACGTTCACTTTTCCCGGATGATAGTCAATCACTAATTCATAATCTTTTAGCAATTCTAACCATCTCCGCTATCTCAAATTCAAGTCTTTCTGTGTCATTAGATATTTCAGACTTTTTTGATCTGTATGAATATGGCATTTCTCACCAAACAATTAATGACTCCAAATTTTCAATGTGAACACTATCGCAGCCAACTCTAGATCATGCGCCGGATAGTTCTTTTCATGTGGCTTCAATTGTCTCGAGGCATAAGCTACAAATTTGCCTTTCTGCATTAAAACACAACCTAGACCATTTAACGACGCATCACTGAATACTACGAATTCTTTACCTGACTCTGGCTGAACTAACACTGATGCTTTATTTAATAATGCTTTTAACTGTTCAAAGCTCTATTGACACTTTTCTGACCACTCAAATTTAACATCTTTTTGAAGCAATCGAGTCATCGGAGTCGCAATCATCGAGAAACCTTCCACAAATCATCTATAATAGCTGGGTAGTCCCAGAAACTACAAACTTCAGATACATTTCTCGGAGACTTCCAATCTATAATTGTAGATATTTTGCTCAGGTCAACTCGGATACCCACGGCTGGAACTGTATATCCTAGAAAACTAACCTCTCATAGCCCAAAATTCACATTTGCTAAACTTTGCAAACAACTGTTTATCTCTCAAAGTTTGTAACATGATTCTCAAATGCTCAACATGTTCAGATTTATCACGAGAGTAGATCAAAATGTCATCAATAAACACAATTATAAATTAATCTAAATACGGCCTGAAAATTCAGTTCATCAAATCCATAAAAACAGCAGGTGCATTCGTTAATCAGAAAGGCATAAAAAGAAATTCGTAGTGTCCATACCTTGTTCTAAATGCAGTCTTTGGCACATCTGAGTCATTAACTCGCAACTGGTAATAACCCGATCTCAAATCGATTTTTGAAAACACTGTTACCCCTTTCAATTGATCAAAAAAATCATCAATCCGTGGTAGAGGGTATTTATTATTGAGCATCCTTTTGTTGAGTTGTCGATAGTGTATACACATTCTCATCGTGCCATCTTTCTTTTTCACAAACAACACCGGTGTACCCCTTGGAGAGAAACTCGGTCTAGCAAAACCTTTATCTGTCAACTCTTGCAACTGAGCTTTCAATTCTTTTAACTCTATCGGGGCCATTTTGTATGGAGCTATCGATATCGACGTTGTATCTGGTACTAATTCAATACCAAATTCAACTTCTCTGATAGGTGGTAAACCCAGTAACTCTTTGGGAAATACATCTGAATACTCGTACACAACTGATACTAATTCCATCTTTCTTTCTGTTACTTTTGTATCAAGTACATAGGCAAGACAAGCTTCACACCCATTTCTCACAAATCTTTAAGCTAACATAGACGAGATCACAACTGGCATACTGTTTAGATCATCAGATTCAATACTATTAACCACATTATTCTAACATTTCAATTTAATTGTCTTTCGTCTACAATTCACTATAGCCAACCCATACCCAAAATCACATCAAATTCGTCGAATGGCAACAACATCAGGTTAGCCGAAAAACAGAAACCCCGATGCATTAAAGGACAATTCTTACAGACTTTGTCAACTAAAACACATTTGCCTAATGGGTTCGATACTCTAATCACAAATTTAGTAGACTCCACAGGAAAAGTCTTACTAAATACTAAATTCATTTATATCTAAGAATGAGTTGATCCTGGATCTGTCAATGTAATCACATTAGTATCATAGAGAGTGAAAGTACCGGTAATCACGTCTTGCAAAGATGCCTCCTCCAGTGCACGGATAGCATAAGCTTAGGTAGGTGCTCGTGCGCCAGATCTCACAGTAGAGTCTTTTGTCACTCTTTGACTACCACTCACATTACCATCATATCTGGGTGATCTTCCTCTAACTGCAGTATTACTTGGCCTTATACTCTGAGCGTTATCTTTTTCAGCTAACTCTGGGCAATCTCTGCTAAAATGATCTAACGATCCGCATTTAAAACAATCCTAATCATTCAATCTACAATCACAGAAATGTCATTTTGTACACTGTCTACATTCGAGTTGATTTGGTTTCGCACTCCTGACACTAGCTATCGAGATAGCCGGAGCTTTAAAGCTCAAATGTTGCCTTTCACGATCTCTGTTTGAATGTCCCACTGATGCATTAGAACGATTAAACGAGTCTCGAAATTTCCTAGACGAAGATTGATACAGCTTACTCATTGATCTTTTTATCGAGTCTTTAGCTTCTGAATCTGCCTTTCTTTTTTCTTTACTAAGATCCTCGGCTTTACAAGCCCTCTCGACTAGAATGACAAATTCTTTCAACTCTAGAATTCCGACTAGTAATTTTATATTTTCATTCAATCCATCTACAAATCGTTTGTACATGATTTCTTCAGTGGAAACATATTCCCGGGCATACTTACTTAACAGTTCGAATTCTCTTTCATACTCAGTGACAGTCATCCTACCTTGTTTTAACTTCAGAAACTCTCTATGCTTTTGATCAAGGAATCTTAGACTGATGTACTTATTTCGGAATTCGGATTGGAAAAACTCCCAAGTAACCCGCTCTCTAGGATCTATAGGTATCAACGTTTTCCACCAATGATACACATTATCTCTCAACAAAGATACAACACATTTGATACACTCATCAAGAGTACAAGACAATTCATCAAATACTCTAATTATATTTTCGAGCCAGAACTCATCTTTCTCTGCATCATCATCAACAGTAGCCTGAAACTCTTCAGCCCCATGTTTCTGAATCTTATCTATTGACGACTTGTTCAATCGTATCGGATCTATAACTTGAGGAAAAACAGGGATTTGTTGAGGAACAGGTGGGGGCGGAGGTTGTTGAGCAGTCGAATTCATTCGAATGAACTCCGTGAACCAGACACTCATCATCTGGAAAAGGCTTGTTTAGCCTCTCCCTCGTGGCTACTGGTAACAAGCTTAGAATCGGATGGCACTGCCCCATGAGTAGGAGCGGGCGCGTTACTCTCTACATCATCAACCATAGCTCTTTCGAGATCCATTACTATATGAAAACACAATTTAAGCTGTCAGGAATCATCACACTATCGCAGGATATATATGGCATGTATAGCTAGACTCTCACACATGCTACGTTAGTTCTAGAATAGACTAAACCGTAGTTCTGATACCAATAAAATGTAACACCCCTAACCCGTATCCGTCACCGAAATAGGGTTACGAGGCATTACCTATCAAATCACAACATACAACATACATTTCTCATCCAAGAATCCATTAATACATAAACATCAATCCAACATAGTCACATTGTCCCTTATAAGGCTTTACGAGACCTTAAAACATGTTTGGAAGAGGTTCGGGACTAAACTGATAACATTTGAAAACTTTGGCAAACTTATAAAATTTTCAAGCATATAGGGATCACACACCCGTGTGAACAGGCCGTGTGTCTCACACGGCCACCAGACACGCCCGTGTCACAAGCCGTGTGGAAATAAGGCATACATACTGACTTGTATCACACGGCCGGAGACATGCTCGTGTGCCATGGCTGTGTAAAATCTGGAGGGTATAATGACTTGGGTCACACGGCCAACTACACGCCCATGTACTAGCCCGTGTGTCACACACGGTCAGTAGACACTCCTGTGTGTCTAAGCCGTGTAATTCACTAACTTGTTTAACTAAATTACAGTAGGCACACGGTCGAGCCACACGCCCGTGTGCTCAACCATGTGGGGAGAAATTAGGGTTGATTTTAGCCATGTTTCCCACCCACTTCGAGCATAACTAAATCACAACATTTCATACCATTTCAATACATTTATAGGCCACCAAAACATGCCAATTCATATACAAATCAAACCATTTCATCTTCAACCATTTCACTAGTCAAATTATAACCATAAACATTCCAAAACAATATGTCATTTCCAACAATTTCACCTATCTTCCTTATGCATTTTTCTCATCATTTTATCAACTAATTCATGCCACAAAATATACAAATTCATCATCCCTATATCATACCAAATCAACCATGATATATCATTTGTAATTAATCAAAACAATTAACCACTTAGCCATCACAACAATTATACCAAACATGCCAAAACATAAGGCCATATATACATCACATATCACTTGCAAAATTCATAAAATAAGCCAACCCAAATGACCAAATACACACCAACATTTACATCATTTATGAGCCAAATCTCATGGCTAATATCATATCTCAAGACACATCTTCATATCACTAGCCATATACCATATTTACAAAACACCAAAAGTACCAACAGGTTAATCAATAGTGTGACGATGTTCCTGATGATCCTCGAATCTGAGCTAGCTTCGATTATCTATAAAACAGGGAAAGAACACACAAAGTAAGCTTTAAAAGCTTAGTAAGTCATTTGCAAAAGAAATTACCACATGTATCAACATCATTTCCATCAATATGCAAACTATGAGTACGCACATATAATTTCACAAACCTTTCCCATTGTACACATATTCAAGATTAAATCATTTATTCATCAAATCATTTCAGTCCATAAACATATATTTGGACAGTTTTACACTTTAGCCCCTAAAGTTCCACATTTTTACAATTTTGTCCCCATTTCACAAATACACAAAATTCATGAAATTTCATTAAACCCAAACCTAGCCGAATTTCATATAGGTCCCTAGCAACCCATATCTTTCATTATTTCACACTTTTAACCACTACATTTTACATTTTCTCAATTTAATCCCTAATAGGCATTTTTACTCAAAATCACTTAACAAAACTTGTATAACTATCAACAAATATTCATTTTTCATCATAAAACATTCAAAAGCTAAAGCATTCATCAATGGCACTTCACAAAATCATTAACAACTTCAAAAATTAAGGCATGGTCTAGCTGGAATACAAAGCAACGATCTCGAAAACGTAAAAAAAATCATCAAAAATGAGCTCAAAACACTTACCAAACAAGCTTGTAAGTGTCGAACCCTAAAATGCTCTCCAAAAATTTATTTTCTTTTGATATTCGGTTATGGATGAAGGAAATAAAGATTATTTTGGCTTTTGTTTTATTTATGATATATTTAATTACTAAATTACATATGTAACCTTAAATAAAAACCATTTAAAACATCCATTTAATGCCCTTTTATGACAAATTCCACTATTAATGGTCTAATACCATCATAAGGACCTTTGGTTTAATGAATCATAGCAATTAAACACTTTTAACAAATAGAATGCAACTTTTGCATTTTACGCGATTTAGTCCTTTTATCAAATTAAGCATTCAAACGCTAAAATTATTTCATGAAAATTTCACACATATATAATCACATGCTATAAACACCAAAAATAATATTAAAATAATTTTTTGACCTCAGATTTGTCGTTTCGATACCACTGTTCTGAATTAGCTAAAATCGGGCTGTTAGATAGTCCTAAAAGACTCTTCCTATTACATGCCACTTTAAATCAACTTCAAAACAAGTACCAAATGACTACCAAGGTATAGATGATAGTGTGTGAGCTTCCAAGTGGATCCAATCAATGCTACGATTCAGAGAGTCCTACAAAATCAAATTAAATGAATAAGCACAAAGATGCTTAGTAAGTTCGATAAGTCAACTCATTTTCTATTAATTACGAATCTTTCGAGGGACGTTAACATTTACTACCCCAGCATCAAGCCTGCTAGGCTTTAAGCTTGGAAAACACCAACACTAAGCCTGCTAGGCACTAAGCCTGAATAACACCGGCATTACGCTTGCTGGACACTAAGCCTGAATAACCTTTCATTCAAATATACAGTACGATTCAACATTTAAATGACAATACAAATTAGAACTAAAAATTTAATTCATTAACAAGGAATTGATTTTAACCATGCATATACTTAAAACGAACTGACAGGACTGGTTTGCAGTAATCGCAAAAGCATAAGAACTACTCTGCAATCTTTTACGATCGTCAACACGCTCGTGATCTATAACAATAGTTTCATTTAATTAACAAAATCAATGGCCAAAATCACTCATTCTATACAATTTAGTCTTTTAATTAACTTTTTAAAAAATTGCTCTTAACTTTTCACCTTTATTCAATTTAATTCTCAAGCCCCAAACATGCAATTTACCCATTTTCTTTTACACCAAAATCTAGCCGATTCTTCCATGGCCTCATACCAGCTCCTACTTGCGTTTATTTCCTTTTCAAGTACAAACAATTTCATGATTTTAGCAATCTAGTCCTTAAACATTAAAATCATCAAAACTACTTTAGAAAATAGTCTAATCTAACAACAAAACTTAGAAATCTTTCAAAAGCTTCAAGAAAACAACTCAACTCAACAATGGCACAATCCACATTGTTTGACAGTTTTACAAATTAATCCTCAGGCTTGCTAGATTAATGTAATACGAGCTTAAAAACATAAAAATTACTAAAAATGGGCATAAATACACTTACCAAATCAAAACATGGAAACCCTAACTTTTTCTTTCTATTGCTGTGGAGAAGATGAGAAGAAAATGAATTTTTTCTCTTTAATTTAGGATTAATTTATTATATATAGTATGACATTTTTGTAAATATTTTAACTTTCTTAATTAAGCTTTAATAAATTGTTAATTAAGCCTAATTGAACCACTTAATTAAGCATAACCTCATCAAATACACTAACTAATTTCCCATGGCTTAAATTGTCCATTTAGTCCCTTTAATTTAACTACTCATTACAATTTAGTCCTTTTTACCTATTAAACTATCTAAACGATAAAACTTCTCAACCAAAATTTAATATGATTCTATAGAACTCATAAAATATTAATTAAATAATATTTAGAAGTATTTCATCAAAATTATGGTCTCGAAACTACTATTTTAGACATCACTGAAAAACGGGCTGTTACATGTTTAGTTTGATGGTTTGCAAGATGAAGATCTGAATAACTTTTTAGAGATTTGAGACACTTTCAAGATTAATGACGCCACTGATGACGCCATACGGTTACGGTTTTTTCCATTCTCTTTTAGGAGCAAGGCAAAATAGTGATTAAATTCATTGCCACGAGGTTCTATCCTTACATGGGCTCAAATGACCGAGAAGTTTCTATTGAAATACTTCCCACCGGCTAAAACATCTAAGTTGAGGAATGATATATCTTCTTTTGGTCAAATGGATTTGGAGACATTATATGATGCGTGGGAGAGATTTAAAGATCTTTTGAGAAGGTGTCCTCATCATGGATTACCTTTGTGGTTACAAGTTCAAACCTTCTACAAAGGTTTGAATCCCTCAATTAGGTAGTTAATTGATGCAGCAGTTGGTAGAACACTGAATAATAAATGTAACACTCCTAACCCGTATCTATCGTCGAAACAGGGTTATGGAGCATTCCCAAAATTTACAGATCAAATAAATAGATAATTTATATCATATAGCATTTATATAAAAAATCAATCATAATGTCCCTTATATGAGATCTTGAGGCCCAAAATACACATTAGAAACAAGTCGGGACTAAATCGGGTACCCAAAATTTTTTTTAGAAAATATAAAAAAATTTCAAAGGTGTAGGGGACACACGCCCATGTGGCCAGGTCGTGTGTTTCACAGAGTTAGGAGACACTTAGCCATTGAAGCAAACAAGCAATTTGGTCAGAAAATGAAAAATTAAAGACCCTATATTTCAGGACGTTAGAATTCTACCCCTAAAACAAATTTCAGCCTCGAAATTTACCTGGTCAGAATGGGTGAGGATATTGCTGTCGCACCACCTCCTCAGGCTCCCACGTGGCTTCCTCAGTACCGTGATTATGCCAAAGCACCTTGACCACGGGACCAGATTTCCTCCTTAATACCTTAACATCACGATCCAGTATCTGTACCGGTTCTTCCTCAAAAGTCAGATCAGGTCTAACCTCAATCTATTCCACCGGCACTACATGTGAGGGGTCAGAGCGGTATCGCCTCAGCATAGAGATGTGGAACACATCATGTATCTGGTTTAACTCAGGAGGCAACTCAAGCTGATAGGCGACCGGTCCCACTTGCTTTGATATTCGGTAAGGTCCGATCAATTTGGGGCTCAGTTTGCATTTCCGTCCAAATCTCAGAATCTTCTTCCATGGTGAGACCTTCAATAAGACATAATCCCCCACAGAGTACTCTATCTTTTTACACTTTAAATCTGCATACTACTTCTGCCTATCTGATGATTCTTTTAATTGATCTCGAATCAACTTTACTTTTTCTTCGGTTTCAAAAACTAACTCTGGCCCCGAAACTCGCCGCTTACCCAGTTCTGTCCAACAGGTAGGGGTGCGACACCTATGACCATATAACGCCTCGTACGGTGCCATCTGAATACTAGATTGGTAGCTGTTGTTATATGTGATCTCTGCTAGCGGTAAGAGTCTTCCTAACTGCCTTTGAACTCAATTACACAGCTTCTTAACATGTCCTCCAATAATTGTATCACCCTCTCCGACTGACCGTCGGTTTGAGGATGAAATGTCGTACTGAAGTCCAGCCTTGTACCCAAAGCCTCGTGTAACTTTTTCCAGAATCGAGATGTGGATCTAGGATCTCTGTCCAAAATGATAGACACTGGTACCCCATGCAGTCTCACAATCTTAGCCATGTATAACTTAGCCAACTTCTGCAGTGAATAATCAATGAGGACCGGTATAAAGTGGGCAGATTTAGTCAATCGATCCACAATAACCCATACCGAGTCCTTCTTCTTCGGTGTTATGGGTAGTCCACTTTCAAAATCTATGGTTACCCTCTCCAACTTCCAGAGTGGAAACTTTACTGGCTGTAGTAACCCAGAAGGTAGTTGGTGCTCAGCTTTAATTTGCTGGCATGTCAGACACTTGCCCACGAAATCGGTAACCTCGCACTTAAGCCTTGGCCACGAGTACAGTTCACGTAGATCTCGATACAACTTGTTTCCACCAGGATGCATAGCATAAGGACTGCTATGGGCCTCCCGTAGGATAGACTGCCTTAGATCAGAATCTCTCGATATACAAACTCTCCCACGGAAACATAGTACTCCCTCACTATTCAGCCCAAAATTCGCAGTCTCCCCCTTCTCAACCAATCGAAAACGAAGAACCAACGATTCATCCAACAACTATTTCTCCTTAATTTGATCAATCCATGTCGATCTTACTTAGAGTTCAGCAAACAAACTACCATCTTCAAACAGGCTGAGATGAGCAAACATTGCTCTCAAATCAGATACAACCCTACGGCTCAGTGCATCGGCTACTACGTTAGCTTTACAAGGATGGTACTCAATTGAGCAATCATAATCCTTAAGAAACTCTATCCATCTTCGTTGCCTAAGGTTTAACTCCTTCTAAGTTACGAGGAACTTGATGTTTTTATGATCTGTGTAAATAATAAACTTCTCACCGTATAAGTAATGCCTCCAAATCTTTAGTTCGAATACCACTACAGCTAACTCCAAGTCGTGAGTGGGGTAATTCGCCTCGTGAGGCTTAAGCTGACGAGATGCGTAAGCAACCATCTTACCCTCTTGCATCAACACATAGCCTAATCCAGTGTGCAACGCATCACTATAGATAGTGAATTCCTTCCCAAACTCTGGTTGTATTAACATAGGGGCTTCGGTCAGAACTTTCTTCAGTTTCTCAAAACTCTCTTGCTGGTTATCGGTCCAATTAAACGGTACCCCTTTACACAATATTAACATAGAGTCTTGAACGCAGTCTTATACACATCCACTTCCTTAACCTTTAGCTGATGGTACCCAGATCGAAGATCTATATTGGAGAAAACCGAAGCTCCCCGCAGTTGGTCAAACAGATCATCTATCCTTGGCAAAGGGTACTTGTTCTTAATTGTCAGTTTGTTCAGTTGACGATAATCAATGCACATGCGCATGAATCCATCCTTCTTCATCACGAATAACATTGGTGCTCCCCATGGAGACACACTCAGTCGAATGAATTCCTGGTCCAGTAGTTCTTGAATTTGAGCCTTTAACTCTACCAGCTCCTTCGGTGCCATCCTATAAGGGGCGACGGACACTGGAGCTATTCCCGGTAGGAGCTCAATACCGGATTCGACCTCACGGTTTGGGGGCAACCCAGGAAGCTCTTCAGGAAATACATTCAAAAAATCCTTAACAGTTCTGACATCTTCAATAGAAGGACCTTTAGAATCAGAACTATTGGCATAAGCTAAAAACGTCTCGCAACCCTTGCAAACTAGTTTCTCGGTCTTTAATGCTGAGATTACGTTAGACAGATATTCTCTTCGCTCCCCTAACATAACCACCTCCTCATCCTTAGATGACTTCAACACCATATGCTTAGCAGCGCAATCTAAATTCGAACGGTGTTTCACTAGCCAATCCATGCCCAATATCAGATCGAATTCGCCAAATAGTAGTTCCATCAAACCTGCCGGAAACACAACCCCTTGGACCTCTAGGGGCACGTCTCTAAACAACTTATTCACTTTAACCGACTGTCCCAGTGGACTTAACACAGTTATCTCCCTATCAGTAATTTCAAACTGAAAACCCAGCATCCCAGACACAGTGCATGCAACATAAGAGTGTGTAAACCCAATATCAATTAAAGCAGTGTAGGGTACAGTATAAATTATGAACGTACCAGTTATGACGTCAAGGGCATCGCCATCCTCTCGGTGAAGAGCAGCACAGACCAAACCTGGTTGTCTCGCCTCTGTGTTACCAGCACCTCTGCCCGGTGCTCCACGACCTCTTCCCAAACCATTTCCTCCTCTGGCCTGACTACGGCCTCTGGCCATCTCTTTTTGGCTGGACATGGCCTAACCTGTGGCTTGTATCTGAATAAGCCTCTATGTACAGTTCTTGACTTGGTGATCCATGGACCCACATCTGAAACATGCCCCAGGTCATTTCCAGCACTCACCCTGGTGAGCTCTCCCACAATCTGCGCAAGGCTGCGGTCTAACCATAGTAACAGGAACTGCTTAGACTGACCCATCAAATCTGGCCTTCTTTATAGGCCTTCAACAAGAACCCGAGGGCCCTGAATCCCTTTTAAATCTACCCTTATCTTTCTCGCGATTCTGGTGCTCAAAGCGCTTCACATCCTCAGCGATTTTTTCTTTCTCAACAAGGGCAGCAAAGTCTCACTCCCTCTACAGAGCTATCAGCACACGTAACTCATCCCGGAGGCCATCTCCGAACCGCACACAACGTTCATACTCAGTTGCAACTATTTCGCGAGCATAACGACTTAACCGTAAGAATTTTGCCTCATATATTGCCACTATCTTATTCCCTTGGGTCAGACTCAGAAATTCCTTTCTTCGGGTGTCCACATAACTTGCGCCCACATACTTCCCTTGAAAGGCCATCTTGAAGAAATCCCACATCAAACGGTCGGCCTATGTACCCTCTCTTACAGTGAGCCACCACTGGTATGCCACGTCTCACAGTAAGGATACTGCTCCCTTTAATTTTTGTTCCACCGTACAGTCAAGGTCATCCATTATCAGCTCGGTAGCATCTAACCCATACTCTGCTACATTCGGGGCTACACCAGAAACACCCCTCAAGATTTTCGCTCCATGAGACTGGAGTCGCTTAGAAATTGACCCTCGGCCCACTGATCTAGCACTCGCTCCAGCAACCCTTTTGAGAACCCATAGCATTGCTTGGGATAGAGCATCATCCCCAACTGCTCGGTCATGAGACCCTGTCTCATGTACTGGTGAGGCTGGTGCCTCCCAAGCAAGCATATGACCCGATGCTGAAGACCCAACCCTAGTTCTTTGGCCTCTATCGCGGCCTTGTGTACCCTTCCGCAAGTACCTCTTGTGCTAATATCGATATAGCGTATTATCTATTTTAACAATCTTATGAATCAATTCATGGTTCCAGTAATTATTAACAGATTTTTTTATGAAAATCAATATTTAAAGTTTTTGTTTTTGCAGATCGAGGTATCTCACTACAGTTTCCAGTCTTCTACAGTCTCAGTTTACCCTAACAAAAGAGTTTTAGCAAAGTACTATTATCTATGGTAGTTTCTCAGTATAACATTCAAATCTAAAGCGGCAAACAGTGTCAGAGAACTTACAGATTTGTCGCCGGAGACTCGGGGTGCCACACTTTCAGTAAAAACCTTTCAATTTTCTTTCCAAAACTAAAATTTAGACAATTTTTAAAAAAATATTCCACAGCCGAGTTTTGCAACTTGTCTCTGATACCACTAAATGTAACACCTCAAATCCAGCCTAGACGTTATGACCGGATCGGACGTGTCACATCAAAATGCTGATTTAAACACCGGTCTTGTCGATGAAAATTCATGACTAAAGTTTTAAACCCTTTTTAAAACTAACTACTATTGGAAATGTTGGGGTTGTAAAATCAAAACTTATTAATCACTTATTGGTCATATCACTTATTACAAGTTTATTAATCTGGATTAAAAATCGCGGAAGCTTTTCCAATTGTAAACTTTAAAATTTGAAAATGCGTGATTTTCTTTAGAAACAATTATTATTTTGAAAACCCATGTTTCCTAATCTAACAGGTTAACGTAAAAAGTTAAAACCAAATAAAAGTTAAAAACGTCAAATGGCCTTATTACATAAATATCTCCCCAGAAGAAATAATTTAAAAAAAAACTAGGTATAATTCAAAATACTCGTGAACATGTGACCACCTCCGAGTCCCTCGCAGCTTCAATTCCTCTAAGGCTAGGGATTACCTGTACAATTAAAAGAAAAAGGTGAGTTACAAGAACTCAGTGTGTAATCCTCTATCATGCAGTAACAGTCTGGGCCTAAGCCCTATTCAGTAACAGTACAGTGTGGGCCTTAGCTCAAATAGTAACAGTGTGGGTACAAGCCCAAATAATAACAGAACAGAATAGTGATGCAACCCAACCCAAACCAGCCAACACACCACCCGTACCAACCAACACACCAATATCGCAGCATAGCTACTAATAGTAACGCAACAAAGCTACTAATAACAGTAAACGTGGCAAAGCCACTAAAATCAGAATACGTGGCGAAGCCACTAGAATAATAAGAACGTGGCAGAGCCACTAGTACAGTACTTCCTCCAAATCAGAATCCCAACCCCAATGCAAAATTTCGTGTCATAAATATTACATGTATGCAGTATGTCATATTCATAAGCAGTCATATAAATAACACACACTCATCAACTAAACTACCACTAGGGGTATAATGGTCATTTCGTCGGTTAGAGGTAAATTGCTAATTTCACCCCTCAGGGGTATTTCGGTAATTCCATTCTACAAGGGTATTTCAGTCATTTTACTCATTAAGGGTATTTCGATCATTTTACCCATTAGGGGTATTTCAGTTATTTTACCCATTAGGGGTATTTCAGTCATTTTACCCATTAGGGGTATTTTAGTACAGTTTACGGCCTTTCCAAGGCCTACCGTCGTCTCGAATGACTCGGATAACTTATATGGAAGAAACAGTGTAATTAGGCCCAAGGCCCGTTACTTGGCCCAAGCGGGCCCACATGTTTGTGGGGCCCGTTCAGCCCACATTTCGTCACGGCTACGCAAACCTCGCAACCCAATCCCTTATTAGTCACTTACCGTAGATTTCGTCCCTGTGGGGTGCATAAGCCCATTGGGCCCACATGGCCCATTTTGGCCCAACGAGGCCCATTACTATCTAAGCCCACGAGAACATTCGTGGCGTCCTCTACGGTCTATCGCCAACGATTGTGGGCGGATTTATCCCTATGAGCATTCGCACGCTCGTGAGCCCTCAGATGCTGAAGTTTCGGCTTTTCGGCTTTTATCGATTCACATTTAAACAGGGGTGTGAATACACACCTTCATCTGTCGTTTTGACAGAAACAACATTGGGTGTATGATTTCACACCTTTAAGCGACCTCTTGCGAAAATCCAACAGCCCCAACCTTGGTAAACAGGAGTATAGCCTTTAACCTTAAAATCGCTTGGTTGGACTCCCACAATTCATGATTTACCACACACTGCATAACCACAAATTCTGTTAGAGGGTTGAATAAGGATACAGTCTACATCTATTACATAAACTTGAGCAAAACAGGGAACACTTACCGAATCCCTCAGAACCGAAAGTTGCCTTAAAGGAGTAGCACACGTGGATGGAGTATTGCGATCAATCTAAGAGTGAGTAAACCGAAAGAAGATTATTGAATAGCAATAACGATAATCCTAAAAGAGAAACCAACAAAGTAATAAGAGACAACCCACTTGCTTACCTCAATATTCGGCTTTGGTAACAAGAAGAAAGAGTAATATTAGACTTGCAACAAAATGAACGTTTGAGAAGGTCTAGGCAGTGATCGGCTTATCAGAGTTTTAGAAGGAGTGAGGAGAAGGTAAGGTATTCAGCTATTCACAAGAAGAGAGGAATAAAAGAACTTACTTCGATTTAGCTAAACAAAAAAAGAAGAAGTAGAATGCCAATCAGTAGAGAGAAGATGTGCAGAAGAAAAGAAGGGTTTCCAGGGGAGAATTCGGCACCTGTATTGGTGTTTGGAAAAAGTGGATAACAGTTGAGAGAAAAAGAAAGTTGAAGAGAGAAAGACCTGAATGGTTAAAAAGGATGCATGAGACGCCACAGAAAACAAAACCCGAAACGCCACAAAAGAAAAACCCAAAATACCAAAGAGGAAATTCGGCTTCTACACTCACCCCAAATGCCAAAAATGCACAAATGACATGCCCTTAGCCGAAATCCCCCTACTCAAGCTCTCCCAAATTCGGCTATGACTCCTTCACACCCCAACTCCTCGAAAGTTTCCACCGAATCCTCCTAGATTCACTCCACACCTCCTATTCAAATTCATTCAAATTTGATGACCAAGTCTTCAACCACCTCTACAAAGTTTGAATCAAATTCTACCTCTCACGCCACAAAGACATAAAATAAAATCCCATCTTTGCATGCCATGGGATTTGAACCTCAGACCACTAGAACACTCCACACCCCACTTGCCACCTTTACTAGTAGACTCCTTGTGTCACAAGCCAAGCACACTTAATATATATGCCCTTTAAACTAACATCCAAGTTTCCAAAAGAGCAAAAATCAAAATTTTGCCATAGGCCATACTTGAACCCAGGCTTCCTAAAATCCCCAAAACACACCCAAAACACTTAGCCATTGATTTGGTCAGAACATGAAAAATTAAAGACCCTATATTTCAGGATGTTACATTAATCCTATTCCAAGCCTAACTTATTTTTATATATAACAATAGCAACCCATGTATTTAATAAAATTTAGAACTTGTTCATGAATTTTCCATCTTTTCAATTTAGTCCCTAAATCATAATTTCATCAAAATTCTCTTTACAAAAGTTGTTTATCTGTCAACAAACTTTCATTTTCTACCATAAAACTTCATAATTTGACTATATTCATCCATGGAAAACCCTAATATTTTAATAATTTTGCAAATCTGTAAAACCCCTAACCCGTGTCCGTTGCCGGATTAGAGTTAGGAGAGTTCCGGACAGATCGGAAACATTCATAACATTTCATACATTTCATTCATCAGTCATACATACAATGTCCCTTAAATATGCCAACGAGACCTTAAACATGCTTATAAACCGAGTCGGGACTAAATCGAATCACATACAAAATTTTATGGAAAATTAAAACATTTCTAAAATACAGGGGATACACGCCCGTGGGAGCAAACCGTGTGCCCACCATGGTTCCTAGACACGCCCTTGTTTCCTCCCCGTGGTTGAACCTGACTTCACACCCACGGCCACCAAGCACTCCCGTGTACCCTGGCCATGGTCGATCCTACCAAATTCAACATGGCTACTAGGTAGCAGACACGTCCGTGTGCCAAGACCGTGTACTCTTGTGCTAGCTATTACCTAGTCCACGGTCACTAGGCACGCCCATGTGCCACGACCGTGTGACATTATAGGCCATTTTCAAGGCCAAAATGCTATCTATTTGTGTCATACCTACAAGAAAAAATTACCATTTCATTTCATGCATTTATAACAACCAAAAACATACCAAAATAACCATTCAAACCATGCATTCAATACCCATTTCCAACCATACCAAATTACAAAACTCAAACTCATTTCATCACAAACATAATTCATTCATTTACTAACTAAAAACTTGATCATTTCAAGTACTTCAACCATACCAAGATATGCATCATATATCATAACCCTGTAAGCAAATTAATAACTCATTTCTGCCAAATCATATGGCTATATTCATATAACAAACTTATACCAAAATACTAGCCTATACATGCCATATTTAGCTTTATACATTTCCAAAGTGTACCAAAATGATTTTAGTAGTGTGATGACGATCCTTGATGGTCCCGAGCCTTTAGTAGCTTTGACGACCTATAAAACAGAGAAAACACACACACAGAGTAAGCTTTCCAAAAGCTTAGTAAGTCATATACAAATGAACATAACATGAAAGACATATATGTACACAATAAGTACATTGGTCCATTTAAAGTTCTTAACAACAATCACATAATGCTTTGATTCATGCACTTGTCCATATTTGCCACATTCATCAACTCAAAAGTCTTACAAATACAAAGCTCTTTCATGCTTATCTTCACATATCATAATGTTATCCCAATATACAAAATCATCATAGTAAGATCACATAGATACTTACCTTATTTACACAATTTGTGTATAAGTCAACGTACCTGAAACGGATTCATTATTGGCATAGCCATTCATATCACAAACTTGCCCGTTGAACCGTAAGGAATCTAGTAGGATATTCAGAAAGCTTGGACTAATCGTACAATGCCTACATCCCAGAAGAGGTCTTATATGCACTCAAATATCGATGCCACTATCCCAGACAGGGTCTTACACAAATCAATACAATGCCGATATCCCAGACATGGTCTTATACGTAAAGCTCAGATCGATGCCAACGTCCTAGACGTGGTCTTACACAAAGTCTCAAATCAACGCCAACGTCCCAGACGTGGTCTTACATGAAGTCTCAAATCAAAGCCAACGTCCCAGACGTGGTCTTACATGATAAAACAGAACAAATACCTATGTCATGACATAGCTAATCCTATCTATTCCTATGTTTGCATGGGACTTCTCGGACTTAGTCACTATATCGAACATATCTCGGAATTCATATGCATATCCTCTCATAAGCATTCATCATCAACATTAGTCATATGGACAATTATTATTTCATATAAGTACGTTTATTTGCATAGTGACTTACCTCAGATTCGATATATCGAAATGAAAATGGCTACTCGTTTACTTTCGCTTTCCCACGATCTAAGTCTGTTTTCCTCGGTTCTTGAGCTAAACATATTCAGAATTAACCCTTTTATTCACTAATTCATTCAATTCAATTCAAGGACACACATTTAGGGCTATTTGTAAATTAACGCTCATATTTGCACAATTTATAAATTTAGTCCATTTTTCTCAAAACATCAAATTCACAAAATCTACCCATGCTCATGCTTAGCTGAATATTCATACATCACATACAAGCCCATATTTTCCATCGAATTAGCAATTTAGTCCTTCAAATTACTATTTTTACAATTTAGCCCTAACTAGCTAAATTCAACAAAACTTCAAGAACAAAACATGTTCATCTAGCTCAAATCTTTCATTTAACACCATAAAACATCACAAAACTCAATATATGATCAATGGCATAACTCACAAACATCATCAATTCACAAAATTGAAACATGGGCTTGATAGTAGAAGAAGTAACGATTGCAAAAACGTAGGAATTATCGAAAATCGATCAAAAACATACCTTGAATTAAGCCTTACAATAACCGAAGTAACAACTCTCAACCTTATTCTTTTTCTTTCATGAATCGGTGAAAAAAGATGAATATGGTGGCTTTTTAGCCTTTTTGTTTTGTTAAAAATTAACAAATTAACATATTACTATAATATCCTTTCAGTTAATAAAATAAAACAAACATGTAATAAGGGCATGTTTGTCTTTCATTCATCCACTAACTATAAGTTGGCATAATAACAATATAAGGACTCCACCTTAATAAAGCCACAACACATTGGTACTTTAACAAATAGCACGCAACTTTCACATTCATTGCAATTTCATCCTTTTGTCAAATTAAACACACAGACGGGCAAATTAGCTCACAGAAATTTACCACATGCTTAATCACATATCAACGGCACAGAAAATAATATTAAAATATTATTCAGACTCAGATTCATGGTCTCGAAACCACTGTTTCGACTAGGGTATAAACTGGACTGTTACAAAATCAATCCCCGAGATAGCTAGATTAAGTTATCACGATCTCGGAAACATAAAAATCAATAAAAACGGGACAATACTACATACCTAATTAAGCCAAATAAGTTTTTCTATCTCCATGCTTCATAACTAGTGTTTCCATGTATTTACATTTAGGAAAGATGACGAAAATGACTTAATTCAATTATTTATTTCTTTTATCATCATTATTTTATCATCTTTCCAATTTAACCCTTAATAATTTACTAAATTCCAATGATGAATAATCATCCTTATCTATTAACTCCTTTAAATGGTCTATTTTCCATATAAGGACCTCTAATTTTGAATTCCATAGCTATTTGGTCCCTTTAGCTACTAGAATTCAACTTTTGCACTTTGTGCAATTTGATCCTTTGCATTTAAGTAAACATGCAATAGGTAAAATTTCTTATCAAAAATTTTGTACGATATTTCTATCATACTGTATACTATAAAATAATATTAAAACAAACTTTCTTCCAGCCTCGAATTTGTGGTCCTGAAACCACCGTTCCGATTGCACTAAAAACGGGTTGTTACAACTCTCCCCCTAAAAGAATTTTTGTCCTCGAAAATCTTATCAGTAAAGAGGTTCGGATATTGCTTTCTCATAGTTTCCTCGGGTTCCCAGGAAGCTTCTTCTATTCCATGTCGTTGCCAGAGAGCTTTTACCAAAGCTACATTTTTATTTCTCAATTCTTTCACCTCTCGTGCTAGAAATCTGATTGGTCCTTCACTGCAAGTCATGTCAAGCTAAATCTCGACATCCGCCGGAGAGATAACATGTGAAGGGTCGAATCGATACCGTCGTAACATGGACACGTGAAAAACGTTGTGAATCTTTTCTAGCTCTGACGGTACAGCTAATTGGTACGCAACAGGACTAATTCTCTTAGTAATCTCATACGGCCCGATAAATTGTGGATTCAATTTGCCTTTATGATCGAACCAGAGAATTTTCTTCCAGGGTGGAACTTTCAAAAATACTGTCACCAACTTGAAATTCTCTCTCTTTACATTTAAGATCTGCATAAGGTTTCTGATGATCAGAAGTTGCTTTCAAGCTATCCCGGATCACTTTCACCTTTTCTTCAGTTTCACGAATCAAATCAACTACATGTGTAATAGCCCGATTTTAGCTGAATCAGAACAGTGGTTTTGGAACCACAAATTCAATGTCGAAAATTATTTTAATATTAATTTTTGTGATTATAGCATGATAGCATGTATGTGTGAAAACTTCGTGATACGTGCACGCCCGGGGCACCCACCGAATTTTCAAGTCGACGAAGCTCGACGCCAAATTTTAATTTTTATTGTTTTAAATAAATCGAGTCTTTGAATTTGTTGAAAATTAAATTGCTGAATTTTAATTAAATGAATTAAACATCTTAATTTATTTAATTGATTTTCTATAGCAAATTAATTTGCCAAATAATTAGTATCATATTAAATATGTTAGATTTATTTCATATGATTAAAATATCCTAGTTGAAACATGTGTCTAATATGTCCTCTAGTGTGCCGAATTTAAGATGTCTATATGACCTTGATTTTGCCGAATTTATAATGGCTAGTTGCTCCCTTTAAATGCTGATATAATGAACTAATGAGTTGATTTAAATTTGCTGCAGGTTTTCAAGGGATTGGGCGGCACACATTGTGATTTAAAAATTCAAAAGCATGGTAGAATGTTCCATTTGCAAGTGACGGCACAACCATGGTGGATATAAATAATGATGAAATTAAAAGTGCAAATTTGGTGGTGTAGAAATGTTGGACGGCACTTGAATATTTAAAGCAAGTGGATCATTTAGATGGAATCATTTACAAGGAGCTTGGTGGAGGAATAAACAAATGAGCAATTGAAAGAGCAGCCAAAAACAAATTGCAAATTCAATTGAATGGAAGCATAAACAATGGTGATGTGCGTTAGTGGGAAGAATAAATAAAGAGAATGGCATGAAGAACCATGTTGGACGGCAACTAGGGGGATTAATTGATAATTAAACAAAGCCATTTTAAAATGCCTAGTAATGGACGGCAATGAAGGAATATTATGGCAAAGGTGGAGCTTATTCAAGCATGAAATGGAGCATTAAAATATGGGGGCATGAATGCATGAAGTGGAAGCATGAATGGCCAAGCTATATAACAAGGTGGGAGATTAAACAATGCCAACATTCAGCCGAATTAATGGTGGCCATTTACCCAATTTAATATGCTGATTTTTAGTCACTAGTGGATACATAATTTGCTGCACTTTGTTGAATTTTAATGGGGGACATTCGGCATTGGGGTAAAATAAGTGCCTGTGTGTGTTAAGGGAAACTTGGACGGCAACATGAAATGGGTGGTTGTGGACGGCAAAGCACATTTGAAAATTAAAATAATGGCCACATTGGGAGGTCACAAGAATATTATGGGAGAATTGTGACCATGATGAATTAAATAATAACACCATGGTGGATGGCAATTGAAGACAAAAATTCTTGCTATTTTTCTTTTATTTGTAAGACAAGTAAATTATGTTTTTGTCCAATTGGTTAGCTTGTAGAATAGGCTATAAATACCTGCTATTTTTAATTTTTTTGGACATAATTTTTATCAATGAAATTTTATGAACTTTGTTCATTTGAGTGAGTTTATCTCCTCTCTATCTTTTGTACGAGTTTCGATTCCGACTTATCAAGCTTTGCTTGTGGCGTCAGTCGTTTCTAATCCATTTATTTATACCAACAGTTCTTATCTTTTTAGATAACGGGTCTTGGTCCATCTTCGAATTCCATCTTTCCACCTTAACGATATAAGAAACGGGGTGACACTGTTATATAGTGTTGAATCTTTCTTAAGTTAAGTTCGTATTTCCATTTCCATCATCGATTCCATTTATCCACCTTAAACATTATAGAACCTGGGGTGACACTCTTTAGTGTTGAATCGCTTCTCGTTTAAGTTCGTTTATCCATCTCCATCCAATTATCCTTTTATGTATTTTATATCTTATTTTATCAAAATCGAACCAAATCCTATTTTTATTTATTTAAGCTTCCGCAAACTCATTTATATTTTACGAATTATCTTCCAAAGGCTTGATTCCTCCTCGTAGACGATTGGGCAATCCGTATACGTTTCGACTCATCCCGAGCCGGCCCATATCACTTCGTGATCTAATTTTATCATTTAATTGCTCAATTTGAGAAAAAAAGGACTAAATCGCGTAAAATAAAAAAGTGCCTTTCTATTAGCTAAAGGTATTTAATATGTAACATCCTAAAAATTTAGAAATTTTATGTGTTGCATTATATCTTACGTGAGGCTAGTTAAATTATTAATTGTGTACGTTTTAAGGTTCTAAGAAGGCTCGGGGTTTAATTGGGCCCTAGTAAAAATTTTGTGTTTAAGCCTATAAAGGAGAGATAGTAAGTGGCATCAAAGCTTATGGAAATAGGTGAGTAATTTGCTAGCATAAAGGAGCTTATGGTAAAGGGGATATGGCGCCACATGAAGGACTTTGAGGGAGGAGGTTCAAATCCCATCTAGTGCAAAATTTGATTAATTTTTTTTATGTTATTCATCCATAGTGTCGGCCATGGTGGTATATAAGGCAAGGTGGACTTTTTAATTTTGGAAAGGTAGCTAAGGAAATAAGGCAAGGATGAGGGTAAGGAAGGAAATCAAAAGAAAAAGGCAAGATAAGGGAACATGTTGGCCTTTTTCGTGGGTGATGTTTTGGAAAGGTTTTTGTTGGTCATCATCCACCCTTTTGGCTAGAATACACACGGTTTTGTTAGGGGGAAGGGAGAGCCGAATTTCTCTTTTCTCTTTAGAACATTTTGTTAGTTTTGGTGCATGAGAGGTACACTTTTCTCTTTGACCATTTGTGTTTTCTTTTCAAATCCATCTCCCTCTTTGCTTTGGCCGAAACCTCCTAACACATTTGTGCATTATTTTTCTTTTGCTTGGCCGAAACACTCACCTTTGCTCATCTTCCCTTTGATAGCCGAAACTACCAAAGCACTTTTCTCCATCCATTCTTTTCTTTTGACCATTTCACCAACCTTTTTCTTCTTCTTTAATCGACATCACTTTATGATCACATTTTCTTGTTCGATTTTCTCTATAGCCGAACCCATTATCATCCTATTTCTTCATCGTTTCGTTCCTTATCGTGTGGGAAAATTTCTTCTTAATCGAATCGGTAAGTGACCTTATATCCCTTTTTTCATTTCATTTTCTTTTTCTTCCTAACCAAATATGAATGTTCATCGTTATTCGGTTAGTCTACTTTGTTTCTTATCGAAACATCACTTTCTCTATTACTCTTATGTTGTGATCAATACTCTTTTGTAGTGATCTTAGTGGGTGGCCGAATATCAGTCTAGCCTTAAGGCAAGCGGTGGAAAGTGATTCCAATATCGGTAAGGTAAGGAGTTCTTTATGGATATTTGAAATCGTTCATTATTTGTTTAGTTGCTAACGGAATAATAGTTTGGACTAATTGATTATATTTTTAGGGACTAAATCGCTCGATCTATCCACTTGTTGATCATACGATTCTAGTGGTAAGCCGAATCCTTTCCTTAGTCAATCATCTCATATCAACGAAATATCGTTCTGACTAAGATTTAAACCAATAGAGGTTTGTGGTGCCGATTTGAAAGGAAAGGCGAGTGGAGAACTCAAAAGGAGAGGATTTACGATTCCTACTCCTAAATTCAAGAGAAGTGCGATATCGGCGGTTCTGGATTTTCCACCGGGTTGTGGACCATCATCCGGTGAAAGTAAACAAATCGTGGTCGTTCATGATTCTAAGGGTAAATATTTGTAACACCCCAAACCCGGCCCAAAAAACCACGGCCGAATTCGGAATCTTACTGGGAAAAATGTTGAAAAGAGTTCTGTTGAAGGTGAAAATAATTTTCGAGTTCTAGAATAAATACTTTGCTTTTAAGGATGTTGTTGTTTGAAAGTAGTAGTTTGTCGGCAAATAAAAATTCCCAAGTTTAAGTAAAAATTAAATTCGTAATTCATGCTTGAGTTCCAAGAAAACCGTTTGTTTATAAGCGATCCCAAGTTTTAAACAAAACCTTCGTTTGTTACCCTTGTGTTAGAGATGTCTTAAAGTCACTTTTTAATTGATTAACTGATTATAAATCCAACTTAAAACCATAGAAATCTCAAAGTAATTTAGAGCGGCCTTATTACAAGAAAAATATCCCAAAACAATGTTCAATGGTTTAAATAAAAAGAGTTAACAAAACAATGTCTGCATGGCCACCTCGGATCTACTCCAGCCCAGTCCAGTGAGTTATCAATTACCTGCGTTGTTTGAGAAACAAGGTGAGTCACCAGACTCAATGTGTAATTAATCCACACAGATCCACAAATGGGCTTGGCCCAAATCCACATAAATCCACATACCACGCATAATGATGCAAAAATGTTAACCCAACCCAACCTAGTATCCATCCGCTACACACCACCCGTATATCCATCCACCACACACCAGGGGATTACTAAATCGACCCTCCACCCGCTACACACCTCTTCGGCAGTACACTGCTCAAAGTCCACTTAGTGGTCTAGCCACTGATCCACGTGATTAAATCACAAATATCCACGATGTGACTCAAGGTCATCATCAATCCACGATGAGGCTCGAGGCCATCACCAATCCACGATGAGACCCAAGGTCATCATCAATCCACGATGAGGCTCAGGGCCATCATCAATCCACGTACATAAATGTACACACTTCCCCTTATTCAATATATCTCGATCCCCATGCTCATGCAACAGAATATAATGAAATGACAGTAAAACATATGAACATACCAGTTATGCACTTATGACATGCTTACATACATCCACCATTATTATCCACACCCTCAAAACAAGTAGTATACTAACCTGGTTTCCAGACTACCCAATATGGGTATTAACACCACCACAGCCACTGTTTCGGCTACCACACACAGTACATATATTTTAATTAAAGCAAATAAATAAACAGTGTGTTAACTACACACCTGATAACTCGTAACACCACGCCCTCTATGTCGACACTGTCACTAAACGACACTACTGCTATTTACCTACGATCCTGCTCCGACGTTGGCCCACACCCCGGTGGCCAATCCCGCACCGCAGAAACCGACCGCTTCTTGAATTTAGGGGTAGGGACTACGTGTCCAACCCCTTTCTCTCCTTGACTGATATTTGAATCCATCAACAAAATCTTTGGTCAGAAGACCCGGGTTAAAATGTTGAATTAGATCTAAACAAAACTAAATAAGATCTTAATCGAGTAATCTTACCAAAGTCGACCCAAATCCCGAAGGCTCTCACTTGAACTTGAAAGTTAACGAAATCCCTACATAAGCCATGTCAGATTCGACTTCTAACACTAATGAACAAAAAGAAGTGGCCTTCAGCCTAACGTTATATCCTGCTTACCTCGATTGTTCAAATCTTGGAAGATCTCTACTGCCCCTAACGCTGGCTTCAAGAAAAGAGTCACGAATCTAAGGCCTTGTATAGATTCGGCCACACACAAAAATATAGAGTGAAGCTTCTATATTTCGGTAAACCAAAGAGAAGGAAGAAAGATCAAATGAAAGAGAACCCTTACCACGATTATTAGCAATCGATTGAGAGACTTGACAGAAGATAAACGACGGTACCTCCCTCAGAGATTATCAAACGAAGATGATCACCACACTCAAAAGAGATTCAGCTTTTACAGTTTCGACCTTGAGAGATAAACGAAATGGAAAAAGAAAAGAAGGAGTAAAGAACGAAAAAGAGAAAAGAAATGGTGAATGGGAGATTCGACCAAGGTTCAAATGGCTAGGAGGGTGATTCGACTTTTAAGAATAAGGTGATTGGTGAAAGAGGAGAAAAGAGGGTTGAGGCTTGAAAGATTTCGGCTATGGGGAAAGTGAAGTGTATATTTCGGCTTTTAGAGAGTGAATAGAAAAGAGAAGAAGAAGTTGCAAAGAAAAGAACAAAAATGCACAAATGGTCACTCACCTATGGCTTTTGGTCAAATGAGAAGAAAACAAAAAGAAAAGTTTTGACAACACTTCCGGCAAGGAGAACTAAAGAAGAAAACGCAAAAGATGGACACTCACACTACTAGCACAAATTCGGCACTTACTTTCCCCTTACATGACCGAAAATGCCACCCCTAAAGCCACAAATTCGGCCAACACTCTTCCCCCTCTCCACATCCCTTATTTTTCTCCTAACTTTCCTCCACTCCACTCATTCAAACACATTTGAATGTTTCAAACTCCTACCTCCCCTCATAGCCACACATTCGAATTGTTGACTCATTCAAACTCCCACCTTTCAAGTGCCATAGCCGAATCCACTACCTCATCCCTGCTTGACGCAAAAAGCAACCCAAAATGCTGTCCATGCTACTTGAACCTCCTCCCCCTTGGAACTCCCCTTGACGCAAACTCCCCTGCACCCTAGGTAGCGCCCCCTTGCCACTCCACCACCTCACTTCTTGTGTCCTTGAACACCAACCTTATTCCCTTAAGGCCTAGCTCCCCCAGCTCTCCCCTAAAGGCTCCAAACCAGAAATTTCCACTATGGCTCCTACCTAACCCCAAGGTTTCCTAAAGCCCCAAAACACACTCAAACAGCATACAGAGCATAGCAACACATAGATATGAATTAAAATGCCAGACCCCCAAATCCCGAATGTTACAGTTCTACCCCCCTTAAAAATAATTTTGGCCTCGAAATTACCTGGTCAAAACAGATGAGGGTATTGCTGTCGCATTGCCTCTTCCGGCTCCCACGATGCTTCTTCTGAACCATGGTTCCGCCACAACACCTTGACCAGAGGAAGTGATTTCTTCCGAAGCACCTTCACATCTCGCTCCAAAATCTGAATTGGCTCTTCCTCATAGGACAAGTCTGGCCTTAACTCAACCTCCTCTACCGGCACCACATGAGAAGGATCCGATCTGTAACGTCGTAGCATTGACACGTGAAACACATCATTCATCTGCTTCAGTTCTGAAGGCAATCTGATAGGCCACTGGTCCAACTCGCTTCAAAACCCGATAAGGCCCTATAAACTGGGGACTCAGTTTACCCTTACGACCAAATCTCATCACTTTCTTCCACGGCGAAACTTTCAGAAACACATGCTCACCTACTGTAAATTCTATCTCTTTCCGCTTAAGATCTGTATATGATTTCTGTCTATCAGCTGCCTCCTTCAGCTGAGGTCGAACCACCTTAACCTTCTCTTCTAATTCTGCCACTATCTCCGGACCTAAAACATGACGTTCACCCAATTCTGTCCAACAAGTAGGAGTCCGACACCTCCGTCCATCCAGTGTTTCATACGGCGCCATCCGAATACTAGCTTGATAACTGTTGTTGTACGTGAATTCTGCTAAGGGCAAGAATTCTTCCCAGCTACCTCTGAAGTTGATAACACAACCTCTCAACATATCTTCCAACACCTGAATTACCCTTTCAGACTGGCCATCCGTCTGCGGATGAAATGGCATGCTAAACTCCAACCTGGTGCCCAATGCCTGATGCAACGCTCTCCAAAACCGTGACGTAAATCTAGTATCCCTATTTGATATGATCGACACCGGCACCCCATGTAGCCTCACAATTTCTGCCACATACAGCTTCGCTAACTTTTGTAAAGAGTAATCAACACGAACAGGTATGAAATGAGCAGATTTTGTCAACCGATCCACAATCACCCATACCGAGTCCTTCTTAGTAGGCGTAAGAGGAAGCCCATTTACAAAATCCATTGTGATTCTCTCCCACTTCCACTGCGGAATCTTCACTGGTTGCAGCAACCCTGAAGGCACTTGGTGTTCAGCTTTGACCTGCTGACACGTCAAGCACTTCACCACAAATTCTGTAACTTCTCGCTTCAATCCAGGCCACCAAAACTGCTCCCGTAGATCCCTATACAACTTACTCCCTCCAGGATGCATAGCGTAAGGGCTACTATGCGATTCTCGAAGAATCCTCTGCCTCAACTCCACATCCTTCGGCATACAAACCCTTCCACGGAAACACAAAACTCTGTCCCTGTTCACACTGTAGTCCTCTAATCCCCCATTCTGTACTTACAGAAGCCTAGCACTCAAAACATCATCCACTAACTGTTTCTCTTTTACCTGACTTAACCATGTCGGCTTCACCTGCAGCTCCGCTAACAAACTCCCGTCATCATAAATACTAAGATGAGCGAACATCGCTCTCAAATCTGACACCACCTTGCGGCTTAGCGCATCTGCCACCACATTCGCTTTCCCCGGGTGATACTCAATCGAACAATCATAACCCTTCAACAACTCCACCCACCTTCGCTGTCTCAAGTTTAGCTCCTTCTGAGTCAACAGATACTTTAGACTCTTATGGTCCGTATAGATCACCGACTTCTCTCCATACAAATAATGCCTCCACACTTTCAAAGCGAAAACCACTGCAGCCAACTCCAGATCATGCGTCGGATAGTTGACTTCATGTGGCCTCAACTGCCGAGACGCATAGGCAACAACCTTCCTTTCCTGCATCAGCACGCAACCTAACCCCGTATGAGAAGCATCACAATACACCACAAAATCTTTCCCCGCGTCAGGCTGAATTAAAACCGGAGCCTCTGTCAAAACCCTTTTTAGCTTCTCGAAACTCTCCTGCTGCTTGTCCGTCCACACAAAAGATACCTCATTTCTCAACAACTTAGTCAAAGGTGCTGCTATAGAGGAAAAACCTTCGACAAATCTTCTATAATAACCGGCTAACCTCAAGAAACTGCGAATCTCCGCCACTGACATAGGTGGTTTCCAATCCAGTACTGCCTCAATCTTCCGAGGATCCACTCTTATCCCTTCTGTAGACACCACAGACCCAGAAAAGCAACTTCTCTTAACCAAAATTTGCACTTGCTAAACTTAGCATACAACTTCTTCTCTCTTAAAATCTGCAGCACCACCCGAAGATGTGCATCATGCTCCTCCTCTGACTTGGAATATACTAGAATGCCGTCTATGAATACCACGATGAACTGGTCCAAATAGGGTTGGAAAACCCAGTTCATCATATCCATGAATGCAGCTGGGGCGTTCGTCAACCCGAACGACATTACCAAGAATTCATAGTGCCCATATCGAGTCCAAAAAGCTGTCTTATGAATATCTGCTTCTTTCACCTTAAGCTGATGATACTCCGACCTCAAATCTATCTTCGAAAACACCACAGCCCCTTTCAGCTGATCAAACAAGTCGTCTATCCTCGGCAGCGGGTACTTGTTCTTGATCGTCTTCTTATTCAACTGGCGGTAATCTATGCACATACGCATAGATCCGTCCTTCTTCTTTACAAACAAGACCGGTGCTCCCCATGGAGACACACTGGGTCGAATGAACCCGCGATCTAACAACTCCCGGATCTGGGCTTTAAGTTCAACCAACTCCTTCGGAGCCATCCTGTAAGGAGCGATGGACACTGGCGCTGTACCTGGCAGCAGGTCGATTCCAAACTCCACCTCGCGATTCGGAGGCAACCCTGGAAGTTCTTCTGGAAAAACATCCACAAACTCCTTCGCTGTTCTCACCTCCCCCACAGTAGCTTCCTTTGCATCCAGAGCACTAACAAACATTAGAAAAGCCAAGCACCCCTTCTTCACCATCTTCTCCGCCTTAAGAGCAGACTCTACATTAGACAGGTAGTCTCTCCTCTCACCTATCACCAAAACCTCATTGTCCTCGGGAGTCTTCAACGACATGCGCTTAGCAGCACAATCTAAATTCGCACGGTACCTCACTAACCAGTCCATACCTAGGATCAAGTCAAATTCTCCAAACGGCAGCTTCATCAGGTCAGCCGAAAACACTGACCCCTGAACTTCTAAAGGCACGTCTCTAAAGAGTTTGTCTACCACTACTGATTGCCCTAAAGGACTAAGTACAGTCATCTTCCTAGAGACCATTTCAGGTTTCACATTCAAGGTTCCAGACACCATACTAGCAATGTAAGAGTGAGTCGACCCAACATCAATTAAAGCAGTAAATGGTAACCCAAAGATAAGAAACGTACCAGTGATCACATCTGGTGCATCATCCTCGTCACGACGTCTGGCTGCGTAAACTAACCTAGGCTGTCTTGCATCTGAGCTCCCAGCACCTCTGCCCGGTGCTCTACGACCTCGGCCAAAACCATTCCCTCCTTGGTGCGGACCACAACCCCTCGACACCTGTTGACCACCCCTTCCTGGCTGCACATACCTCTGACCTACTGTCCGAGTCCTATCCATGTCCTGAGGACAATTCTTAACCAAATGGTCCTTGGACCCACACCTGTAGCACTCTTTACTCCTTCCCCAGCACTCTCCTACATGAGACCTTCCACACTGAGCACACGGACGAAACTGATTCCCAGCAGCTGGCATAGAAATACGAGCAGAACTCTCAACCCTAGGCTTTTTTTGAAAACCCTCAAATGATGCTGACGGTCCAAAACTCCTCTTATTCCTGCCTCTGTCCTTATCTTTGTTTTGCCTCTCAGTTCGCTTAACCTCCTCTGCTATCCGAGCTTTTTCTACCAGAGTAGCAAAATCCCTCTCCTGTTGAGGAGCTATCAACACCCGCAGCTCATCTCGCAGCCCATCCTCAAATCTTACACAGCGCTCGTAGTCGGTAGCAATAATTCCCCGAGCATACCGGCTTAACCGCAAGAATTCTGCCTCATATTCCGCTACTGACTTACCCCCTTGCACTAGATTCAAGAGCGCTTTCCTCTGTGCGTCCACATAACTAGCCCCGATGTACTTCCTTTCGAACTTAACCTTAAAGAAATTCCAATCCACTCGATCTGCCGAGTACCCTCTCTGATGGTGAGCCACCACTGATAGGCCTCATCCCGAAGTAAAGAAATAGCGCCCTTCAGCTTCTCCTCAGCAGTGCAGTCCAAGTCATCCATGATCCTCTCGACTGCCTCTAACCAATACTCCGCCACATTCGGAGCTACCCCAGAGACACCCC